>QLPL01000004.1:840901-1179927 GCA_003314315.1 Annulohypoxylon stygium | reverse complement strand
GGGAGAGGACTCCAAGCCTCTCTTACGAACAGACTTAACTTTGATCTGATCTCTACGAGTACTGCTAACAAACAAGGAAACCCACGAAGCACCCCGTATACCTGAGTACCTAGGTATAGGTTCGTAACATTTTTAAATTTTTATAATTTTTATTAAAAATTTATTAAATAATTCAGAAAAATAATAAAAGTTTTTATTATTTTTATTAAATTAAAAATCAATTTAACTTAAATCATAAATTATTAAAAATTACAGTTAATGGGTTTATACTATTACCATTTATTTTTAATTATAATTAATTATAAAATATTAAATTATTTTATTACAAAATAAATTTAAAATTTAAAATAAATGAATTAAATAAATTTAATCATTTAATATTATTTTATAATTATATATTAATTTAAAATAAATAATATGGTTTTAAATATATTATTAAAATTTAAAAGAAATTAAAAAGAATAACATAAATAATATATTATAATATTATTTAAACTTAAAATTAATAAAATATATTTAAATTATTAAAAATAACGTTAATAGATAAAGTTTTAAAATTAAATTAAAAAGAAAAAGAATTTATTAAATTAATAGTATAATAAGTTAATTTAATTAATCTTATAAAATTAATTGTTATATTTTTTAAGTTTTTTTAAATTTTTTAAAAATTTAATGGTTTAAATAATATAAATATAATAAATAATATGTTAATTAATAAGCTTTTTATTATTTTTGTATTTTTATAAGAAAAAAATAACGTTTATGTTATTAATGTTTTTAATAAATATTTTTGATGAAATTTGTTTTTATTAATTTTTATTTAAAAAAAGTATTTGTTATTAAAATTATTAATAAATTAATTATTAATATATTTAATTAATTAATTATCTTTTTAAATTTGTTTAAAATATTTTTTTGAAATCTATTATTTATTATTTTATTATTTATTTTCATGATATATTTTTCTTTTATATGTAAGGTTAATAAATTTAATTTATTATTATTATTTTATTTTATTTATTTGTTTCAAATAGTAAATAATTATTTTATATTTATATTTATATAAGTTTATGTTAATTTAATATCTTTTAATAAATTTATAATTATCATTAATAAAGTTTTAAATTTATTTTTATAAATATTTTTATAAATGTGAATAATTTTAATTATTTTTATTTAAAGTAAAATAATTTTAATTAATGTTAATAGCTTTTTATTAGTTTTTTTTAATACCGATTTAATTATTAATAAACGTAATTTTATTTTTAAATATAATTTAAAATTTAAAAGTTATCTATCAAATTATATCATTATAAGGTAAGCCATGATTTTATTTTTAAAATAATATGGTTTTAAAAGATATTATTTCTTAAAATCATATTTTAATATTTTTTAATTATTTTTATTTTTTTAATTAATTATATTTTTTTAATTAATTTTATGTTATTTTTCCTATATTTATTTTATTTATAAATTTATTTTTACTTTTTAATTTTTTTTAAAATAATTTAAGTTTAATTTACAATATATTTGATATTTAAAATTATTTATATAAGTCATTCTTTTTTAATTTAAATATGTTTAAATTTTTTTATAATTAAAGTTAATAAATGATGTTTTATGATAATAGTAAATAAAATAAACTTTTATATTATAATAATAAGAAATAGATTTGACTAATATTAAAATGAACTAATAAAAAAATTAATAACAAATAAATATATATATAAAAATATTTATAATAAAAAATAAAATATATTAATATGTTAATTTCATAATATGTGTGAAATATATAAAAGTAATTAATATGTGTTTAATTTATATATGTAAAAAATATTAATTATATATTTATAAAAGAGAGATTTATTTATGTGTTAAAAAATAATAAAATAATAGAGTTAAAATGATTTTAGTTGTTTAAATAAATTAGTAAAATAAATTTTAATCTTAAAATGGTGTTTTTTTTTTAATTTTTAACGGTTTTTTAAAATTAAACGCGTAATTCTTTATTTGGTTTTTTAATATGGTTTGTTTAATGTTTTTTTTTAATTTTTTTTAAAGTTATTTTGTTACAATCGGTCTGGGGACAACCAATTGCGCCATGAAGCTAAAAGCTTCCCAATGACCAACTGGTCATTGTTCCCCAATTCTGTATTATATGTGTTACCCCGCAGCTGGACCGTAACATATTTTCACCGTTTTGTTTTATGTTAAGTTTTTTAATTATATTAATGTTGTTTTTTCATTAAATTATTCCATTAAATTAAATACATTTTCTATTAATAATTTTGTTATATACCATTTATTATTTTTAAGTTTATATCTTATTTATTTTATTAAATATTTTATTATTAGTTTTTTATTTTATTGATTTATTTTTTTTATATTAACTTTTTCATTTTATATAAGATATATCTTCTATCATTTTTTTATCCATATATATCTTAGTTTTAATTTTTTTCAATTATATAAACCCATAAGTTATAAAGTTAAAGATAAATATATAATCAATATCATTTAATATATATATTAATATTATAAAAAACTAAGTTTATATATTAAATCACTTATTGTTTTAATTATTACAAAGGGATTTATTTTTTATTAAAACCATTTCTTTAATGGTTTACTTGATAAATAATTCCTGTAATAAAATCGTAAAAAGATTTAATTTTTAATTATTTTAAGTTTTTTTTAACATTATATTTAATCTTTATATTTGTTTTTATGTAATTTATTATGACGTATGCTAATATATTATATTGAAATATATATTTAAAGTTAATTAAAAAAACTAATAGTTTTTTTCGTTTTTTTATTATTAAACTAACTAATTAAATTACGTAAGAAAACTAATTCAGTAATTTAGTTTTAATCGGAGGGGTGATTAATTAAAAACTAAGCTTAGTTAATTAGTTAATAACTAAAAAAACTAAAAAAAACTAAAGGTTTTTCGACTTTTTTTTTAAAAAAAATTCGTATGTTTTTAAATAAAAGACCGACGACTCTTTAATCTTTTAAGTTTCATAAACTCAAAGCTAAACTGTATATAATGATATAAAGCTATTAATTTTTTTATTTTAATTTTAAAATTTAATAAACAAATAAATAAAAAATATATAAATATTATATCTATAAATCTAAATACCATTTAACTTTAAAGTAACGTAAATAAGTTTACTTGATATATATCTATAAAAGTGGGGACATAAATAATTTTCAAAAAATAAACGTATAAATTTTTCTTAAATTATTTAATTTTAAAAACAAGGTTTTAAATTAAATATTATATATAGCAATAGTCTTTGAAAAACGTTCATTCAAACGATATATGTTTTAGGTTGATTAGTAATTATTTGAAGTTTATAATAATTTTTCAAAGTTGGTACAGGATGGGTCCTTCGAGTCTTGGCGTATTTTAACTCTATTAAATCCTCACTTAAATTTAACCAACTTTTTAAGCTTTTATATTAAATTTAAATTAAATTAAAACATTCCTGTTCGTTTAATTTTATATTTAGTTCAAATTTAAATGTTAAAAAATTGTTTTATTTTTTTATAAGATTAAAAGTGGGATTATAAATAATTTTTAAAAACATAATATATAATAAATCGAAAATATTACTTGAAAAATTTATATTTGATTAGTTTTAATTAATAAAATATTAAACCTTGTTTTTTTAATAATATTAAACTTTAAATTAATAGAATTTAAAATAAAGTATTTTTATAATTTTTATTTAAAAAGATATTAATTTTTTTAAAAAGTTTTTAAAAAACTTTTATTTTTTTTATTTTTTTTTAGTTATTAATTAATTACATTACGTAATATTAACCAGTTAATTAATTTAGTTTTAATCACCGTAAACACTAATTATTAATTGTTAATTATTAATTTTAATTTTACATGATAAATTTCCTTAAACAGTTAATTAATTTAATATATATTTTTAATTATATTAGAATTATTCATGTTTTAATTTTTTAAATAACTTTTATTTAATTATTTATACGTTTAAAACTTAATCCATTTATTTTAAAATTTAATAATATAATAAAAAAAAAACTTATAAAAAATTTAATTCATTCTAAATATATATATAAATTTTTAAACAATTTAAACATTATCTTAAAATATATAACATATTTTTTTTTATTTTTAGAAATATAATAATATTATTTATATATATTATCATATATTTTTTATATCATTTTAATTTTTGATTTATATATTATTAAATGAGTTTTAAATTATTTTTAAATTCTATAAAAATTATTATGGTTATATTATAAGTCTAATTTATAAATATAATTAATATAATTAAATTCAATAATTAAAACAATTAAATCATATATTAAAAACTGGTGGTAAACTACTAATAATAGTTGAATTTCATTAAAATTAATTTAGGTTTTTTACCATAAATAAAAATAAAACCTTATTTATAACATAATTATATTTTTTTTCATTTTTATGCTTTAATTTAATATTGTTCATAATAATTAATTAATAAAATAATAATCTTTATATTATTAAATTAATTTTAGTTTTTTTAACAATATTAAATTTATATTATCCTATTTAAAAAAATTTAAAATATTTACTTAAATAAGAATTAAAATTAGAAATAAATATAGATTATAAAAAAATTAATATATTATAATAATATTAAATTTTAGTACGGATTTATTTAATGGTTTAATTATAATGTTAGTTTGAAAAGTTATATTTATAATTAAATTATAATTTTTAAGTAACTTAAATATATTATTAGTAAACTTTTTAAAACTTATTAATAAAAATATTAAAATAAAATTTTAATTAAAATTAATCGGGTTTATTACATAAGTAAAATATATTTAATTTGTTTTAAAAAAATAACCTTTTTAAATTAATCCTTTAAATTATGAAATCTATAAATTTATATTAAAATATATTTTTATATTAAACAATTAAGAACCCTTTATATAATATATATAATTATTTTTTCATATTGGAAATTTTATGAAGAGACTATTAAAAATAAATAATTAAATAAGAAAAAAGTAATGATATTATTTATATATGTAATAAATTATATTAAAAATCATAAAGAAAATCTTGCATTTTTATTTATTCCTATTGATTTGAAAAGTTTAATTAAGTTTAATGTTATAAATTTCAAAAAATATTTTATTAACTTTTATCAATATATGTTTTGTAGGTTAATGATTTAATAATAAATAAAACATTTATATTTTTTAATGGAATATTAATTGTTAAAATTAATAAAGTTATATAATTAAATGGAGGGATTTAAAGATGTAATGTTAAAAAAAAACTTATTTATTTTTAAAATTATAACATAAAATCAATTTATTAAAGGATTAAGATATTGTTAAATTATATGTAAAAGTGGTAAAATTTAATAATGAAATTAAGTAATAAAAAAGTTTAATAATTAATTATAAAATGTAATTAAAAGTTGTGATTATAAATATAATTAATTCATAAAATAAAATATATTAATTTAATAATGTCATTATTATAACATATTTAATAATAAAGAAAACAAAAATAAGTTTTAATATAAAAATTTAAATGAAAAAAGTAAAAAAATCGTTGGGAAAAAATTTGAAATGTTTAATTAATAAAATGATTTATGTAATGAACTAAATGCGATAAATTAATAAATTTATAATATAAATGTATTAATTAAATATTTAATTATATATGGGTTTAAAATAATTATAATTAAAGATGTAATTTTAATTAAAATTAAATAATTGTATAAGAAATATAAATGATTAAATAAAACGAATAAATTAAAAAATTAAAAGATATTATTATTAAAATAATAATTAATGGTTTAAAAGTTTTAATAATCTTTACATTTATAATGGAATGTTATAATGTAAGGTAATAAATTTTCTTAATATATATTAATAATAAATTTATTTTAAATAAAAGTGAGGTTTTATTTAAATGTTAAATAATACTTTTATAAAATAAATTAAAAGTTAAAATACATTATTAGTTTAATAAATTAAATAAAATTAATTATATATTAAATTATATGGCTGAAACGGTGGTAATAAATTTATTATTGTTTATATTTAATGACAATAAAAAATTCATAAAGTTTATTGTAAATATAATTATTTTAAAGTATTTATGAAATTAATATAAAAATTTCAATATTTATAAAATAGCGAGGGAAAAGTTTTGAAAATTTTAAAATGAAATTATTAAATAAATTTATTAAATTAATAAGTAAAATTTAAGTAAATAAAAATAATTTTAAATGAAAATTATTTAATAAATTTTTTATATAATTAAACGAGACATTAATTAATTATTATTATAAAAAAAAATAATATTTGAAACTATGTAATGTTATAATTATATATAAAATAAAATAATAATTTAAATAAAAAAAAAGATACGAGGGTTATTTTAAAACCCATTTTTATTTTATTTTTTATATTTAAATCGAAAATTAATTAAAATTAAATTTAAAATGGTTATTATAATATTGAAGTTTTAAATATAATAATTAATGGTTTGAAAGTTTATAAAAAATGTATATTAATAAAAATAAAAATTGAATTATAAACAATTAATCTTTTATATATTATAAAAAAATTATTTAAATTAAAATTAATTAATAAAAATTAATTATAAATGATTAATTTAAATGTTATAATTACGTTTTAAGTGTAGTTAATGTGGTTGACATTAATGGTTAAAAGATTTAAATTACGTGTTAAAACATGGTGGCGAGTTATTAATAACAATCAAGTTTAATGAAACTTAACTTAAGTTGTTTATTGCGAGTAAAAATAAAACCCCACTCGTAACACGATTATAAATCTTTTTTTTCTTTTGTTTTTTAATTTAATCTTTTTTATAATAATTAATTAATAAAACAACGACGTTTACGCTTTTAACTTAGTTTGAATTTATTTTTTAATAATAAAAATAAATTAATATAATTATTACGAAAAGTTTAAAAAATATAATTTAAAATTAAGTGAAAAAAAATTAAAGTAATTATTATTAAAAACATAATTTTAAAATGATTGAATTTTTATGTAAAATAAACTTATTAATAATGAAAATAAATTTATATTTAATAGTTTTTAAAAGTTTATGAAATAAAATCTTTAATAAAAGATTTTTTTTAATATAATATATTAAAATAAAAAATAAAATAATATTAATAATACAAATATTTATGTTTTAATTAATATTTTTTTATAAAATAAAATTAATAAAATTATTAAAAGTGGAAAGATTTTCCGGTTTCAAAGTTAATTTTAAATTTGATAAAAAACGAATTTAATTAATAAATATAATATTATAAATAACTTTTAACTTTAAAAAAAAAGAAATTAAAAATATTATCTTTGTAATAATTTATATAAAATATAATTTAAT
The DNA here is from genome assembly GCA_003314315.1 of Annulohypoxylon stygium. Taxonomy (NCBI): domain Eukaryota; kingdom Fungi; phylum Ascomycota; class Sordariomycetes; order Xylariales; family Hypoxylaceae; genus Annulohypoxylon; species Annulohypoxylon stygium. Next base: position 1,172,507 of record QLPL01000004.1, on the reverse strand, counting down.
TATTAATAAAAAGTTTTTAATATAATATAAAAAAATAGTTAATTAAACTTAAAAATAATTTATAATTTTAAAAAATTAAAAGTTAACATTTTAATTTTATAAATTAATTATAAATAAAATAAAAAACTTATTATAATATTTAAATTATTAAAAAAATATTATATAATAATTAATATTTATAAATAAAAAAAGTTAATTAAAATGTATTTTAATATTCTTATAAAAAATATTAATTATTTTAAAATAAAAATGTTATTTTATTTAATTATTTAAATTTATTAAAATTACCTTATAGATTGATAAAATAAAATGTTAAAGAATAAATGTAAAACAAAATAAAAGAATTCAAAAAAATATTTAAATAAAAATATAAAGTATATTAATAATTATATTAAATTTTATTAAATAAAAATAATTAATTAATAATTTTAAAGTTAATTTTAATTTCTTGTCATTAAAACGTTAATTATAGTTATAATTAAAGAAATAAAAGTATAAAAAATATATGTTATATTAAATAAAAATAAATAAAAAACATTATTTTTAATGTTTATTTAAAAGTTATAAAAAAGATTATGTAATGGGAAAATTAATTATAATATTTAAAAATTTTATATATTAAAAAAATATAATATATTAATTAATTTTTAATAAAAAAATACTAATCTTTAAATTATATAAAGACTTCACAATTAAAACGAATATTATAAAAAAATTTTTTTTTATTAAACGTTAAGGTAAATCGATTGATAATATTATAATACCTTTAATAATTATAATAAATATCGTGATAAATTATATCGATTTACCATATATTAATAAAATTAGTTTAAAATAAAATTATTAATTTACATTAATAATAAGTAAATTAATAATAATAAAATTATACCATTTATGAATTTAATATATAAATTAATTTAAATATAAAAAAATAATATTTAAAATTAATAATAAATTACTTTAAACAAAATATTTTTATAATTATATAAAAAAAGAAAAATTTTATAATAATAATAATAACATTAATTAAAAAGTTTTATAAAAATTATAAAAACTTTTAGTTTTTTAAAAATTTAATTTAATAAATGAAATATTATATATATATATATATATTATTAATAGATAATAATATCAATATAATTAAAAAATATAAAATGAAAAAAAATAATAAAAATAATTTTAAATAAAAAGGAAAAAAAAACTAAATGAAAAAGAAGTATTAAATAAATTCATTTAAATAAATAAAACTCTTTTAAGTTTATTATTTTATTATTTTTTAATATATAAATAAATCTTTTTTTTATAAATATATAATTAATATCTTTTATACATACGATTTAAATATATATCAATTATTTTTATACATTATGTATATATTATAAAATTAACATATTAACATATTTTATATTTTATTATAAATATTTATATATATATATATTTATTTATTATTAATCTTTTTACGATGTATATCATTTACTTTAATATTATTAAACCTTATTTCTTTTAACATTCCTATAAAGTATTATTTATTAATTTTAATTATAAAAAAAGTTTAAACATATTTAAATTAAAAAGAAATAATTTATATAAATAGTTTTAAACATTAAATATATTATGAATTGAATTTAAATCATTTTAAAAAAAGATAAAAAATAAACATAAATTTATAAATCAAATAAATATAAGGAAAATAATATGGAATTAATTAAAAAAGTAAGAATAATTAAAGAATATTAAAACATTATTTTAACATAACATTTTTTAACGTTATGTTGTTTTAAAGATAAAATTATAATTTATTTCATAATAATACGACTTAATATACAACTTTTAAAATTTAAACTATATATAAAGATTAAATCACATTTATTAATAATTAAATTAACGTTAAAAAAATTAATTAAAATTGTTTTATTGAAGGTAAAAGTGATTAAAACTATTTATATTTATAAAAATACCGAAAGAAATAAATTTAAAGCTTTATTAATTATAATTATAAACTTATTAAGAATATTAAATTAACATAAATTTAAATAAATCTGAATATAAAATAACTATTAATTATTTAAAACAAATGGATAAAATAAAATAACAATAACAAATTAAATTTATTAACTTTAAATATAAAAGAAAAATATATTATAAAAATAAACGATAAAATAACAAACAATAAATTTTAAAGAAATGTTGTAAATAAATTTAAAAAAATATTTAACCGATTAAATATATTAATAGTTGATTCGTTATGAATGTTAACAACAAACACTTTTTTTAAATAAAAATTTATAAAAATAAATCTTATGAAAAACATTTGTTAAAAATATAATTAATAATATAAACATTATTTTTTTTTATAAAATAAAGAAATAATAAAAAATTTATTAACTGGTATATTATTTATTATATTTATATTGCTTAAAATAATAAATTCTTAAAAAAAGGAAAAAATATTAAAAAATATTACAACCAATTCTATAAGATTAATCAAATTAACCATGTTATCATTTATTAATAAATTCATACTTTCCATAAAAAAAAGAAAAAGAATATTATTAAATAATAATATAATAAATTAAAATTAATTATTATCTTTTTAAGTCATTTAAAATTTTTTAAAAATTTATTATGTTGAAAATTAAATAATATAAATGTGATAAATAATATATTAATTAATAAATAATAATTATAATATAATTATAAAAAATTCATTCTTTAATATTCAATGATTTTAGTTTTTTTTAATATTATATTTAATATATCACATTTATTTTTATTCAATTTATTATAATATATATTTTTTATTAATATATTTTTTATTAATATAAATTTTATTAAATTTTACAATAAATAAATTTTTTAAATATTTTTCATATATTTAATAAAAATTTTATTTTAAATATATATATAATTTTATTCAATGATTTTGTTAATATTAAAAGGTTAATGTTATTAAAATGATTTTTATTTATAATATATTTAATTTAATTAGAATATAATATTATAAAATTATTTTTACATTTTAATTTTTTTTATTTTAACCATTAATTTATAAAAAATAAACATTTAAAATCTTTAATAATATATTATTTTCAATTTATAACATTTATTAAAAATTAAATATAAACATAAAATGTTAATTTAAAATAAATTTAATTAAAAAAATGATTTATAAAATTAATTTATTTATTATTTCATTATATACATTAACTTTTTAAATATTAATAAACTTTTTTTTATAAAATTTATCCGTTATAATTAATGATAAATTTAATATATTATATTATATCTTTTATTAATATTTTAAGAAAACTTATTATAAAATCTATAATAATTACATAAAATAAAATTATTAATTTATTAATTAATTTTAATTTTTTTAAAATGTTTTTTTTAATTATTTAATTTATTTAATATTTAAAATACTATTTAATATATTTTATTAATTTAATAATAAGTTTATATATGTAAAATGTGTTTAAGTTATATTATATATATTTTAATTTAAAATAATATTTTTTATAAACTTTTTTTAAATTTTTATTATATATAATTATTCAGAATTAATAACTTTTATAAACAATTAATTTTTTATATATTAAATAATTTATTATTAAAACCCTATTTAAAACTTTTAATGAATATATTTCTTTATATTTTATATTATAATTTATTTTTAATTTTACATATTTTAACGTTTTTAATAATTATTTAATTAAATTTTTTTTCAATTTATTTATTAAATTTATTATTAAATTTATTATATAATTAACTTTTTTAATAATAATATTATTTTTTTTGTTTTTACTTCATTTTTAATATTATTTAATATTAATAAATACAATAACACATTTAATATTAAATTCATTTAATTAAATATATATTATACATTTCATTTAAATTAAAATAATTATAAATTTATTATTAAATTTTATATTAAGGAATGAATTAAAATCAATTTAATAATATAAAAGTCATTATTTTATCAGTTAACTATTATAAAAAATATTAAATTAAAGAATAAAAAAGAAAAAGATTTATAATCACGTTATGAATAAAATTTTATTCCCACCCGTAATAAAAAACTTAAATTAATTTTAATTAAATTTAATTATTATTAATAACTCACCACCATTTTTTAACATATAACTTAACTTTTTTAACTATTAAATTTAATTATATTTATTAATTACACTTATAACATAATTATAATAACTTTTTTCACTTCGATAAAATTCATTTTAAATTTTATACTTTTAAAATTAAAATTATTTATTTTTATAATATGATTTATGTTTTATATTATTTAGAATTAATAAATTATTTCTATAATATTCCTTTATAAATTTCTTTTATTAATATATTTATAACCATTTCAATAATTATTTAAATAAATTTAATATATTTTTATTAACTTTATAAAAACTTAGCAATTTTTTAAAGTATTTTTAAAGTTAGTTATTAAGTATTAAATTAAATTTAAATCTTAATTTTTCCATTATATTTAATATTTAAATTTTCTATAATAAATTTAAAATAATAAAAAAAATTTAATAGTTTTTAAATTAATAATAAATTATAAAAAAAACTTTCAATTAATTAATATTAAACTATTATTAACTTTTTTATTAATAAAAAAATTTTAATTTATATATATTAAATCGTTTAAAATATTCCATTATTATTTTATAAAATCAAAATATCATTAATAAATTTAACTTCTTATTTAATTTATTAATAATTTAATAATAAAATCCTATATAATTATTGTTACGAACCTATACCTAGGTACTCAGGTATACGGGGTGCTTCGTGGGTTTCCTTGTTTGTTAGCAGTACTCGTAGAGATCAGATCAAAGTTAAGTCTATTCGTAAGAGAGGCTTGGAGTCCTCTCCCTATTAGTTCGATACGATTGAAGTAATAGACTTAGATTGATAGCTAGAGAGCTAAATGAATGACTAGATACATAGGGTCCTGCCATGTTTATATAGATATCCTCTCTTAAGGTGTTTCCGCGCTGCTCTGCAATGCTCTGTATTGTCCTGTGATGCTCTGTGTTGCTCTGCGATGCTCTGTGTTATTGCTGGAGCAGCTGTAGCATTCGGATATATACTTAGTCCGGTTCCGTTTTTGGGTCAATTGAAGGGTTGGATTGTGACAATTATATTGAACAATATATCTAATATTTTAATTAATTATAAAAGTTTACAAGGTTTATATTATGTTCTTTTAATCTTATTATAAATATTATATTTTTTAATTATTTTGATAATTATTTTTCTAAGTTTTAAAAAATCATATATTTCTTATATTTTTTAGTTAATCTTAAAAATATTTTAATAATTATATAATAAATATTTGTAAAATTCTTTAATAAAGTTTTCTCGAATATTATTTAAAATATTTATTTTATCTTTATATTTTAATATTTTTTATAATAATCTTTATTCTATTAATAAAACTTTTTCTTTTTTATTGTATATTTTTTTAAATCTTTTTATTTAATTATTTTTATTAATTTAAATATAAATTAAAATTATTATTTTATCATTTTATTATTATAATATTTAAATATTTCTTTTTTAATTTTAGATTTATAATTTCTTTTTTTATCAAAAAGGTTTATTTAAATATTCTTTTTTTAAACATATTATATTTTAAAGTTAAATTAGGATAAGAATATTATTTATTTTTCATATTTGTAATTAAATTTTTAAATCGTTATGAATTATAGTAGGTTTTTATAATTTAATTAAATATTAATAAATTTTTTAGTTTTATTAAATTATAAGTATTATTTTTTAATGTTTTAATGATTATTAATATTTTTTTATTGTAAATTTTATAATTAAATTTTATATTATTTAGTACCTTTAAATAATATATAATTAAATATTATTTACTATTAAGTTTTTATTACTTTAAGATTATTTTAATTTTAAAGTTAAATATATTTATTTTAAATTTTTTTGGTTTATTTTTATTTAAAAGTTTATATATTAAGTTATCTATAATATATTTTTTAATTTAAAAACATACTTTTTTCGTCATTTTATTAAATTTAAAAGGACCTTTTATTTTTATTAAAGATATTAGTTTTGTTAATAATTTAGTGATAGGACTAAAATTTGTGTATAATCTTTAAATATAGTCGTAAAAGTTATAAAATGTTTGTATATTTATAATACTTTTAAATTTTGGTTAATCTTTAACTATTATTATCTTTGTTTTTTAAATATAAATTTTTTCCAAAATTATCATAAAGCTTAAATAATCTAATTTCTTTATATATTATTTATTTTTAATAGGATGGATAAATAAGTTTATCTTTTTTAAGATTTTTAATATTAAGGTTATATATGTTTTATATTTCTTTTTTATTTTTTAAATAAATAAATATATTCTTTAAATAGATCAATATAAACTTATTTAAGTATTTTTTAAGAATTATTATAATTATATATTAAAATAAAATAAATATATTAATAAATTTAAATAATATAATTTTATATTTATAATATCTATGAATGATTTTAAAAGCTATATATTATTTATATCCTTAGGTTATTGATATTATATAATAATTGTTTTTAAGGTTTAAAATTATAAAAATCTTAACCTTATTAATTTATTTTTTTATGATTTTAATAAGTAATAAAATATATTTATTTTTTTTGATAATATTATTTAAATATCAGTAATTAATAATTCTTTACTATATTAAATTGTTTTTTTTATTAATTTTTTATTTTCCATTTTTATCTACTTTAAATATTATTAAAATGGGATATTTTAATAGTAATTTTAACTCTTAAATATATCCCTTTTTAAGGTCTTTCTAAATATTTTTTTAAAATATTTTTAACTTTTTTAAGTTTATTAAATATATTAAGAATAATCTTAATTATTTTCTTTCTTTTAAATATATTTAGTAATTTTATTGATTATATGGTGGTAATTCTTCTTTTATTTTATTTTTAAATAATTTATAAAACTATAAATATTTACATAATATTTTACGTAATAAATTATCGGGTTTTTCTTGTTTAAATATATTTTTCATGTGTTTAATTTTATTATTTTAGGGTGTAAAATTATATGTATTGTTTTATCTTCGAGCTTTAAAGGTTAACTTTTCCGATTAATCTTATTAAAAATAACTTATCTTTTAATATGTTATGGGGTAGTTTAATTTAAACCAATTTATTTTTAACATTATGTTATATTTGTTAATATTTATAATGTTAAATGTAATTATTTTTAAATGTTTTTAAACCTTAATTTAAAAAAAGATTATTTTTTTTTAAAATCCTTCCATTTTAATAAATGGATATGTTTCTATTTATTGTGATTAGTTTATATGAGTTTAGTTTATAGATCCATAAGATTATATTTTTTTATATTACCTATATTAATATGTAATATTTTTAAGCTTTTAAATCGATTATTATTTGATAGGTTTTTTTTAATATTTTATTATAATTATAAAGATATTATTTATTCTTACTTATACTTTATATAAAGTTTTTTTTATTTAGTTTTTTATTATTTTATTATTAAAAACCTTTATAGTTTTTTAATTATTATTTGTTTTTATGATTTACTAGTATTTCTCTGTTATTAAAATCTAAGCTTAATGGTTTTTATGTAATTATTTTATCATAGAATTTAATTTTATTATATATTCTTTATATTTTCATTTTTAATTAAATATGGATTAAATATTAGTCTGATATATAGTCTTTTTAGTAAGGAATTATATAAAATTTATTTAATAATTTGATCTTTATAATGAATTTAATGGTTTAATTTTGTAATTTGGTAAGTAGTTTTTTTTTTTTATAGTTTTTTATTATTAATTGTTTATATTTTTTAATATAAGGTTAAGTAATTATTAAACCTTTTGTAACTTATTATATTTATTAAATTAATATTTTTGTGTTTTAAAAGGTAAAAATATGGTTAATATCTTTTCTTTTTATTATATAATATTTATAGCCAATTATAATGTTCTTAAATTTCCTTTTTTTTATTAAATAAATTAATCTTATTGAAAGAATTAAATTATTTTAAATTTTTATTTTTAAGTTCGAATTTTATTCCTAACCTTTTATATAGGTTGTAAATTATTAAATTGTAGTATATACATCTGTGTGTGATTGTTTCTTAACTTCGTACCGAGTTGGGGTAGAGATAACAATTTTGGGGCCATTTTGGTTATCGAGGTTTTTCTTTGTATATATTGTTTTTTTTTATGGATTCGTTTTTTTTTAAAGAATTATTTTTTTTAGGTTATAATTAATATTTTTGATCTTCTTTTATATTCTAATAAATTCTATATTTATCGTTTATGTAATATATTTAATATAAATTATTATAAATGTTTTATAGTTAAATTTTTATTTTTTATTCTTTTAGGTTAAGGATATTTTTGGTTTCCTTAGCCTTAGAATTCTTTTAATTTACATTTAAATGGTTTTTTTACTTTATGATTTTTTTATTATATTTTTAAGTCAATTTTTGAAATTATTTTTCTTCGTTTAATGTTATTTTTTTTTAAATATTTAAAATATTTAAAACATTCTATTAGACTAATTCTATAATAAATATAGCTTTTTATAATTACTAAAATAGATTTAAAGTATTTTAAATAATATTTATAAATATAAATTTCTTTTTTTTAATAAATAAAACATTAATAAATAAATAAATCTATTCAAATTATTTAATTAATAATTACTATAAAAATAATATTAATTTCCTTTTTTTCATTAATTTAAACTTTAATAACTTATTTTCTTTCTAATTAAAAAATATCTTTTTATTATAGTTATTAATTTTTAAAACTTCTATATTTATTCTTATAATATCCTATTTTATTATATCTAAAGTATTTAATTTTTAACTTATTTTACGATTTTAATTGTTTATTTCCGTTTTAGTTACATTTTTAGGTTTTATTTAATTCAATTAAATCTAACCTAATATTAATATCTTTTTAATTACCATTTTATTAACCATTTTACTTTTTATTATTACAAAATTCATTTTAATTTTATTTTAACTTTATTAGGTTTATTTTTTCTTTTTAAAATATTATTTTAAGTTTTTATTATTGATAGTAATTACTTTCTTTTATAAATATATGAAGTTTTTTAACGTCTCGTTTCTCATAAAGGTCTTTATTATAAAATTTATCTTTAATATAATTTTTAAATCCATTATAAAAGATATAAAAAAACCTTCGGTTAAAAATTATAATTTAATAATAAACTTTTTAAATTCTATAATATAATCTACTATCGATTTTTTTATCGTAAATAATATAATATAATTTTTATTTTCTACTTTTAATAAAATTTCCGAACATCGAAATTTTTTTTAAAAATAATTAACATCCTTAAAAATATATTTTGTAATATCTTTAACTTTAGAAGTTTTTTTTTAATTAGTTTTTTAAAAATTAATTTAAACTATTTAAATATTAGTCTTATTAATAGTTAAAAAATAACTAAAACCTTATTAATTTTAATTTTAATTAATTCTTTATAAAATCTTAAATATATATAAGTTTATATTAAAAAAATATTAGGATCTTTCTTTTTATTATACTTTAAAAAAATATAAATTTAAAACCTTTAACTTATAAGACTTCCATTTTTTTTAAATTTAAAGGTTCCCTTAATGGTTTTAATTATTTATTCTTTAATTTATTAACTTCATTTATATTATCTTTCTTACCTTCTTTTACTCTTTTTTCTTTTTCTTCACTTTTCTTTTTTTTTAATTATAGTTTAGATCATACAGTTATTTCTTCTTTTACCTTTTTTGCTTTTTCATTTTCTTCTTTTCTTTTTTCTTTTTTTATATCTTTAGTAAATTATGCTTAAACTATTTATTTTTTTATTTATACGCCTATCTTAAGTGAAACGCTATATTATCTTATTATTTATTTTAATAACATATCTTTAAAGTTTTAAAAATTATCCTTAAATAAGTTTCCTCCATTTAAATTAATATTAAATATTAACTAAATAAGTTTTTAAAATATTATAAACCTATTTATTATTTCTATCCTGTAAATTTTATAAAATAAATATATATCTTAAAATATTTGGTTTTAAAGTAATAATATTATAAGGTTAACGATTTTATTTATAAAAGAGATTTTATAAAACTTTATATTTAAATTAAAAATTGAAAAATTAAAATTAAATATAAAAGAAATATCGTCCTTTTTATATTATTTTATTATATTATTTTTATAAGATAGTATATCACTAAGGGTAGGTTTTTACAGCTCCCGTACCTTAATCTGGTTAGTTATTAATGGATCTCAAATCCATTGTCTTTACTGGATCTCAGATCCATTACCTTCACTAGATCTCAGATCCACTAAGATCCATTCCAAGGTTTACCCGGTTTTTAACTAATTAAAACAAGGGTTTTTCTTTTGGTTTATAACATATGTTAATATCTTTTTACTTAATAATAAAAAATATTAATCTTTTTTAATTAAAATGTTTAATCGTTAATAAGTAATATAAAATTTTAAACTATTATTTATTTTTTATATAAATAAAATAAAACTTATTTATAAAGTTTAAAAAAAATTAATAAGTTTTTTTAATGATTTTACGTAATATATTTTTAATAAACTTTTAATTTTTTTTAAAAGTATTTAATATAACAAACTATAATTAAACCCATTTAAATTAATTTTTAATTCGATATAATAATTGACATTTAAATTATGAAAAAACAATTTATCTAAAACTATTTTAAAAACCATTTATTACATTAATTTTTTTAACGTTTTATTATCATTTAATAATAAATTTTCCGCTTATTTTTTATCAATTAACTTATCGATAATGTATGAATTAATTTATATTATTATATAATAAAAACTTATTACTTTAATAAAACTTATATTTAAAAGTTAATGTTTATATTAATTTATTATATTTGTTAATTTATTTTATATTTAATAATAAGTTTAATTATAATTCATTGTAAAAAGTCCATCCATTTATTTTTATTTACACCATTTTAAATACACATGTAATAACTTTATTAATATATATTATAGATTAAGTTTTAATCATTAATGAAATTTCATTTATTATTTTTTTAATTATTATGGGGTTTTCTTTTCTATTTTTTTCTATTTAATATAAATTCTTAAAATTGATATTTATTAATAAATATACTAAATTAAGTTATATTAACAGAAATTGTTATTATTTTAAATTTACTTTTTCAAAAAGATTAAAAATTTTAAATATTAATAAGTAATGGATAAATCTTTTTATTTAATATCGATAAACTATAATTTAATAAAAATTATATTAAATATTTCATTTTTTATAAAGTCTTTTATAAAAGTTAATATTATTTATATATTTAATAATAAAGATTTCTTTTTATTTCTTTTAAGTTTAAATTTATTAAATTTATCATTTTAATATATTAAATAATACAATAAATTCATTTTATTCTCAAACTTTTTTTAATAAAATAAATATTAATAAGATTTTATTGTTTTTTTAATTTATTTATAAAATATTATAATTTAAGTTACATAAATAAATATTTTTCTATTATTTTTATTATTTCTTTTATTTAATATTTTTATAAAAATTTTTTTTTATTATTTGTTATTATTTTTTTTATTATAATATATTTTTATATCGATATTTCTTTTTTATATTTAATTAAATTAAAGTTTTATTTTAAATGTTTAAATACTTTTTTATAAATTAACCGGGATAAATCTATTTATATTATTATTTTTAATATAGTTTTTAAACTCGATAACAATTAAATTTATTTTTGTTACTTTTATATTTACATTTATTATGTTTATTTTTATTATTTTAACAAATTTATCTTAATTAATATTAATATTTACTTTTATTTTAATAATTATTATTATAATTGTTACAGTTATTATATTATATGTATTTATTACTTTTATTATAATTATTATTTATATAATTATTTTAATTAATGTTATTGTAATTTATATATGTTAAATTAACGATTATTAAAACATGTATGATAATTATTAATAGTATTAATAAGTTTATTAACTTCGGGACATTTATTAAAATTTCTTTAAACATTATATTTTAAAAAACGGGGATTAATAAATATAAAATTATTCTTACCATTTTATTTGGATAAAACTTCTACTTTTTTTTATATATTTTAAATAAATAGTAATTATAAATATATCCATTATTTTATCATAAAACTCATAGAATTTAAAATATAAAACATTATATATTTAATTTATAAATTATAAATCTATGATTAATTTAATGAATTTAATTAAACGAATTAGTTTTATTATTTAAAAAACGACGTTTTTATCCATTAAAATAATTAATTTATCATATTTTATTTATTATCTATATTTTAAAATGTTGAATGGATTTAATGTAAATTCTTATATTATTTAATTTAATATATAAATAAATTTAATTAATATAACTTTTTTTATTAAATTAAAAATTTTAAATTTATATTATATTTATATATTATTTTATATAAATTATATGTTACGATCCAAAAATACGACCCCAAGAGAAATTGATAATCCGAAAGTCACGTAACTGAAACGATGAATCGTGATAATGGATGCCCCGATTCATCGTTCCAAGAAACGATAAAACGATTAACCTACGATCAGTTCTTACAGATTCATGGCAGGATCTATCCAAGGATACCAAAGTACGGGAGTTGTAAAAACCTAGCTTTAATGATATATTATCCCACAAAAATAGTATAGTAAAATAGTACAAAAAAGACAGTATTTCCTCTATATTCAATTTTAATTCTTCAGCTTTTAATCTAAGTATTTAAACAGCATTTAAATATAAAGTCTTATAAAATCTCTTTTGCGAATAAAATCGTTAACCCTATAGTATTGTTACCTTAAAACCAAATACCCTAGGATACGTATCCGCTCTATGAAGTCCACAAGACAAAAGTAATAAACGGGTTCGTAAAATTACAATACATCGAATAACGTAAATTTGTTAAAATTTTCTTTATTATTTTAAAACATATTTAAATTATTAAAAATTTTTCTTTAATTTAATAAATTTATCATCGATTAAAGTTTTATTAAACATTTTTATAAAAATAAAAAAATTATTTAAAAAAATATTAAAAATTTTTATTAATTGTTTTGTTTTATATTAACATTATTAAAGTAAGTAATAAAATAAATTTATAATAATATTTATAGTTTTTAAAGATTTTTAATGTTATATAATAAATAATATAATATAATAATATATTAAAAAATATTTTATCATTATATAAATGGTTTTATGAAAAGAATTAATATAAAAAACATAGTAATGAAATTAACAAAATTAATTAATATAAATTAAAAAAATAAATTATATAAATAAAAATTTAAATAAATAAATAACTTTTATTTAAATGTTTTAAATTAATATGATAAAAAAATTATGTTATTATAAATGATAATATTTATTAATGAAATATTTATTTTTTTATTAATTTAATTTATATATATTTTATAACTTGAATTAAATAAATATAATTAAAAAAATTTTATATAGCCTTTATAAAATAATATATAAATATAATAAATTTAATTAATTTTATAAAATTAATTATGATATTTTTAAATTATTTTAACATTTTTAAAAATTTATTATTTTAAAAATTAAATAATATAAATGTGATAAATAATATATTAATCGATAATTATTATAATTATTTTATAAATGTGGTTAATACGGTAATAATTAATGGTTAAAAGATTTAAATTATATGTTAAAAACCGGTGCCGAGTTATTAACGGTAGTTAAGTTTAATTAAAATTAATTCAAATTCTTTACCGCGAATCCAAATAAAACTTTATTTATAACGCGTTTATAAATTTTATTTTATTTTTTAATTTAATATTTTTTATAATAATTAATAAATAAAATAACGATTTTTATACCGTTAATTTAGTTTTAATTCATTTTTCAATACTGATTTTTTAATGATTTTCCATTTTTTTTAAAAAAAATAATGTTTATATTATTAATTATATTTTTAATAAATGGTTTTAACAAATTTAATTATTATTGAAATTAATAATAAGTTATTTATTAATCCATTTAATTAATTAAATAGTTTTTAAATTTATTTAAAGTAATTTTTTAAAATTTATCGTTTATCGTTTTATCATTTATTTTAACTATATGTTTTTTTTATTTATATAAAAAATTAATAAATTTAATTTATTATTATCATTTTATTTTATCCATTAATCTTAAATGATTAATGATTATTTTATATTTAAATTTATATAAATTTATATAAATTTAATATTTTTTAATAGATTTATATTTATAATTAATCAAGTTTTAATCTTATTGTAATAAGTATTTTTATAAATATAAATAATTTTAATTAATAGTTATGACTTTTTATTATTTTTTAAATATTAATTTAATTATTAATAAATATAATTTAACCTTTAAAGGTTATAATATTATTATTATTATCCTATTTTAATTTATCATATGTAAAATATTTTAAATTAAATTATATAACATTATTATTTAATAAGTTATTTTAAAGTAATATTGTTTTATTTATAATATATTATCGATTTAAAAGTTTTTTTATTAAGTTTTATATATTTAAAAAAAACTAAAAAACCTTTATAACGATTAAAATAAAAATTTCTTTAACATTTGATTATATTAAATATATTAAATATAATGATTTTAATTTATTTCGATATTAATTTAAATGTAATTTTGTATTTTACCATATAAATTTAAATAATATTAAAGAAAAAAACATTTTTTTCATTGAATAAATTATAAAACTTAAAGGTTTATAAATTAGAGAGATTTTTTAAGGTTAAAAATATTATCCTTTTTCAGGATATATAATAAAGTTATTATATGATAAATAATGAAAAAGTAATGATTATATATAAAATATATATGTTATCTAAAAAAGTGTAAAAACTATTAAATAAAACATTAATATTAATGATTAAAAATAATTTATTTTTTTATTTTTTTAAATTTTAATTTTAATTAATATAAAATATATTATTTATTATTTAATTTTCATATATTATTTTGATAGTTGTAAAGTTTTTTTAAAAGATTAGTTAATAAATAATATATTAAAAAAGTAAATCCGACGAAAGTTTTTAACTATTATTAATAACTTAATTTATAAAAAACTATTAATTAAAAACGATTTTAATTTAAAAGATTTTATTTAACTTTAACTTTTTTTTCCTTTTCATTTTTTTTATATTATTTAATAAATTAAAACCTTTTTTATTTTTATAAATTTTATTTGAAGTAATTATATAAAAAAAGATAAGTTAATTAAAAATACCCCGAAATAAAAAAAGGGGAATAAAAATAAAAATAAAAAAAAAATTTTCTATTAAAATATGAGGAAAAAAAATAAATTTATTCATATAAAATAAAAATAAAAGATAAACGGAATATTTACTTTTAAATAATTATAATAATTATAAAAAAATTGGTATAAATAAATTAAAAAATAAAAGACTTAATTTAACGAGATTAAATAAACCTTAAAACAATATTTGAATAATTTATAATACGATATTATCGATCATATAATAGTTAAAAACTTAATTTAACACCTAATTAAATTTAATATTTAATTAAATTAAAGTGTTATAATTAATATTAATTAATGTATTATAAAACTTTAAAAAATAATTAAAGTGAAATATCGATTAATTAAATTAAAGAAAAGGTAAAAAAAACCTAAATAAATTATTAAATAATAAATAAAAATGGAGTTAAAAAATTAAAGTTAATAATTTCTTTAATTCATTAAATAATAATAACGATGAAAAATTTAATTTAAAAATGAATAATATTTACACTTTTAAAATATATTAATTTTTCCGTAAACGAGAAAAATAATTTCAAGATATTAATTTAATGTCTCACCGAGTATTTAAAAAGTTTAAAAAGTTTTAAAAACAAATGTTATATGTTTTAAATTACATAAATTAACAATCGAGATTATTATAATAATATTATATTAAAGAAATTAATGTATAAATATAATATCATTAATTAAAATTATAATATTTTTATCGAATAAACGTTAACTTTATTTAAAAATGTTAATAATAAAAAATATTATATAATAAAATAATTTAAAAATACTCGTTAAAAGTTAATATAAAAATTAAAAACATTCGATAATTATTGTAACTTATTTAAATAATAATTTAAATTAAAACTAAAGGTTATTTAAGTTATAAGTTTTGATATTAAATTAAAATAAAATTTTTAAATTTATTTCAAAAGTTATGAAAAAATAAAATTAAAGTAAAAATAGTAAAATAAATATATATTAAACAAAAAATAAAAATAAATATTAAAAAAATGATAACGATAATTTTTTCAATAAAAATTAATATATTAATAATTAAAGGTATTTACTATTTTATTAAAAAAATAAAAATAATAATTACCATTTAAAATGGAAATTGTTTTTATTGTTTTATTTATAACAATAAATATTATTTAATTAACTATTATTTAAAATACTATTAATTTTTCAAAAAAATAATAAAAATGAAAACTTACATAGAAAAAACCATAAAAAAATGAAGAAAAAACTAAGCTTTATAAATACCATTTTTATAATTATAAAACTAAAAAATAACAATATAAAAGTAATTATATATTTCCACATTAAAATCATTATTTACACCATTAAAAATATCATTAAAACTTTCGTAAACATAAATATTTACATAAATGTTTACGTAAATGTTTACATTAAAATGAATTATATTAACATATAATTCGTTAAAAAAATACAATTATAAAAAATAAAATATATAACTTTTATTATTAAAACCGTTAATATATCAATTTACTTTATTTATAACATTTATGAAATATTAAATATTATTATTAACAATTATAACGTTATATAAACTTTTATTTATAATTATATAACCATCGATAAAAATTTATATAATTATAAAACCGTATGTTAGTTTCGATAATAAAATTTAAAAAAAATTTTTTTTAACTTTAATAAAAACCGATAATAATTTACAATAATAACTTTTAAATATAAAATTTTAAGTTTTTATAAATTTATTAAATATAATAAAAATAAAAATATAATTTATATATTTATTATTATTATAAAAAAACTATATTTTTACCCATCGGAAATATACCATTATTTATTTAAAAAAATCCATTCATTACATTAATTAAAAAATCGTTATTTATAAAATTAGAAAAGAGAAATATTAACCGCGTAATAACACGTTAATTTAAAAAAAGTATAAGTCGGGGTATATCTGATTATATATAAATTAATATACGTTATTAAATATTTTTTTAATAAATGTATTTTTAATATTTATTTCTTTTTTCATAAATTTTAATTAAAAATTATATGTTATTCGATTCAAAGTTTTTCATATAAATTAATTATAAACGATTTAAATAAAAATCAAACGAGAATTAATTAATGAAACGCGAGTATAACATTAATAAACGTTTTAAATATTATTTAAATACGTTAACGCGATTTTAACGTTTATTAGGCGGTGAATGTTTCTCTTATAAAACTATATAAATATTTGTAAATTTAATAAAATTGATAAACTTTTATTATATTAAAACATCAATTATATTATTAATATATTTTTTAAAATGATATTTTTTTATTATTTTATTTGTTTATTAATAAGAAATGAATCATCAATATTTTATAAATATATAAATAAAACTTTTAAATTAAAAAGATAAAAATTTATAACTGTTCATAAACTATTAGAAATTTAATAAAAATACGATTAAAAATAAATATTTATTATTTTTTATTTTTAAAATTTTACATTATATTTTTAATACATAATACTTTTTTTAAAATTAACTTTAAAAATATATATCATTAAATATATATTAAAAAAAATAAGAAATAAAAAACCACTTTTTAAATTTATTAAAAACATTATAAATATTTAATAATATTTTTTATATTATATATTTAAACAATATTTTAATTTTTTTTTAAAATCCAAAATCCCACACATAACATTTAAAATTAACTTTATAACAACTTTAAAAATATAATATTTATATAAAACCATTCAAATATATTGTATATAAATTTAAAGTTAAAATTTTAAAATTTATTATTTTAATAATAAACATTTTTATAAATTTATTTAAAATAAAAATCATATTAAAATAATTAAAATTTATTATATATTAATAAATATAATAATTTTTAAGTTTTTATAACTTTTATAAAAAATTTATTAAAAGTTATTTTAATATAATAAAACCATTTTATAACTCTTTTTAAAATAATGTTAATAATAAAAAATTAAATAAAATATAATTGTAAAATAAAGTAATAATTATATTTTATTAATTATATGATATTTTTATTAAAACTTTTTTATTACACCACTTCGATTTTAAATTATTAATCAAATTTAAAATTAATATATTAATATACGTTATAATTAATATCATGTTATAATTACTTAAAAAAATATGCCATTTTATTATTTTTTAATTAAAAAAGTTTAAATATATAAAATTAAATTATAACATTTTAAATTATAAAATAATAACAATTGTTAAATTTTTTAAATATTAAAAACAAAATTTATAAAATAATAAATATGTTATAAAAATTTTATTAGAGTATTAAAATTTATGTATTTTATAAATTAATCAATTCGGTTAAATAAATTATATTTAATAAGTTTGTGAAGAAATTATAACAATTCTTAAAAAAATTGTAAAAAAATAATATATAATATAAAATATTTTAATAAAATAAAAAAAGTGTTGTAAAAAGCTTAAAATAACGATTAAATTTTATTATAAAGAATTATTACAAAATAAAGTTAATATTAATAATAACCTTCAATTGATTAATAACAACGGATTTATTTAATTTAAAAATCGGATTAATATATTTAATTAAAATATTAAAAAAGAATTAATAAATGAAAATTATAATAATTTATATGTAGACCATTTTAATATGAAACGCATTTACAAATTGTTAATAAAAAAGTATGTTTAAAATAATCTAAAATAAAATGTATAAATATATGTTAAACAATAAAAATGTTTAAATATAAGTTTTATAAAAACTTTTAATTATTTTTATTATTTATAAGATTATAAAAACAATTACAATAAATTTGATGATAAAATTATTATTAATTTAATTTAAAAGTTACAAAGTTAATATAACTTTTAAAATAACATATTTATAAAATATAAAAGGTTGAACGGTATAATATTAAATAAAATATCAATATTTATTAATAAATTTTAAGTCAACTTTTATTATTATTATATTATTAAAAAATAATTATGAATGACGTTTTATTTTTAAATAAATAATTAAATAAAAAAGGTTAATTAAAAATTTACTTATAATATTTTATTTTAAATAAATAATTATATTAAACTTTAATATTAAAAAAATATAATTTATTTATAATAATATATAAAATACGATAATTAAAATTTTATTATTTATAACTTTAATAAAATACCATTTTATTATATAATTAAAAGTTATAAACGATATTTTAAAAAAAATATTAATAATAAAAACAAAAGTTTTTAAACTTAAAAAAAATGATAAAAAACTTAAAAAATATTAAAAATATGTGATTAAATTTTAAATGAAATATTATAAGAAATGATACATATTTTTAACATTAAAGAAAAATAATTTAATTGGTTTATCCATTAAAAATTAAAAATTTAAAGGTATTAATCTTAAATTAACTTCGAAATATATAAAATCGGTTTAAATTTTTAAACTTATAAATAAATTAATATACCGATTTATTTTTTAGTAAACATTTATAATCATATAATACATTTTTAATTTTTTATTAAAACTTTAAATAGTAAAATTTAATTTAAACTTAAATAACTTTTATAACTTTTTAACCTCATAAATAATAAAAAAAATGATAAATAAAAAAAATAAATAACGAGAGTTTATATTTAATTAAATGAATAAAATAAGCATTTAAATATAATTAAAAACTTAATAAAAGAAATATAATTAACACTCGTGAAAAAATTAATAAATATAAATAAAAAACCATGAAAAAAAATGTTAATAAAAAAAATGTATATCTAAAATAAAAAGTTAATTTAAAAAAACGTTAATGTTTTTTTTTTTAAAAAAAAAACTAAGGTTTTTAATTATAAATAATCGGGACAATTAATATTAAGAAAATAACTTTAAAACTTAAAAGTTTATAAATTAAAAAATTTGTCCCTTTTCGGGATATATAATGAAACCATTATACGATAAATAATAAAGAAGTGACAATTATATAAAAAAACATATATATTATATCAAAAATTGTAGAAAAGATTAAATAAAATATTAACATTAATAATTAAAAATAACTTTTTTTCTTAACTTTTTTAAAGTTTCATTTTAATAAATATAAAATTTATTATTTATTATTTAATTTTCGTACACCACTTTTATATAAACCAATATAATTTTTATTTAATACATTAAATTATATATTTTATGTATATTTAAAGTTTTTATACAATTAATTAATTATAAAAAAAGAAAATATAATTTATTTATTATTATATTTAAATTATAGATAAAATAGTTATAAAATAATATGTAAACTTTTTATATTTAAAAATTTAAATTTTTTAAAAATTAATCAAGTTTTTTTTATTTTTATGTTTTAAAGTAATTAAATCGCCGTTATATCGTTATTAAATAAATAATAATAACTTTAATAATATTTTTAATTTAAAATAAAAATATATTAAATTAATAATAAATTATAACCGAAAAATATTAATATTATTTTTTTTAAATTATAAAATATAATAAAGTTTAATTAATTTTAAAAAAGTAAAAAGACTTATAATAATTAAAAAAATCGAACTTTTTTTTCGAATTAAAATAAATAATTAATAATTTAAAAATAATTTTACGTTACATTATTATATGAAATTATATTATTATAAAATAAATTATATTTTTATTGTTAAAAAATGTTATATTAAAATAATATTTTAATTTTTTTTTAATTTTATTTTTTTAATTAATTTTATGTTATTTTATCGTATTTATTTTATTTATAGATTTATTTTTATTTCTCGGCTTGTTTTAACACGATTTAAATTTAATTTCTAACATATTTAATGTTTAAGATTATTTACGTAAATGTTAAAAGATAAATCAAAATTAAATTAACGGCGTAAAATCCGTTGTTTTATTAATTAATTGTTGTAATGAATATTAGATTAAAAAATAAAAGAAAACAAAATTTACAATCGCGTTATAAGTGCGGTTTTATGTTTATTAGCGGTAAAAAACTTAAAATAATTTTAATTCGGCTTAACTACCATTAACAACTCGCGACCGCTTTTTAACACGTGATTTAAATTTTTTAATCATTAATCTTAACCGTATTAACCACATTTGTAATGTAATTATAATAATAATTTTTTTTAATTTACATATGTTTAAAATTTTTTAATAATTAAAATTAATAAATAATATTTTGTAAAAATATTAAAAAACATAAACTTTAATATTAAAATAAATGATATATATAATAAAAAAAATCAATGATAAATAAATTTATATATAAAATATATTAATATATTAATTTTATAATATATATATAATATATAAAAATAATTAATATATATGAAAAATATCGGTTATATATTTGAAAAAAATTACTTGTATATTGAAAAATAATAAAATAAAAGAATTAAAATAATAAAAATTTTTACATATATAAATAAATTATTGAAATAAAGTTTAACATTAAAACATCGTTTTCTTTTAAATTTTAACGGTTTTTTTAAATTAAATGTATAGTTCTTTATTTAATTTTTTTTCTTTTTATTTAAAATTGTTGTTATCATTTATTTTTATTTTTAATCTTTTAATTATATTAAAATTATTTTTTCATTACATTATTTTATTAAATTAAATATGGCTTTTATTAAAAATTTTATTATATATAATTTATCGTTTTTAAATTCATATTTTATTTATTTTATTAAATATTTTATCATTGGTTTTTTATTTTAACCATTTATTTTCTTTTAGATTAATCTTTTTATTTCATATAAAATATATTTTTTATTATTTCTTTTTACATATATATTTTTTAATTTTAACTTTTTTCATTATATAAATTTATGAGTGATAAAATTAATGATAAATATATAATTAATACCATGTAATATATATATTAATATTATAAAAAATTAAACTTATATATTAAATCGTCTATTTTTTTAATCATTATAAAAAATGTATTTTTTATTAAAATTATTTCTTTAATGGTTTCTTTAATAAATAATAATTATAATGTATTTATAAAAAATTTTATCTTTTAATGTTTAATTATTTTAAGTTTTTTTTAACATTATATTTAATTTTTACATTTAATTTTATACAATTTATTATCACGTAAATTTTTTATTAATATAAATCTCGTTAAACTTGAAAGTTAAAACTTAATCATTAATAATTAATTTTTACCGTAATTAAAATTAAAATAAGTAATTAATGGTTTAATTAAAATTAAGTTTAATTAATTAGTTAATATTACGTAGTTTAATTATTTAATTAAGCATTTAATTAAACTTAATTAAAATTAATTAATTAATAATTAAAAAAATGAACGGTTTTAAAACGACTTTTTTAAAAAATTAATATCGTTTTACATAAATATCGTAAAAATACCCCGTGTTAAATTTTATTAATTTAAAGTTTCATATTATTACAATAAATAAAGTTTAAAATTCTATTAATTAAAAGTAATTAAATATAAGTTTTTAAAGTAATATTTTCGATTTTTTATATATTATATTTTGAAAAATTATTTATAACCCCATTCATAATCCTATAAGAAAAAGTAAAATAACTTTTGAAAATTTAACGTTAAATCATATATAAAATCAAAAGAATTGGAATTTCGAAATTTAATTTAAATTTAATATAAAAGGTTAAAAAGTTAGTTGAATTTTAATAAAAATTTAATGCAGTTAAAATACGTTAAAGCTTAAAAAACCCTCTTTATATTAACTTTAAAAAATTATTATATAATTCAAATCATTATTAATTAACTTAAAACATATATCATTCGCATGCTTTGTTTTAAAAAAATATTAGTATATATAATACTTAATTTTAAAACTTGTTTTTAAAATTAAATAATTTAAAAAAAAATTATACTTTTATTTTTTAAAAATTATTTATGTCCCCATTTTAATAGATATATATAAACTTTAATCTTTTATTTCATTTTATACTTTTAACATTAAAAATGTAATTTAAATTATAGTATTTAACATTTATATTTTGTATTTTATAGATTAAAAATAATTTTCATTATTTCATTTTTTTATTTTAAATAATAACAATATTGATTATTCATTAATTTAATTAACATGTTATATTTTAATAAAAAACTTTTAATTTAAAGTAAAAATTTTATATTTTAAAGAATTTTTAAATTCTATCATTTTAATTATTTTTTAATTTAATAATGAAATATTTTATAAAAATAAATATTATTTTTTCTTTTCAAATTTTTGGAAAAATAAATACTTTATATTTAATTAATTAATATTTCTTTAAATTTTATATTTTGTAATTTTTTTTATTTAATTATTAAATGTTTTTATATAAAAAGTTATTTTTTTATTAAATTTATTTAATATATGTTTTATTTTTAATTATAAAGTTTAAACTATATTAAAAGTATTTTATAAAAAAATATATTCTTATAATAAGTCTTATTAAATTATATAAATATATTATAAAATTAATAAATTTATATTATTTCTAAATTTATTGATGCTTAATTTAATTTAAAAAAAAATAATATAATATTATTATAATATAATTCATAATCTCGTAATAAATAATTTAAATAATAATATAATATTTTACTTTAATATATATTTTATATTTAATTAAAAAATTGTGTTACGGTCCAGCTGCGGGGTAACACATATAATACAGAATTGGGGAACAATGACCAGTTGGTCATTGGGAAGCTTTTAGCTTCATGGCGCAATTGGTTGTCCCCAGACCGATTGTAACAAATTGTTTAACTTTTTAAATTAATAAAATTAATTTATTAATTAATGTTTTGTTTTTTATATTCCCGATTGAAAATCTTTTTCGAACATAAATATTAATATAATTAAAAATGTTATTTATTTTATAATATTTTTTAAAAAATTTAATTTAAATGTTTTATTTAATTTACTTTTAATAATTATATATTTCGATATTTATAATTTCTATAAAGTATATTTATATTAAAAATTTAAAAGAAAAACTTTATTAATACATTTATAAAAATTATTATTAAAATGTTATATATATTTTTTTTATTATAAAATTTCGAATTTAATATGGATAAACATATTAGTTTTCTTAAAAAATCCGTCGTAATTATTAAAGAATAAAAAATATTATTAAATATTTTTTATTAATAAAAAATAAATCGTTTATTTAATTAATAAAAAAAATATAAACGATATAAATATTAATAATAATTAATTAAAAAATAAGAATAAAGTTTTTTAAATGAAAAATTAAATTAATTAAATATTTAATTAATAGATATATATTTTTATATAAAATAAAAAATATAATACAATTATATAATATTAATAAAAAATTTAAAGTAATTTTTTTTATATAATTTTTTTTAACTTTTAAGTTTAATAAAAAGCTTATCGGTTAATACATTACTTAACGTTATTTATTATATTTATATTATTTAAAACAACAGATTTTAAAAAACTAAAAAAATATAAAAATTAATTTTATAAAATAATCAATTTACCGTATTATTATATAATAATATTTTTTTTTTATTTTTTTCCTTTTTCTTTTTATCAAAAATATTAACACATTAATAAATACTTTTATATTTTAAATTATTTTATCCATTAACTTATTAATAAACTTGTAATTTTATTAATTAACCCATTAATAAAATTATAATTTTTAATTAATGTAAATATATTAATTAACTAATAAATAATTAAACAACATAATTTCATTAATTTTAACATAACATTTATACCCTTTTATTTTTATAAACTTATATTTATTTTTCACATAATTAAAACAATTAAACTATATGCATCATAAATTAATTCACTTAAAATTTAAACTTTTATTTAAAAACAATTTATCTTAAACAATTTTTAAATTTTATAAAACATTATAAAATCGTTTTTACTTTTAAATAACTTTTTAATTCGTTAAATTCAACACATTTTTTCCACTTTATTTTTTTACCCCATTAAAACACGTATATTACTCGATTAATAAATTTTATTGTATTAATCCACATAAAACCACATATATTATTTAATTAATATATTCCATTTTATTAAACCTTTCATATTATTTAGTTAATACACGTACTTTAATTGTTCCTTTCTTTAATAAACGTATTTACCATAATATATATTATTTTTAAATTAATAAATGAAATCTTTAAATAATATTAAAATCGTAAATATTTATAAAATGACAATTTTTATATAAAAATACCTCTACATATTAAATTAATAAATTATAATAAAATATAAAAAATAATGTTGTATAATTTATCGTTATTTTATTAAATAAAATGTAAGAAAAATATTAAATTTTAAAGTTAATTATTAAATAAATAAATCAGATAAAAAGTTAAAAGTTTTTATTATATTTAACGGTAAAAAAAGTAAATAATAAAATTGTAAAAAATATAATAAAATAAATTTTAACATATTTATTTAATAAGTAACGGTGATTAATAATTGTGAAAAACCTTTAAAAATTAATTGTTTATAAATAAAATAAATTAAACTTTATAATATAATTATAAATGTTATAAAAAACTTTATTATAAATAAATAAATCTACTTAAAGTTTTAAAAATTTATTAAATCAAATAAACAATAAAAAGCTGAAAGGTTATTGAAAAATATAAAATAATATAATTTATTAAAAAAATAAATAAAAACTTTTTTTTATTTTAAAATTTACTTAATTTATTATAAAAAACTTTTAAAATTTAAGAACTTTTTATAATGTTTAAAAACTCCCGTTACCATTAAATCCTTTAAGTTTATCGTTTAAAATATTATTTAAAAGTTTTTTTCTAACACTTGAAAATTTTCATTACCATTTAATCCTTTTATATTTGATTTACAAGTAAAACGATTAAATATTTTAAAAGTATAATTATTTAATAAAAAAAAATTAAAACATATTAAACCATATAAACTTATTAAAATTTTTCTTTACTTTCATAAATTTATTGTCGATTAAAGTTTCGTTGAAATATTTCATAAAAATAAAAAGTTCATTTAAAAAAGTACCGAAAATTTTAATTAATCTCTTTATATTAAAATTATTTAAAAAAATACTAAAAATTTTAATTAATTTTTTTATGTTAAAATTATTTAAAAAAATACCAAAAGTTTTAATTAATCCCTTTATATTAAAATTACCGAAATAAATAATAATATAAATATAGAATAAATACGTAATAATATTTAAATTTTTCATTATTTTTAAAGATTTTTAATGTTATTTAATAAATAACATAATATACTAACATATTAAAAAATATTTTATAATTATATAAATAATTTTTTAAAAAAATTTAATATAAAATATATTAATAAAATTAATAAGTTTAATTAATATAAATTAAAAAAATAAATTATATAAATAAAAGTTTAAATAAATAAATCATTTTCACTTAAACATTTTAAAATAATATAACGAAAAAATTTATATTATTATAACTAATAATATCCGTTAATAAAATATTTATATTTTTTTTAATTTAATTTATATGTATTTTATAAATTTAACGAAAAAAATTTAATTAAAAATTTTTTTTATAATTTTTATAAAACGATATATAAATATAATATAAATTTAAAATTTGCGAATAAATAAAAAAATTTATATTAGTTAATTTTATTTACGTATTGAATTCATTAATATAAATGTTTAAATTAAATCCATTTAATATTTTAAAACGGATAAAACAAATAAAATATGTTAAATTAATTATTTTAATTAATAAAAATATTATTTTTTAAATCATAAAATCAATTTACTTAGTTAAATCGATAAAATTAATAATAAATTTATCATTTATAAATTAAATATATAATCTTTTTCATTTTAGGTTTTATAAGTTTTATAATAAATTAATAAATATATTTATAATTAAGATTTATTTAAAATATATAAAAACAAAATAAAAAACTTATTAAAATACAATAATAATAATAATTTTATATTCATTAACTTTTATTTTTTAAAATATAATGTTTAAAGAAATTTTAATAAATGTTTTAAAGTTAATAAATTTATTAACACTATTAATAATTATAATAAATATTTTAATAATCGTTAATTTAACGTATATAAATTAAAATAACATTAATCAAAATAACCATGTAAATAATAATTATAATAAAAATAACGGATATATATAATATAATAACCGTGGTAAATATAATAATAACTATTAAAATAAAAATAAATATTAATATTGATTAGAACGAGCTTATTAAAACAATAAAAATAAACACAATAAATGCGAACGTAAAAATAATAAAAGTAAATTTAATTTTTATTAAACTGAAAAAACCATATTAAAAATAATAATGTAAGTAAATTTATTTCAATTAATTTATAAAAAAATATTTAAGCGTTTAAAATGAAATGTTTTTGAATAAATAAAACTTTAAGTTAATTAAACATAAAAAGACAATATCGATGTAAAAATATATTATAATAAAAGAAATAATAAAAAATAAAAAATAAAAATTTTCATAAAAATATTAGATAAAAAAACGATAAACATAACGAGGAAATATTTATTTACTTAATTTAAGCTATAATATCCTATAAATAAATTGAAAAACAATAAAAATTTTAATCATGTTTAGTTTATTAAAGAAAATTTAAAGATAAAATAAATTTATTATATTATTTAACATACCGAGATTATAAATTTAATAAATTTAAACTTATAAAAAGTAAAAAAAAGTTTTTATTATTAAATATGTAGATAATATTAATTTTTATGAAAGATTTTTTAAGAAATAAATTTAAAATAACGATAATTTATATTAATATAAATTATTTTAATATATTTATTAATAAACATTAGTTCTAAAAATTTATGTTAAATATAATAAAATATAAAAAAAACTTATAATAATTAAAAAAGTAACGGGTAAAATTATATTAACAATTAAAATTTAATTTACGATGTATATTAACGGAGTTATTAAAAACACATTTAAAACAATAGAAATGGAAATAAACAAATGGATTTTTTATAATAAATTATAATTACACTTATTATTAAATACAAAATAAATAAACGAATATAATATATTAATTAGTTTTTAATAAAAAATATTGACCTTTAAATTATATAATAACTTAACAATTAAAATAAATATTATAAAAAAGAATCTTTTATTATACGTTAAATTAAATTTATTTATAATATTATAATATTTTTAATAATTATAATAAATATTACGGTAAGTTATACCGATTTATCGTATATTAATAAAAACAATTCGAGATAAAATTATGAATTTATATTAATAATAAATAAATTAATAATGATAATATTAAATATAAAAATAATTAAAATTATATTGTTTATAAATTTAATTTATATAAGTTATTTAAATATAAAAGAAATAATGTTTAAAATTAATAATAAATTATCTTAAATAAAATGTTTTCGTAATTATATAAGAAAAAATAAGTTTTATAATAATAATAATAATATTAATTAGAAACTCTTATAAAAACTGTGAAAGCTTTTAATTTTTTTAAAAATTTAATTTAATAAATGATTTAAAAATAACTTTTATATCGGAAAATAAATTAATTAATAATATATAAGATATTTTAAATAACTGTTACGAACCCGTCTATTACTTCTGTCCTGCGGACTTCATAGAGCGGATACGTACCCTGAAGTATTTGGTTTTAAGGTAACAGTACTATAGGATTAACAATTCTGTTCGCAAAAGAGATTTCATAAGACTCTATATTCAAGTGCTGTCTAAATACTTAGATTAAAAGCTGAAGAATTAAAACTAAATACAGAAGAAATTCCGTCCTTCTTATACTATTCCACCATACTATCCTTGTGGGACAATATATCACCAAAAGTAGGTTTTTACAGCTCCTATATTTTGGTATTTTTCGATAAGTCCTGTTATGAATCTATAAGAACCAATCATAAGTTAATCGTTTTATCGTTTCCTGGAACGATAAATCGAGGCATCCATTATCTCGATTCATCGTTTCAGTCACGTGACTTCCGGATTATCAGTTTTTCCAGGGGTCGTATTTTCGGATCGTAACAATAACGGTAAAAAATTTAAAAAGTAAAAAACTTTAATATAAAAAATACAACATCCCTAGGATAAGTTATTTATAAAAATAAAACATAAAATATACGACATACACGAAAATAATAAAATAAAATATATAAAATAACCGACATTTTTTAATTATTTTATATTTATAATGTGGTAAACTATAAATAATAAACATAGAAATAAAATAATTATAAACTTAAAATCCTTTAACAACGTCGCCATTTTAAATGTACATTTATTATTTATATTAAGAAAAATTATCATTAAAATTTAAAACAATAAAATTTATTACAGTGGTAAATAACTTAAAATTTTTCTATTAATTATTAATATAAAAAAGTTATTAAAATAAAATAGTTATAATTTTTTTTATAATTTAAAAATATTTAATATAACTTTTATAAGATTTAACAATAACTTAAAATTCATTTAATAGTTCATAAATTAAAAATTAAAACTATATAAAAAATATATAATAATATATATAGATAACATTATTATATTTTTAAAAACTAAAAAAAAATATATTATATATTTTAAAATAATTTTTAAATTATTTAAAAACTTATATATATACTTAAAATTCATTAAATTTTGTATAACTTTTCTTTTTACTATGTTATTAAATTTAAAACTTGTAAATAATTAAATAAAAGTTATTTAAAAAATTAAAATATTAATAATTTTAATATAATTAAAAATATATATAAAGTTAATTAATTTTATATAAAAATTTATTACATGGTATTAATAAAAGTTATTACTTTTATAAAAATAAAAAATACAATTAAATATAATATAAAAAAAGGATATATTAAAAACATTAACTAATAAAAAAATGTAAATTGTTAAATTATTATTTATACCATTTAAAAAAGAAAAGAAAGTTATTGTAAATATTATAAAAATAATTTATTAACATTAAATATTTAATTTATTAAAATTTAAATTAAATGATATTTTTCAAATTAAGTATATTTGAAAAAAAAAAGATTTAAATTAATAATATTTGATAATAAAAATAAATAAAATAAAATAAAATAAATTATTAATTTAATATAATGAATATAATTTATAAGGAAAATATTAATAAAATTAAAACAAAATATTTTATATAAATTGTTACAAACCAAAAGAAAAACCCTTGTCTTGATTAGTCAAGACCCGGGTAAACCTCGGAATGGATCTCAGTGGATCTGAGATCCAGTGAAGGCAACGGATCTGAGATCCAGTGAAGACAATGGATTTGAGATCCATTGACAACCAACCAGACCAAGGTACGGGAGCTGTAAAAACCCTCCCTTGGTGACATACTATCCCACAAGGATAGTATGGTGGAATAGTATAAGAAGGACGGTATTTCCTCTCTATTTAGTTTTAGTTCTTCAGCTTTCAATCTAAGTATTCAGACAGCACTTGAATATAGAGTCTTATGAAATCTCTTTTGCGAACAGAATCGTCAACCCTACAGTATTGTTACCTTAAAACCAAGTACTCCAGGGTACGTATCCGCTCTACGAAGTCAGGAAGACAGAAGTAGTAGACGGGTTCGTAACATAAATTATAAAAATCTTTAAACATTAATTTTAATTATATATATAACCGATTATAATATGTATAAACTATAAAGTAATGTATAATATTATCATATAAATATCTTTAAAATTTATAAATTTAGTAAAGTTTAATTATTAATAAATTTATGGTTGTTTTAATATATTTATTTTAATTTTAATTAAATATATAATATATATTTAATTAAATCAATTTTGTTACGAACCCGTCTACTACTTCTGTCTTTCCGACTTCGTAGAGCGGATACGTACCCTGGAGTACTTGGTTTTAAGGTAACAATACTGTAGGGTTGACGATTCTGTTCGCAAAAGAGATTTCATAAGACTCTATATTCAAGTGCTGTCTGAATACTTAGATTGAAAGCTGAAGAACTAAAACTAAATAGAGAGGAAATACCGTCCTTCTTATACTATTCCACCATACTATCCTTGTGGGATAGTATGTCACCAAGGGAGGGTTTTTACAGCTCCCGTACCTTGGTCTGGTTGGTTGACAATGGATCTCAAATCCATTGTCTTCACTGGATCTCAGATCCGTTGCTTTCACTGGATCTCAGATCCACTGAGATCCATTCCGAGGTTTACCCGGGTCTTGACTAATCAAGACAAGGGTTTTTCTTTTGGTTTGTAACAAATTTAATATTAAACATATTATTATATTTATTAATAACAAATAACATTAAAAATAAAGTAAAAGTAAAAAATAAGTTAAATGATATTATTAAAGATTTTAACTATATAATAAATATAATAACTAATATAACAAATAAATTTAAAAAGAAATTAATTGAAAGAATTATTAAAAATGGTAAAATATATAAAACTAAAAATAAATTCTAATGTAAAATATAAAAAAATATGTTAATTAAAACTTTTAAGTATATTCTTAAGAATAAATGACTTCATATATAAAAAGTTAATAACTTATAAAAACTGATGATTTTAAATAATTATATGTAATAAATATTTAAAAAAATTTACGATAAAAAATATCATTTTAAATTAAAATATATATCATATAACATATTAAATTCATTATTAATAATAATAAATAAGTTTTATAAAAAATATATTACTGTTTAAAAACTTGATATATATAATAAAATAATAAATTAATTAATTTTATGAATTACTTTTTTAATTAAAATTATTTTAAATTAAAAGTTTAAATTTATAATTAATTTTTAATAAACATTATAAGTTAAAAACAATATATTATTAAGTGTTTTAACTGTTTACCATTTCTAAATTAATAGTTAAAATAAAAAAAAATTAAAATATAAAAATGATTTTATAATATTATATTACAAATTAAATGTGTTATAAATAGAAATTATTTTAATATTATAATGTAATTTTAATAAGGTTAAATTTTTAATGTTAAAAAAATTATTTAATAAAATTATATATAAATTTAAAATAAAATCTTTATTAAATATATTCAAAATATTGAAAAAATCTATTAATTTTAAAGCTTAATGAAATGTATATTCACAAAAAACATGTATCATAATAAATCATGTAAAAATGTACACGAAAATTAAATATAACATTAAAAAAAACTTGAAATAATTAAATATTAAAAAATAAATCTTTTTACAATTATATTACGGATATTCTTTATTAAATAAACCATTAAAAAATGCTTTTAATAAAAAACAAATCCTTTTATAATAATTAAAAAAATAGGTAATTTAATATATAAGTTTAATTTTCCATAACATTAATATATATATTAAATAATATTAATTATACATTTATTTTTAACTTTATAACTTATAAGTTTATATAATAAAAAACATGTAAATTAAAACATATATAAATAAAAAAAAACACTGAAAAATATATTTTATATAAATTAAAAAAGTTAATATAAAAAAATAAATCATTAAAGTAAAAAACCGGTAATAAAATATTTAATAAAATCGATAAAATATAAACTTAAAAATGACAAGTAATATATAAAAAATTTACTAATAAAAAACGTATCTAATTTAATAAAACAATTTAATAAAAAAGTAGTACCGGTATAATTAAAAAAATTAAAAAAAAAACGGTAAAAACAACCCTAAATAAAAAAGAAAAAATGTTAAACAAATTATATTAAAAAACTAAATGAGAGATTACACATTTGATTTTAAAAAACCGTTAAAATTTAAAAAAAAAAATTAATATGAAACTTTATTTTAATAATTTACTTAAATAAATAAAACTATTTTAACTTTATTATTTTATTATTTTTTAACATATAAATAAATCTTTCTTTTATAAATGCATAATTAATATTATATATATATATAAATTAAATATATATTAATTACTCTTATATATTACACATATATTATAAAATTAATATATTAATATATTTTACTTTTTATCGTAAACATTTTTTTACATATATATTTATTTATTATTAACTTTTTTATTATATATATTATTTATTTTAATATTATTAAAGTTTATTTTTTATTATTATAATATAAAACTGTTACGAACCTATACCTAGGTACTCAGGTATACGGGGTGCTTCGTGGGTTTCCTTGTTTGTTAGCAGTACTCGTAGAGATCAGATCAAAGTTAAGTCTGTTCGTAAGAGAGGCTTGGAGTCCTCTCCCTATTAGTTCGATGCGGTTGAAGTAATAGACTTAGATTGATAGCTAAAGAGCTGAATGAATGACTAGATACATAGGGGCCTGCCATGCTTATATAGATATCCTTCCTGCCTATGAGTTATTCTGATGGATTGTGATGAGTTGATTCCTAACTCATCAGCCGATGATTACCCGTGATTGGTCATTTGTTCTCTACCCTTCAGGTTGATATTTGGGCCGCCTGTTGTTGGTTTGTGACAAAAACTTTATTTTTTTAACATTTTTATAAAATATTATTTATTAATTTTAATTATAAAAAAGGTTTAAATATATTTAAATTTAAAAAAATAACTCATATAAATAATTTTAAATGTTAAATACATTGTAAATTAACTTTAAATCGTTTTAAAAAAAAAGTTGAAAAATAAATATAAATTTATGAATAAAATAAATATAAAGAAAATAACGTAGAATTAATTAAAAAAAGTAAAAATAACTAAAAAATATTAAGATCTTATTTTAATATAATATTTTTTAAAGTTATATTATTTTAAAAATAAAGTTATATTATTTTAAAAATAAAGTTATAATTTATTTTATAACGATATGACTTAACATATAACCATTAAAATTTAAATTATATTTAAAAATAAAATTATGTTTATTAATAAATAAATTAATATTAAAAAAATTAAGAAAAAGTCATTAATATTAATTAAAATTATTTCACTTAGAATAAAAATAAATAAAATTGTTTATGTTTATAAAAATATTTATAAAAATAAATTTAAACCCTTGTTAATTATAATTAGAAACTTATTAAAAAAATATTAAATTAATAAGGATTTATATAAATTCGAATACAAAATAATTATTAATTATTTAAAATAAATAAATAAAATAAAATAATAATAATAAATTAAATTTGTTAGTTTTAAATATAAAAAAAATATTATAACAGTAAATAATAAAATAATAAATGATAAAATTTAAAAAAATATTTAATTAATTAAATACGTTAATAATTAATTTATTATTAATTTTAAAGATAAATAATTTTTTAAACAAAAGTTTATAAATATAAATCTCGTGAGAAATATTTATCGAAAATGTTAATAATATAAACATTATTTGTTTTTTATAAAAATAAAAAGTGATAAAAAGCTTATCGGTTAATGTGTTATTTAATATTATTTATTATATTTATATTATTTAAAACAATAAATTTTAAAAAATTTAAAAAGTTAAAAAAAAAATAATAATTAATTTTATAAAATTAATTAACTTATTATATTATCAAATTCAATAATGTGTTTTTTTATTTATCATTAAATAACATTTTTATATTTTAAAAAATCAATTAAAATTAAATTAACGGCCTAAAAGTCGTTATATTATTAATTAATTATTATAAAAAATATTAAATTAAAAGAATAAAAAAATAATAATCGCGTTATAAATAAAGTTTTATTTTTATTTACGGTAAAAAACTTAAATTAATTTTAATTAAACTTAATTACTGTTAATAACTCGCGACCGTTTTTTAAAACGTGATATAAATTTTTTAACCATTAATTTTAACCGTATTAATTACATTTATAACGTAATTATAACATTATATTAATAATTCTTTATAAAAAAATATCTTTTATTTTTTTTAAAAAACTTTTATATATTTATTTAAATAAAAAATTTAAAGTTTATATAAAATTATTTTTAATTAAACATTTAAAAAATTATACGAATAAAATCAAAATATAAATTTTTTTAAATAAATAATTAAATATATAAATAATTATTAACGTTAAAAATTTTAATAAATTTAAATATTTATTTAAATAAACGTGTTATATAATACATAAATAACAAAAGTTTTTTTAAAAAAATTTATAATTAATTAAAAAATTAATATAATAATTTTATTAATGTTATTTATAATTATTTTTAATATCGTTTTTTAAAAAAAAATGTTATATATTAATTGAAAAAATAAATAAAATTGATAAAATATTATAAAATAAATAAATATTATATGTAAAATTTAAATATCTTAATATATATATATATATATAATTAAAAATTAATTATTAAGAATAAACTTTATTATATTTATAATTAAATTAATTAACTTTTCTTTTTTAAATTTAATTAATTAATAATAAAAAAATTAAAAAAATTAAAAATTTTTAAATTAATTTTTTAAAAAATTAATATTTTTTTAAATAAAATTTCTTTAATTTATTTTAAATTTAATATAAAAAGTTAATTAAATTTTAATGGGGATATAATCCATTTTAATTAAGTTAAAACTCGAAAAACTTATTTTATATTAATTTTAAAAAGTTATTATATAATTTAAAACATACACCGTTCGAAAGCCTTTTTTTGAAAAATCATTATTATATATAATATTAAATTTAAAATTTAAAATTTCTTTATATATAATATTATTTTAATTTTTCTATTTTATTAAAATACAAATTTAATTAGCTTTTTTATAATATAATTACAGTTTATAGTTATCTTATAAAAAACTTATATAATTTATTTATAATATTTTATAATATTATGTCAATTTAATTTAATATTATTATTTTTTAATTTTTAATTTTCAATTTTTAATTTTTAATTTTTATGTTAATTTATATTAATAAAATAAATAATAATAATAACGAAATACAACTTATATTTTTAAAAAAAAATTATAAAATTAAATCTTTCGGTTTATAAATATTATTTACGATAAATAAAAAAAATAAGTTATAATTCTATTGTATAATTATAAATTATATAAATATTTTTATTAAATTTAAATTAAATTTATATATTAATAATAATAAAAAATAAAAAAGTAATAAAAATTAATAATAACATAACTAATAAAATAAATAAAAAAAAACACGTAATAAAATAAATAAAAAAAACAAATAAAAAAATACTTATAAAAATGATTAAATAAATAATAAAAGACATATATATTTAAAAACTTAACCGTCGATTATATAATCCATGGTAAATTAAATTTAACTTTTTTATTAATTTGTTTAATTATAAAATAATGGAAACTTTTAACAGAAATTATAATAAATATAATTAAAGATCGTTGAATAAATCGTTAAATATATTATTAAATAATTTATTAAATAAAGAATTTCAAGAAAAATTACAAATATATATATATAATTTTCATTTAAAACGTTTAAACGTACGCTTTAAATTTTTAAAACGAATAAACCGATTTTAAAAGGTTTAAACATATATTTTAAAAAAAATATAAAACAATATTATATTTTATAAATTGTTTTAATATTTTAAATAGTATAATTTAAATTATATTATAAAATTTATATTAAAATTTTTTAAAATATATATTATATATATTATTATTTAAAATGGATTTTTTAATATATTTTTTAATTTAAATTTTATATTTTATATTTTAAAAAATAAATTATTTATTCGAATATTATTTTTAATGGATTTATTTAAACCATGGAAAATAATTATATAATATATTATATACATTTTATTTTATTATTTTATTTTATTATTTTATTATTTTATAAATTTATAAATTTATTTTATTATTTTATTATTTTATTTTATTTTATCATTTTATTTTATTATTTTATTTATCAATATTTTATTAAATGTTTTTTTTTTAAATAATTACGTTAATTAAAAGTTTTTAAAGTTCGAATTTTATACGGTATTATTAAATAAACATTTAATTATTATTTATAATAAAAAATTAATGTTATAAAAATTAAAAATACGTATTATTTTTTATTATTAAATATTTAATATTTTATAAAATTTATAAATTAAAAAACGAATTCGAATAAATATAATTTTTAAAAATACCGAAAATTTTATTAAAAAGGAAAGTTGTAATAAAATTTTAATTCGTTTTAAAAATAATT
The DNA here is from genome assembly GCA_003314315.1 of Annulohypoxylon stygium. Classification (NCBI taxonomy): domain Eukaryota; kingdom Fungi; phylum Ascomycota; class Sordariomycetes; order Xylariales; family Hypoxylaceae; genus Annulohypoxylon; species Annulohypoxylon stygium. Next base: position 1,134,899 of record QLPL01000004.1, on the reverse strand, counting down.
TAATAATATATTTATTTATTTCATTATTTTTATTTTATTAATTAAATTTTAAATATATTTTTTTTAAAAATCCGTTAAAACCTCGAAATGTATTTAAATTAAAATATTAAAATATATTAGATATGTTTAATTCGAAATTAATTGTAAATATTAAAATTAATAAGAACTTGTTTATTGTTTTTAATATTTAAAATTTAAATTTAAATATTTTTGTTATTAATTTCAAATATAATTTAAATTATAAATTATATAAAAATTTTAAAATATATTATAAAATTACGAAAATTTATTTTTAAATAATATTTTTAAATATATTTTTTATTTTATTTAATTATTTAATTGTTTAATTATTTTATTATTTAATTGTTTAATTATTTAATTGTTTAATCTTTTAATTTTTTAATTTTTACGTTTCAAATTTTTACATATTAATTAAATCTTTTTAATATTATGACAAATAATGTTTTAAATAATAATACGTTTATAATTATTTTCGAAAATAATTATTTTAACGAATATTCGAAGAATTTTATAAACGACCTTCGTTATATTTTATATATTATTAAAAGCCGTATTATTCGCGTAATGTAATACTCGATAAAACCCGCCGCGTTAATCCGAAAAAAATGTCAAACGGGTATAATTAATTATATATAACGTGTTATATAAATTAATATATTTTTATTTTAACGTTTATATTAATTTTTTTTAAATATACCCGCGTTTCAAATTAATTAAAATATATTTTAAATAATTCTAAAAGTTTTATTAAAACGTTTAAATTAATTTTTTTAATCGAACGACGCTTTTAAATTTAATTATATTATATTATAATTTATATTATAAAAAATAACTGAAGTTTAAAATATAAAAATATTAAAAATTAAATAAAAATATATATTTATTATTATTATAATTCTTTTAATACGAATAAAATTTTAATTTATTTTTACGTTTTTTAAAATATAATATAAAATTTATAAATTAAATTATATATTATATTAATTAAATGTTTTATATAAAAATTAAAAAATTTAAATTTAAAATTATTTTAAATGTGTTATAATTAATTAAAAACGCGGGTATATTTAAAAATATTTAATATAAACGTTAATATAAATATACATTAATTTACATATAAAAAATTATACTCGTTTTATATTTTTTTCGGATTAACGCGGCGGGTTTTATCGAGTATTACATTACGCGAATAATACGGTTTATTATTAATATTATTATTTAAAAAGTTTTAAATAATTTTAAAAATAATAATAATATTAATAATTTTATATTAAATTATATAAACGAATATATAAATTTTTTTTTTTTAAATTTTATAATTAAAATTTAATATTTTTAATATTTATTATTATTTTTAAAATTTTTTTAAAAAAGTAGTTAAAACATAATTAAAAAATATATTAAATATTATTTATTTATTGAAATATAAATTATATAAATGAAATATTAAATAATAAAAATAATAAATTATAATTAATTTATTTTTAATAATAAAAATAAAAATATCATAAAATTTAAAAGTTTATAAATTAAAAAAAAATTTTAAAATTAAAAAGTTTATTTTTTTTAAAATATATAATAAACGATAAAAAAAATAATAATTATATAAAAAACACGTATATTATACAAAAAAATAGAAAAAAAATTAAATAAAATATTAATATTAACGATTAAAAATAATTTTTTTTAATTTTTTAAATTTTAATTTTAATTAATATGACATATATTATTTATTATTTAATTTTCGTATATTATTTTTATAAATATATTAAAAGTTTTTTTTTCAAAAATAAAATCGTTTTTTAATAAAATAATCCGTGTATATATCGCCCGTTTTTAATTGGTTAAAAAATCCGTAAATTTTAAAAACGTTAGTTTTTTTTTTTATTAAAATCGCGTTATATAATAACCCTCGAAGTTCGGGTAAAATCCGTAAACTTCGCTCGATATTAAAGAATAAACTAAAACCAGGCTAACGGCGCAGAGGTCGTTGTTTTATTGGTCAACTATTGCAAGGAATATCAGACTAAAGAACAAGAAAAGAAAAAGATCTACAGTCGCGCTGCGAGTGGGGTTTTATTCCCACCCGCGGCAGAAAACCTGAGCTAGTCCCAGTTAGGCTTAGCTGCCGTCAGCAGCTCGCCACCGCTTTTCAACACGTGACTTAAGTCCCTCAGCCACCAAGCCTAACCGCACTAGCCACTTTCATGGCGCAGCCATGACACTCGACATAATAACCCTCGGAGCTCCGGCATTTATCACACTTCAACTTATGAACATTTTATTTTAACACTCATTGCCTTATAATGGTTTACTTTTCCCCTTTAACTTTTATCTAACCTTACAGCTGCGCTTCCTTGTACGAAATTCAAGTCCACTTTATGGCCTAATAACTCTCGTATGTTTGAAATTCCGTACTTGATCATCGTCGGCCGTTCCAAGGACAAACCCCAACCATAAACCCGCGTATCTTTACTGTTACTGAGTCAGAATTTCTAAGCCATTTCTCAACCTAAAACAAAGGCGTTACGTACGGAAAACCCATCGCTTCAAGCATTTCAGGGCGGAACATTCCACTGTTCCCTATCTCAATGAGCTTCCCAAGGCCCTTGTCTAATATATCTAGTCAGTATTTTCAATGTAATCTAGAACCCATGTTCCGTGGGTAGGGCATACGTACGGTATGAAAAGATCTCCATGCTCGGTTCAGTGTCTAGGAGAACTTAGTATTGGCTGTCTTTTGAAACGAAAAGTAGCTTGGAAAATATGTCTGTGTTCGGAAATTTGTTCGTAGTCTCGCAGTCCGAATTCTATGTTTAAGATAATACTTACAGGGGTTATACGCTGGTTTGTATTTGAGGTCTGTTATGCCCATCTTGCCGAAGAAGATATCCATGAACTAAAGAGTGTCAGCTATAAATCTGCGATCTATGTTTGAAAGAGCATAGATAAACAATGTCTATTCCTACCTCCATAAGCCCGCCTAGAGTTAGGTCTCTATCGGCAATGACGCCCTCGACCTGATGGAACTCGGCAAGATGCGTTGCATCGACGCTCTCGTTACGGAACACTCTATCGATGGAAAAATAACGGGCTGGAGGCGGGCGCCCATCTGGTCCCTTCCTCGCTGCTAGCTTATGTAGCATGTTTGCGCTGATAGCTGTCGTATGGGTACGCAGTACAAGTCGCAACGACTCATCACCCGACCAAGGATATCGGTAGCCGATCGAACCATACTTGCCATCCTATCCCCGAATGCAGTTAGACGTTTTGCTAGATGAGATCAATAGGTAGCTACTAGTGTAAGGGAATAATGATATTCAAACCTGCGAGACGTTCAACGAATTAATACAGTACGCACCTGATGGACCGCCTTCACATTTTGCCAATACGAACTGTAGTCCTTCTCGTCCTCGGGAGATGTTGCTTGAGGTATATCGGCAACATTCGGGTCGGAGATATAGAACTATAGTGCGAACATGTTAGAATATAAGGAGTGGTGCTGTGTATAGACCATGCGTTATCTATAGTAGGGATTTGGGAGGAAATGGGAGTGATCGGTTATAAGAGAGTTAAAGGGGCGTACGGTATCCTGTAGATCACGAGCTGGGTGTTGCTGTGGAACAAATAGAGCATCGAAATTCCAGAAGCCCGACTCCACAAACCTAAAGCAGGAAAGCATATTAGTTGGCATACCTAAAAGAAGATGACGATTAAGGATTGAGAACTTACTTGTCAGTGGGCATTTCTTCGAACCCCATCTCGAAGAATATTTGCCTAAATTCGGCGCGGACCTTGTTGAGCGGATGTAGTGCACCTGGGTGCTGATCCGCTCCCGATGCCTTGAAATTGTAAGGCTTGAACGTGGCGGTTTTCCATGAACCGGTGGCGATCATGTCTGCGGTCAGATCTGTAGCTTCCTCGGGGATCTTGAGGGCGAACTTGGGACCCTTGTGAATTTTGAAGCTGATGATCTTCTGCATCCTGATAAGCTTTCGTTTCCTCAAATCGGCGAGTAGTTTTGCGTCGGGATATGTGCGCGTCTCTTTAATTGTTTGCAACTGCTCCTTGGTGGCGTCTCGTATCGAGTCCGTCGCGGCCTTGAACTTGCCGTCTGTGGAGATATTTCATGAGTCAATCTGCCTGCACGGGAGTCAATAAGAAAGCGTCTCTGTACGCACCCTTGGTCTTAGATATCCACTTCTCCTTGAATGCCCTCCCCTGGCCTATCTTGACAACATTTTTGTCACCTATGGTTTTCTCTAGGTCCTGCACGGTGAGGCCGTCGACGGCAGCGCGCAAGGCATCGAATATACGGGCCTCATGACTGCCATCAGCAGCGATCTGCTCGCCTTCGGGTTCTAGTATGGCCTCCTCCCTTTCTATAGTCTCGTAGATGACCATTTCGCGTGAGGCCAATCGATCCAAAGCTGCTTTGACCTCGACGAAACTGGCGGTTGGGAGAGCTTCAGCAGAAAATAGCGGCGAAGACTTGTCAAGAGACTGTAGTATGTGGCCAGTGAGGTCCCCGGAAGGGGGTTGGCTCACTGTTGAGGATGCCATTCTCAGTGATGGAAAATTTGTTGTCTTTTTGTTCTCGTACGTTGCTATTCTTGATTGTTGTTAGTGAAGGCGGAAGTTTTGTAATATTAGATTTATATTCAATTTTGTCGCAAACCATCAATCGATCAAGTCGATCAACTGTTTGGCGTTGCAAGACTTGAGTCACCAGCGTTAATTAAGAATTAAGTTGACCTAACGATTTAGGAGCGCTCCGACCTCTCCCCCTTCCCCCTCTCCCTCTGCCCCTCCATATGATAAAAGAATTAACCTTTAAGGTACTATATACGATAAAAGGGATCTGCATCTACCCCATGTACCTAAGTACCCATGTACTTACGTATAAAGTTCCACGGGTCATGTTGAAAAATTTTGTAAATACTGTACTACCGTATGTCAGGAAACATGCCCAGTGCTAGATACTGGGTGCTTGTAATGACCTTATGTAAGCTTAGATTATCTAACTAAGATCAGCGGGGATAGAAATGCAAAATACTTAGATAGGCAGTGCAGTACCCCCTCGGATGATACGGTCTTGACTCATACATAAGTCGATTTAAGAATAGGGCTTAGGCGCGTATCAGATAAATTAGATCTTTCACCGCCTTCCTAAAATGAAATACAGTTATCTAATCAGTAGTGGGGTCCATCATAGTTGGGTCAGTACAGTACTACTGCGTAGGTAGGTAGGACCGCGACAAAAATAAACTTTTTTTTTCTTAATATATATTTTTTATTATCGTTTAATAGATGAATTTCACCTCTCCTGTTTGTCCATATCCACGCCAGAAGTTCTTAAATTTCCAATAATTACTTCTGAAGCATCTAATCACCTTCTTCTCATATCCTATTCCCTTCAATCACTCCAACTCTATAAAATCCCACACGAGTAACTTTACCCGTACTTGGTGCCGGCCTTGTATATCCAATCTCTAGCTCATATCCTCAGCTGCCAGGATGAAGTACGTTTTGGTCAGCGGTGGTGTTATTAGTGGCGTTGGAAAAGGTAATTTCACTTCTTTTTCTACTGGTCGTTGTTTTGGTTCTATATATTGCTGGATGAAGATCATTTTTTAAGTTTGACCTCTTGACTTGGCTCAGTGGTCAGATGTCGTTTTTCTCTCTTGTACCTTATACCTTATACTTCATACGATCAAATTTTACTCCTAGAATTTACCGCGTTGTAAGTAGACGTTAACCCAGTTTCCAGTCGCTAACTAGAATTTTACACAGGGATCATAGGTATGTGTAACGGCGAGAATAGGTCAAACATTTCTTCGCATTCTGACTTCTATTCCTAAGCATCTTCTTCCGGTCTTTTGCTCAAGACCTTCGGACTCAAGGTAACGGTATGAGAATGCGTTTATCGATGAAATAAGAGCAATTTATGTTAACAGTATTAATTCTAGGCAATTAAGATTGACCCATACCTAAACGTAGATGCCGGTACGCTAGGTCCGCTCGAGTAGGTGAGCTACCTAAGATTGTGTGTTGATTGGAGAGTTAACTTGGATCGCCTGTGTTAGGCATGGCGAGTGTTTTGTTCTCAAGGTAACTCGTCGCATCTGTCGGTCCGCACTTTCACAACCATACTGAAGAAGTCTAGGACGGAGGTGAATCCGACCTTGACCTCGGAAACTACGAACGCTATCTGAATCTCAACCTCACCAATGAAAATAATATTACAACCGGCAAGATCTACAAGTCAGTGTCCTTTCCATCCCTTCTATGTTGACCCATGCTGACGCGCTAGTCGGTAAAGAGCCGTGATCGAACGGGAACGGAAAGGTGATTACATTGGCCGTACAGTTCAGGTCGTCCCCCATATTACCAATGCCATCCAGGAGTGGATTCAGCGCGTAGCAAAAATACCCGTCGACGATAGTGGCGAAGAGCCCGATGTTTGTATCAGTGTGTACTACCTGTATCTTGTTGATTTTTAGCTTGCTGACTTGCGTAATTCAATAGTTGAACTAGTATGTTCCCATACGCTACCCCTTACTGCATGCCACATCGACAAATTTTGGTGTTGAGCCGTGACATCCATGGATCTAATAATCACTGAATAGGGCGGCACCGTTGGCGACATCGAGAGCATGCCTTTCGTCGAGGCATTGACCCAATTCAGATACAAGGTCGGCAAAGGAAACCTGGTCAATATCCACGTGTCTTATGTACCCATCATTCACGGAGAGGAAAAGACAAAACCCACACAGCACGCTATCAGACAAATGCGAAGCGCAGGGTTGATACCGGACTTAGTTAGCAACCCGAAAATCGTCCGAGGCTGATAGCTAGCTGACCCCCTCTGTAGATTGCCTGTCGCTGTGAGCGAGCTCTTGACGAGGATACGACCCAGAAGATAGCCCGGAGTTGTCAAGTCGAGTTCAAACAAGTACTCACGGTTCGGGATATAGAAACTATTTATCAAGTACCGCTTCTACTCGAGGACCAAGGATTACTCGAGCGCCTGCGCGAGGGTCTGATGCTCGACGAATTAACCCCTTCATCGACTATGGTAAACAAAGGACAGACTTTGTGGCAGCTATGGAAGAAGACGGTTGTTTCAAAACCATATCTCGAGCCGGTCAATATCGCTTTGGTTGGCAAATACATTGCACTACCTGACAGTAAGCCCCCCTCCCCCTTAAACCCACTTGTTGGCAGGTTTAAAGAACATCAATTCCGAGTTTTGTCGGGATATCGCCTACTAGACCTATTCAATATCCGCGAGGAATTATATCCAAATAACGGCGAATAACCTTAAATGATACAGGCTATCTATCTGTAATAAAAGCCCTGGAGCATTCGGCAATGCGATGTGGCCGAAAACTGAACCTTGCTTGGATCGACGCGGAACATTTAGAAGATGCCACTTTACAAAGTGATCCTACGACCTATCACAAAGCTTGGTCACAGTTGACTATCGCTTCTGGATGTAAGTACTGTCGGGTCCTCATCCAAAGCTTTCGGTGTGACGGTGGCTAATTGTCGTTGCAGGCATTTGCCCGGGAGGGTTTGGAGGTAGAGGCGTTCCGGGCATGGTCAAGGCTGCGAAATGGGCCCGCGAGTGTAAGATCCCTTACTTAGGCATATGCCTTGGAATGCAAGTTGCCGTCATCGAAGCGGCGCAAAATCTCTGCGGATACAAGAACGCTACGTCGGAGGAATTTGATGCCCAGGCTGAGCATCGCGTTATTATCTTTATGCCGGAAGGATCGAAGGAGATCATGGGTGGCACAATGCGACTTGGCACGAAGACAACTTATTTCCAGCCAGGAAGTGAGTGGAGTAAGCTCCGAGCATTATACGGAGACGTGGACGGGATGGAGGAACGACACCGGCATCGCTATGAAGTCAACCCAGACTATGTGGAAGAACTTGAGAAGGCCGGGCTAAACTTTATAGGCAAGGACGAAACAGGCAAGCGCATGGAGGTGGTTGAATTGAAGGATCATCCCTTCTTCGTTGGAGTTCAGGCACACCCGGAATTTACCTCGCGCGTCCTCGCTCCGTCACCCACATACCTTGGTTTTGTAGCCGCCACCACGGGATGCCTCGACGAAGTCATCCAAGAAATTCGGCAACAAAAACACACAGGCAAGCTCGTCAATGGTGTAGACGAAGGTGTCCACTTCTAAGGATAAGGCATGATTTTTATAAGGAAGGCGTGTATTTTCCAATTAGCCAATGGGTTGGTTTAGGACGGGGCATGATGTAAGACGCATTAGGCTAGGTTTGTTCTTTATAGGGATCTCAACCAGGGTTTGATGCAAGAGTTTGCCTACCCTCTAGTTACGAGAGTTACGAGGGCTAGGGTCGATAATCAATCGATATTTAGGCTATATAGCCCTAAAATTCATATCAAGTCGATATTGCCAATTCTGTCACGCGTTAACAATTCGAATTATAACGAAAGCATGCGTAGAAGGCACATGTGTAATGGCAATTGCTTGTTACGCTCGCAATTACAAAGTATGCGATATTGGATAGGTAAGTACCTAGGACCTAGGTAGATACCGAAGCAAGCACATTGCATATGTTATGTAATGGCTTAGGTAAATTGAAACCCGCTTATTAGCATGACCCCACATGCAAGCTCTTCGAGCTACCTAGTACCTACATAGGTGCAGACCATATATGGATATTTATATCGTCTTCCCTCGTTTATATTAAAGAAAGAAACCTGGCTGAATGCAAGAATTCACACAACAACACCTGAGAATTTGCATCCACTCTTCCTATCTTACTCTCAGAGCTTCTCAAAAGTAGTGATTACTTGCACAATGTCCAGCGGTAACAACGAAACAAGTGAGACCACCTCCTCCCTCCTCGCTGATCCCTCACCACCTTCAAATTGGCTAACCATGAGCATGGCTTCTCGTAAATAGTCAACCTCGACAGTCTGAGCGCCCAGCAACTCAGCCAGGTCAAGAAGCAGCTGGATGAGGAACTTGAACACCTAACCTCCTCTTTTGCTCAGCTCCACGCTGCACAAGCTAAGTTTCGAGACTGTCTGCGTTGTGTCCAAGACAAGAACAAGTCACCCACTCTTCGGGGTATGTCTGAACCCTTCGCAACACGACGCACCTGGAAATAGAACTATTCACTTAAGAGGAAGACAGAGAACAAATCCATCCTTGTCCCGCTTACCAACTCCCTCTACGTACGCGGAACCCTGTCGAGCGCGTCCCATGTCGTAGTTGACATCGGCACCGGCTTCTACATTGAAAAGGTAACAACAACGTGTTCTATGGTTGTATAAATCGCAAGCATTAACTTGGGCATCTAGGAGGTGAAATCGGCGGCAGATTTCTACGAAAACAAGGTCGGTGAGGTCGGAGCGAGCATCAAGGATCTCGAAGCGATCGTACAAGCTAAAACGAACAACGTCCGTGTTGTCGAGGAAGGTATTATTCATTTGCCTCTGATTAGCTATCTAGCATTTCTCATAGCTAACACTAAGACTAGTCTTGAGGCAGAAGATGGTCAGCGGATCCCAGCAGATACCGCCATCGTAAAAGCCGAGTCGTGGGTTCCTGGGTCAGCCTCAATAGCTACTATAACCCCCTAATGAAAAGCTCACGACGCCAAGCTGTCAACATGTAGCAAAATTTACCCATGGACTTTCTCAACACCATGCGACCTTGCCCTTGCCTAACCGACTCTAGATGATAGGGTCTAGGGCATTGCGAACGTCCCTAATCGTTTGTATGAAGTGATCAACTCTGTCGATGCCTCCAGACGCGGTGTGGCTATTGGCTTCGAGGAGATGTTGGAGCTCGTCACCCCATATGTTCCCCGCAGCTTCATCCTCCGAATCCCAATCCTGCCCGAATATGCTAATCCCGACGTCAACGGTCGATGGCTTCCCCGCTGTCATTGCAGAGATGCTGCTCCACCGGTGATTAATTGCCACCTCGACAACATACGATGTCTGCTTCCATCTGAAGCGATACAAGGTCTTTACTGCAACATGTTTGATTTTGGCAGCTGCCGAGTTGTGCGGGTCGAGCTTAATATGTGGATAGATGTTGAGGTCGTGAGGCTGATCTGAGTTGATTAGCTCGATACTGGCTGTTCCTAGGTATTTGTCGACTTCCTGGAATATCTTTTCGCCCCTGTCCTCGTGGATAGCCTCCAATTTCCAATCAAGGTTTCTGGTGTTGTCGTTAGATTAGCCGAACCACCTAATGGTTATCTAAGGATGGGCTTACCTTCCAAGGCTTTGGTTGACAATGTCAACCTCGGCGAAGTTAGCATCTACCTTGCTCGCCATTAAACGAGCTTGACGGCAGGCAGTTTTGGTTCCTGCAGTTCCTCTTGTCCCTTTTCTGATATCCATCATGAATTTCATCCGCTCCGACCTTGCCTCAAAAGCGTATTCTGGCAAGACTTTTGCTGGCGAGCCTAATCGGGCTTCAATAGGAAGAAATGGGCCTTTGTCGTCTCTGACAAAGTCTAACAATTTCACAGCAAGCGTTTCGTTGCCGATCCTAGTTGAGTATTAGCCATACTGAATAAGTCCGTCAACCTTAAGTGTTTAAGCACTGACGATGTCTTCAGCCACGCAGAGGCACGGGGATTTTTCATCATGACACAGTAGTCACGGTACCCATAGATTATTTTGCCTTGCGGGTAAGTCCGTAGTAGGCAGTAGCCAAAATGAGCCCTTAATTTTAATGATAAGGGGATTCGACCGGCCTTCTTCAGTCCTGCATAGACACGATTTTTTAGCTTCGTCATATATTCATGAGAGTCCCCGTTGACCTCCGCGATATTAGAGACACCTTCTCCTACTTGTAGCTTTGGCCGTACTTCCCCTGATTGGGTATTAATATCTAAGACAACTCGGGAAGCACTGTAGACAGTGGTTGGAGGTTCTTGGAAAACACCTGATCCTAGAGAGGACTCATTGGAGATCAACTCATCAGCCACGCTTTGGGCTGCGCTAATTACTTCGGCGATATCCTTTGAGGGTGCAGTGATGCGCAGGTATGAGCCTTCCCGTGTCTCGCGAATCTCGAGCCCGTGGCCACCACGTGCCCGGGTCAGCTCCTTGTGTATAGCCTCGATCACGCCGGAGGCTACCTCAGGTTTATGTGAGATGAAGAAGTTGGCCTAAGAAATTAGAAGGTAGGGAATATTATATTAGTCGGCATCCTGCAGGTTTCTGTCGAAAATGGTACATACCTGGGCTTTTTCGCTACCACGGGCATTGCTATCTACGGTTGTTGCTGTGTTTCGTAAGGCGTGGATAGGATCCGGCTTAGGAAGCTCGAGTCGTGCTGGCAAGCTAGTTATCCCAGGACCATTCCTATCCCCATTCTCAACTGGACCAGAATGAACGGGTCTCACGGATGTGGCGGTGGCGGGAACAGGGCCGTCTCGAAGCGCCTGCCCTTGAATGTTCAAACCCTCGAGAAGGTATAGAGAAGGGTTGGTCTTGTTATTGTTAGTGGGGTGCTTGTCTTCTGATGACTGAGAGCCACTAGTAATAGAATTAGACTTGGGTTAATCTTGAAAAGCGGATGAGAGCAACATACATGTGTATGAGCGGCTCCATGGCGAGGGGAGTACCGTGTAGGTATGAACCAACTTTGGCAATTAGGCGTAAAGTATTGGATGGAGGAGGGGTTGCGAAGACAGAAAAAACTAGAGAAAACTAGATAAGAAAGTGTGGATATCTGTCGCTTTATCGACACCTGGCAGTCACAGCATCTTGTTCATCTGATGTTGGAGTTGTATGTAGAGAGTGTGAGAACTTGACTAGGTACTGGATAGGTAGGTAGGTTTCACTCAAGGATGTTGATGAGAAAAATAAAACCTTGCAAGCTTATACTGATAGATGCCTAGGAACTAGCAACCCAGTGCTCTAAAACGGCTTGTTTCCTAAACTAATACCGTATACGTATAGCAACTGCCTTTCTTTAACTGTTTCCCTCCTATTAGGGCAATCATATTAGGTAAGCAAGGGGTTAATGTCTATTACACTTATGGCCATTGGCCAATCAACTTCAATAAAAAACTGGGAGATTGGAGCACACGTGACCTCGCGCAGATCCTCAACGCGCACCTCAAATCCTACGCGTGTCTACCTCAGCATCGTCATCATCATCATCATCATCACTTATCGTGTGTGCGTATTAGAGTCCCCTGCCTATCTTTTTTTCTCTCAATTCTCATACTATTTTTTCTCTACTAAGAATTAGAACCTTTGTTGGGCATCATAAAAGGGTCGCTTGGACTGCAATACTATCGATACATTTAATTGACTCTTGCTCAACTAGTCTTCCTAGATGGGTCGTCGCTCTTCAACAGCAGTTACCGGGGTTGCTCGAGATGACTCGGACGATGAACTTGGCATTGATGACCATCCTTGGGAATGGATTTACCAACAGATTCAATATTCTGACTCGGAAGTTAAAAAGAAGAGAAACGGGCAGCGTAATATCATCGGCGCTCGCATGGGGACATTTGAGTGCTATGCTGGCGATTGCGTTTTGTTGAAAGCGGAGGGCTCGAATGAGGCCTGGGTAGCTATTATTGCCGGATTCCGTGAGGTTGACGATGATGGAGACAAGGCCGCCGATTTTCTATGGTTTTCAACCGAGAAGGAAATCAGGAACAGCGACCGAAAAAGAAAGGACTTCCTCCCGGTTGGTTTTTGTTGTACGCCTCCTGGAGAGTCTGTCTGTCTGACTAATTAACTTGGATATTAGAACGAACTTTATATCACGCCATCTTCTGACGTGAATCCCCTAGCTTCTATCAATGGAAGGGCCGTGGTTATGTCCCAGCACGAGTTCCTCCGGAAGTATCCTAACGGGAAGGTTCCCCGTAATTCATCAGGCTACAACAAGACCTTCGTCTGCAGGAGAGGATGTAACACGAGGACTTCGACGTACACTGACGAATTTGTATGGGAAGATGTCTATTCTGGTAAAGAGGACATAGGCGACCTGCTAGAGTTGGTGCGGAGCAAGACAAGATCGACGAGGAAACGCAATCACGGCGTGTCTCTAGAAGCTGATTATGTTGCTACGCGACCAGAACAAGACGATGATTATCATTCTGATGATGATGCCGTTCGTCAAAAAGTAGGCACACCGAGGAAACGACAAAAAACAACGAAGGTAGTGACGCCTTCTAACCGTAGGTAAGTATCTGTTATGCTAGCATTGCTTCTCAACGCCGCGGTTTCCCTGGTACGACTAGTGTACTGACGTCAAACATCAGGGTCATTGTTAAAAAAGCATTGGAATTCACCCCACTTGCGACCCGCACACTTTCTCCAAGTTATCATCAGTCATCCCCCTTTCAAATAGCAAGGGCCCAATTGCATGTGGCATCAGTGCCTAGTAGCTTGCCTTGTCGAGAGTCTGAATTCTCGTTGGTATACTCGCATCTCGAGGCTGCTATTACTGACGGGTCGGGCGCGTGTATTTATATATCTGGCACGCCTGGAACTGGGAAGACAGCTACTGTACGAGAAGTAGTGTCGAAGCTGGACGAAGCGGTGCGATCTGACGAGCTTGACGACTTCATCTTTGTCGAAATCAACGGCATGAAGATAACCGATCCGCACCAATCGTACGCTATGCTTTGGGAGGCCTTGAAGGGACAGCGCGTCAGCCCAAGCCAGGCACTTGACCTTTTGGAACGCGAGTTTAACCATCCGAGCCCTCGTCGGGTCCCCTGTGTCGTCTTGATGGATGAGCTAGACCAACTTGTCACCAAGAATCAGAGTGTCATGTACAACTTCTTCAACTGGCCGGGACTTAGACATTCCCGCCTAATCGTGCTTGCCGTGGCCAATACGATGGATCTTCCCGAGAGGACGCTCAGCAACAAGATCAGCAGTCGTCTCGGACTGACCCGTATCACATTTCCGGGTTACAACCATGAACAATTGATGAGGATAATCCAATCACGACTGGAAGGCGTACCGGGGAACATTGTCGAGCCAGACGCTGTCCAATTTGCTAGCCGGAAGGTCGCTGCCGTGAGTGGCGATGCGCGACGTGCTCTTGACATCTGTAGACGAGCGGTGGAGTTAGCCGAAGCTGACATCAAGCTTGCGGAACCCGACCCGACGACACCGAGCAAAAGAGCAAGAGCTAAAGCAAGCGAAGCTGATAAGACAAGAAACTCCAAGGGTAGGGTGACCATCTCGACGGTCAAGCGAGCGATCAATGAAGCGACCACGAGTCCGTTGCAGCAATACTTGCGCGCCCTTCCATTCGCTTCCAAGCTAGTGCTAACGGCCTTACTTGTGAGGAACGAGCGGACAGGTCTACCCGACAGCACCTATGGCGACGTGATGGAGGAGATGAACCGGGCTCTCATCATAGACGCCGGGAGCCGGCGAGTTAATTTGCTTAAACGTACAGCAGAGGGTGATTCTAGGGTGGACGTCACTGCACGGAGAGGAGAGTCTAGGCTTGTCAGGCCAGCAGGCATCAGCAATGCCGCTGTCGACTTAACCGGCGCTGGGATTGTCATACTGGAAGGCCAAAGAGCCGAGCGGCCAAGTAAGATCCGGCTCGCCGTGGGTGACGAAGAGATTAAGCTGGCATTCCGAGATGACCCCGAAATTAGGGCGTTGGGTATAACGTTCTAATTCACAATTTATAATACTAAAGCCAATATTCATGATGCAAAGATTCCCTATTTGCCGTAGGTCTACTCTGGTCTGCAACGAGCAATTTTTTCCTTTTGCCGAAACCGCCTCCATCATTAAAAGCTTGTTACACATATTCAGTAGAATCCTTTCAATATTTTCGTCTTCCCAGGGTCGGTTTCCATTCGAGAGGGTGAGTTTCCGGCGTTGCTTTTTCATCCTGTTTCCATACCTTGATCGTCTTGTCTCCTTCGCCAACTATGAGCCGTAGGCCTGTGCGGTCGAAGGTTGAGCTATAGATCGCAGACTCGCAATTGAGTGATCCGGGCTGGGCGATGGTATCCATAGCCTGGAATCGATGTCCCGTCTTCCAGTCCCAGAAGCTCATCGATCCATCTTGTCCCCCGGAGAATAAAACGTCTTCGTTGACAGACAAGGAATTGATTATCGCGTTGTGACCTTCGAAGTTACCCATGAAAGCACCTTCGGGGCATTTCCACTGCTTGATGCTACTGTTGCTTCCAGTGGCGAACGTGAACTCTGTAGGATGTATAGCGAGGCCACGTACGCCGGCCTTGTGATGGGTAAGCACGCCCATCGTCTTGCCGGCTGCTAGGTCCCATAGCCGGACGGTGTGGTCTTCCGATGCACTGATGACTTGCGGGTCGGCCTCTTGGCACTGAACGTTGGTGACTGACCTGGTATGGCCAGAAAGTACGTGGATATTGCTGCGAGTGCGCATATCCCAGACCCTTGAGGCACCGTCTCTTCCACCTGTCACGAGGACGTCCAAGGTAGGGTGAAGCGACAAACTACACACGCCACTTAGATGCCCATGGTAATGCCTAATGACCTTGTTTGTCTCCAAATCCCAGCATTTAACCATCTTATCCTCGCCGCAAGAGAAGAGGTAAGGATGGCGAGGAGATACTGCTAGGCCGCGCACGGCAGCTATGTGACCGGTCAGGGTGATTCTGAGGCGTCCCGTGGCAAGGTCCCAGACTTTGATGGTTCGGTCGCCAGCGCCACTAGCAAACCATTGGTTGTGTGGCTCAACAGCAAGACTTCGAACCCAGCCTAGATGGCCTGAAATGACTCTCATAAGCTTCCAGGGTGGATGCCACTCGGGCTTGAGTTGATGGGTGACCTGAGCGCGGGCGACATTTAGAGATTCGGGTTCGGATGAGGTGGTATTGGTGGGATTTGATGATTTAGAGGAGGTCGGGGGAGGTTTGCGTAAATGAACAAGTGCATTAGAGTTGGGTTGAGGCTTATTCGACTTGTTGGAGGATTCGGCAATGCCTTCGATCAGCTTCTGGGTCTTCTGGTCGTCGGACGTAGCTGGAGGTTGATTTGAAATCGGCTTCTTTCCTTTCTTCCTAGCATTCATGGCACTTGCTTGCTTTTGGGCAAGAGAAGGCGGTAAGTCTTTGACATGTTGGTATTCGGAATGGAAGCGAATAGATAGTGCATCTTTCTCGCGTTGAGGTTCAGTCGCGTCGATGGTCAACTTGATCTTCTTTCGCGCCGATTCACCAGACGGATCTGCGAAGAGCGACTTCGACCGTCTGGAGTTATCGAGCACGAGACTTTTCAAATCTGGTCGGACTACCTCCATTGCCGCATTCGAATGATGTTAGGCAGTTAGAACTAGGATGCGAGTCGTCCCGATGCGATGGCAGAAGATTTAGAAATTTTGAAATTCGTAAATTCTAATAGTGTTAAATGTAGGTATGTAGATAGAGTTCTACTAGTGTTACTAGTACCTACCGCGCCAGATACATCAATTGATTTAGGTACCTGGGACGGTACGCATGTAATGGCCCCCACTATTCATTAGTTGAATATTCATATATATGGTGACTTGCGATCTTAAGCTTGCTTCGTTAGGTACATTAGGTACATATTTACCTATACGTAGATGGATATACATGCATTAAGTGAGTGATTTGATTAAGTATCTCAAGTGCATATGTATATAGCAGACACCAGACTCATATCACCATCCATCCACGCTCACAACTTATACATACACATATGCACATATACGCATACTTCCTCTACCGTGGCTCGCATACGGACTCGTTGGCCATTTATTCCCCCCTATCTCCTACAGCTAGGAACCCGAGCAGGGACAAGCAACCATACCCTACTTCCCAATTCAGGTACCCTTGACGTAATAACCCTCCTAGAAGTTATATAACCCCTTTACAACTATTGTGTGTATAAAAATTCATGCTCATATCAACTGTCTAGGCAAGCAACATGTCGTCTGATCAGTCAAAATATGCTATACACGCTGCTGCCCGAGAAGGGAAAGGTAAATGGACCTTCCACACCCCTTCTGTGCTGCAAACTATGCCTCTGCTCAGATATTCTTTGCTAATTCCACTCGTCTGGTCATAGTTACCATTGTCGAGTCATTGCTGAACGTAAGCTTCTGAGAGCAGCCTGTTGCTTCTCGGGGATTTGGTGTGGCTCATGGTGTTCATAGGCAGACCCGAAACTATCTCGTCTCAAAGACGATGATGGCCGTCTCCCTATTCACTGGGCCGCGTCCGCAAACAACCACCCCATCGTTTTGATGTTAACTCAAAAAAAAGACTTTGATCCAGATGTAGAGGTAACGATGTCCCCTCCCATCTAAATTATTATAGCCTTCGCACGCAGTTAACAACAGTCTTTAAGGATGAAAGCGGCTGGACTCCATTAATGATTGCGGCAAGTGTAAAGGATGGTGATGCAATAGTAGAGCTGTTGCTATCGAGAGGCGCAGATGTGAACCAGAAGAGTGAGGCTCATTGATCTTAATTCAAAGTCCACATTAAAACAGAACTGATCGTGAGTAGACAATAACGGCCAGGTGCGTTGTCACAATATATCGGGTTGGATGAAATACCAGGTCGTTGATGATAGCACAGACGGCTCTTCACTTCGTCGCCTCAAAAAATAACCTTGAAGTAGCGCGCAAGCTTTTAGACAACAAACCACCAGCATCCGCTCGTGTGAAGGATAAGCGTGGCCAATATCCGCTCCACCGAGCCGCAGCTGTAGGCTCGGTCGCTATGGTTAACCTGTTGCTGCAGAATCGAAGTCCACTCAACGCAACTGACAATGCCGGCTACACTGCTCTACATCATGCTGTTGCCGAGGGTCACGGTCGGTCCACCCATTTCCAAATTAGCATTCAAGAATGATTAATTAACAGGACCACAGGAGCTACCGCAGTAGCATTACTCAAGGCCGGAGCTGAGATCGACAAGCGAGACTCAGATGGATATCTCCCATTAGATCTTGCGCCTGATAAGGAGGTTCGCAAGTACATCGAGCGAGAGGCAGAAAATGAGGGGATCGAGCTGTGAATGCATGCTGCGGGCACTAAACCATTGTCATTGATTGCACGTGCTACTGTTACTCTCGATAATATTGCTTCGTGCTCATACCCAGAGCAGGTTTAGCTATTTGTTTTTTTTATATTAAAAAAAGCATGTTTAAGCTGTTAGGTCTGTCCCTATTTGATCGTGCGTTCTACGAGATCCCTATACATAGCTTTGACATCGATCACGTCCGCACGCAACTCTTCTACCAGCTCGCTCTTTTCCCCGAGCATCTCCAGCGTGGTCTGGTACCTTTCGTTCATCTCTGCCACTTCCTTCTCAAGCTCTTCAACCCTCTTCCTTGCCCCCTTCCCGGCCTCAACCTCCTTTATTAGTACAACTATCTCCCCACGAGCCTCATCTCGCTGACTCGAAATCCGGGCAAGCTCCTCCTTAGCTGCCACCTTCTCACTCTCTAATCGACGAACCACGGCACTCATCCTTTCAACAAGTTGCACCGATGGTCCCGCTGTCATAGTCGAGACGGATACCATGTCTTGCAACATGTTTTGGGGAGAAGCCGGAGTTTCAGAATTGTCGAAGACGTCGTCTCTGTCGACAGGGTGTGCCGTGGGAGATGCGAAAATTTCCAAGCCGCCAGAGAGGGATGGTGGCGTTCCTAACTGTACTGACGTTACAGGAAACAGAGGTGATCGGATGGGAGGCTGTGCTGACGGGCGCCTACCAGACGACGGTCGATCGCCGGGACTTGGCTCGCCATTACTAGAAGGTGCCGACGTCTTACGAAGCCTGGTCGGGTAACTCTGCAGGCCGAGGAACTCGCCGCTGAAAGTCCTTTGCGGCGCGGCTAGCAAAGGAGATTCTGGACGGCTGATGCTGCGGAAGGCTGCAGATGGGACATCATCGAGCCAGTTGCGCCGGTCCTG
The DNA here is from genome assembly GCA_003314315.1 of Annulohypoxylon stygium. Taxonomy (NCBI): domain Eukaryota; kingdom Fungi; phylum Ascomycota; class Sordariomycetes; order Xylariales; family Hypoxylaceae; genus Annulohypoxylon; species Annulohypoxylon stygium. Next base: position 1,115,931 of record QLPL01000004.1, on the reverse strand, counting down.
ATCCGTTCGTTCAGACTTTTCTTCCTTCCAAGCTAGCCGCTGTCGATCAAAGTCCGATCTCGCTTCTGCTAACGAGGCCTCAGCTTCCTCAGCTCGCCTGCGAAGCGATTCAATTTGAGATTGGTATGAGGATAAATCTTGCTGTACGTTGGGAAGTTGGTTCCTCGCTTCCTCTAACTCTTCCTCCTGGCGCTTGGCTCGAGAAGCCTGAGTATATTTATTAGTTTTTGTACCTGCTTCGGGGTCATGCTGGTTGCCTACCGTTTCACGGGCTTTCCGTCTCATGTCTGATTCGCGACGTAGCGCTTCATCCCTCTCTCTCTCTAATGCCGCGGTTTTTGCGATCAGAGATGCTTCGATACCCTGCCAATTCTCGCTGGCGATGGAATACTGTGTTTGAAGGGTTTCTATTTGACGGAGAAGTTTTGCTTGTGCATCGCCCACAGCGCCCGATGATGCTTCTTCCGCTCGAATTCGAAGGGCTTCTAGCTTGCTTTCGAGAATCTGAACTTCTCCTTTAAGCTCTAACTCGGCGGCACGAGAACGCTCCGCAGCCCTATCGGCCTTTTCCTGTAGTTCTTTCGCCTGTATCTTGGCGCGATCGGCTAGTAAGCCTTTCTCTACCTCCAGCGCTGCCACCGCGTCTTCGAGCTCTTTCACACGATGCTCTCCCGCTTGTTGTAGTTGGTCTTTAACTCGAGCAGCTAGGTTTTTAGCTTGATCTGACTCCTCCTGAAGCCGATTCTCAAGCTCAGAAATTGTGCTGTCTCTTGAGGTAACCTCAGACCTGAGCTTTTCTAAATCTCTCTTCAGTTGGCCTATCTGCTTCCGAGATTCTATGTTTGCTTTCTCGACATCGCTTTTTTCGTTTACTTTCTTCCGTAGTACATTAAGCTCGTTCTCCGCCTTTTGACGCCAGAGCTTCTGTTCGTTGAGCTCCTTTTCGCCTAAAGCAAGCTGACCTCTCAGCTTTTTTATGATGCTTCGATGTTTCTGCTCCGTACTTGCGAGTTTCTGGCCTTCCTCCATCAATTGAGCGATTTGCTGGTCCTTCTCGGCGATGATTTTCCCCTCACTCCCTGCCGGCGCGTTGACGGCGGTACTTCTCGCAGCCTCCGACGCTTGTCGGGCTAGATATTGCAATTTAGCCTGCAGCGCGTCAACCCGTTCCACATGACTATGAAGCTCTTCCTGATGTTGTGCTTGAGTCTCTTCCAAAGCTTTCTCGAGATTTGTAATGCGCTGTTCGTAAAGAATCGACGATGATGAAGCGGTTTCTGTCGCTAAGAGGTCATCAGAGACCACTACTTCGGGTTCGTTCGCGGGTAAGCGGGACGTTCCATCGCTATCATTTTGTGCATCGGCAGCTGCTGTCAATGTTTGCTCTGAACCAGGCTCTATGCTTGTTGTATCCTCCTTTGAGATATCTACCCTTTCCACCTTTTCTGTGCTTGTTCTGAGGGGGATGTCAGAGCTAGCACGGGGGCTCGGAGTTGGTGAGGCGATCTCAACACTAGGTCTAGTAGACGAGGAATCAGACCTCTGAGCGGCATTCTTAGCAGCGACGGCTCGGGCTAAGCGTTCCTGCAATCTATCGTTGGCAGACTTGGATGGCGTAGCAGACCGAGGCGGTATGTTTGCGCTAGAAGTAGTGGTGGAAGAAGCGGAAGAAGGTCTAGTAGGCTTTTGCGACGCGGTTTGTTTTGCAGAGTCCTCCTCGGCGAGAATGTTGTCAAGCCTCGCCTCAACGCCGGCGACGGCCTGGGACAAGAAGGAGCCCCATCTAGATGACTTTTGGGGAGTTGACATATCTGAGGCTCTGGAGCCCACACGGTATGACGATATGAGGGTATGGAGTTATGGGGATCGGATGATCTTCGACCTTGGGTGGGTGGTTATATCGCACGTAATTCGTTCGTTTGGGGATTTGGAAGATGGAGTCGGCGCATCGTATGGGATGATATGCTTTTTGACTGCCAAATGCTGACGTGTCACAGCGAACCGATGAGAAAAGACGAGGGTTTTTCTTCTTCTTCTTCTTCTTCTTAAATATTGGTATTACTGATATTATAACTTAGATAGATTGGTTCTTCCTACTTATTTTCACTCTCCTCTTAACAGAGAGCTCTGTTGAGATAGGTTCGTCTCCGCATTTGCGCTTCGTTGCTTTATAAAAGAACGAGTAGATCGATCGCGCTGGTTTTTCTAATTGCAAAAAGCTGCGTATAAAATATTTATAATGACCATTAAACTTTCGCGAACTTATGATTTTCGACTCTTGATGGTAGAGCTTAAGTTAGCGTAGCTAACAATCAGATAACGATCGCTTTAAGGCTTCGAGGTTCGTCGTCAATAAAACATAAAACATAAAACATGTACGATATACGATGTGCCATCTAAGACTCGACTCCACTAAGTTCATACACACCATATATGTATATATAAGATATTAGACGTACACGCCGATATAGTGGATATGATATGTATGTATTAGGTATATATGTACATACATACTTACCTACATACAAACGTACTATGGACCCATAGGTGGGGACGGGCATCGAATATCACGGTTAGAACATTAAAAGGTGCTAGACGGATATCGTTTTATGATTACGTCAGTGACCAGGTACCCGTGGATTTCTATGGAACTTGGAGTTATCGCTATCCATATCCAATAGGTATGTACCTGGGCAGCAGGGCAGGTACTAGGTGGACTAGGTAGGCACGATTCGACGCTACTACTACGCTACCTCGCCTTCCTACCGGAGTGCCGGAAACATCTAATGGATAGTAGGTACTTATACTTCTAAGATTATTAACACGGCGCTCCGCGGCTTACACCAATACCTGCACACTTCCAAGATACTTATTACATTTACACATTCCAACACTTACAAACCAACCTTGGAACATCTCTCTTCCTTTTTCTCTTGCCGCTTCAACTTCCAGATTCTGCTTGGGTTGCACAGCAGCTGGGATATACGCGGGTCCTTGAGGTATCTCAGGTAATAAATTCGTTACCTTCAGACTTCAGTTGCCTAGATACCTCAAAGTCATGTCCTTGCAGAGCTTCTTGGAAGCCTTGAGCTTCCCTTACCACGAGCCTCGGCATGGCTTCTGGGGCGAGAAAACATCTACTTTGAACTTTTGTGAAGAGGTAAGCAGGCACACATATACTTGTTCGTCTGCCGAGTAACAATGAACGAGGCTCACTTTCAAACGTAGGACTATGCCATGAGTTATTACTGCGCTGAAGTTTGCAACGTAGGTTTACTCGAGGTTTCTTTTCTTCCAACTAAACAGCTCTCTGCCGAATTAGATCATGAAAATATCCAAGGTTTTGCCTCTTTATCTTCTTGCATCTGCATGCAATGAGCACCCCAAAAGCTAACTCGTCGTGTACGGCTTTGCTTATAGACTCTCACCAATGCCCTTTTTATATGGCTAGGCTATAAAGGCATCCGAGGGTGCATCACAAATTCACATCCTCCTATTTTCTTTGTGACATTTATTGGATACGTCGTGGTCGGCCTAGGATCAACCTTTTTTCATGCCTCTCTCAAGTGTAAGCCTATATGCCGCTGACCACGCCGTGCCTGGTGTTATGTGGTGCAAACCTGCCGGTCCCTTGGGATCATGACATCCTGACTTCTGGCAGATCCAATGCAGCTTGTCGACGAGCTGGCCATGATTTATACGACCTGTTTCATGTGCTTTGCCACATTCTCATACGCCAGGTCTGCTCGCTTCTCATTCTTCCTCGGCTTGGGTCTCATTAGCCTTGCATGGTTCATTACTGTTCGTCTGGCCCTTTGCTCTCGCCTGCTTAACCTCGGGACATGCTAACAATGACCTTTAGGCAAGATATTATACAACCAAAGACCCTGTATTCCACCAGAATGCTTACGCAGTTTTGACCGCTATTGTGGTATTCTCTAACATGTGGATCATGGAGCGGGTGCTCCGGCCGGCTTTACAGGCGAGGGAGGAGAGTAGACGAGAAAACCGCGCTCCGAGCAGCCCGAGGCTACCGACGACCAATGAGATGGTGAGACAAATGTGGGTAATGGTCGCGACAGGTAAGCAACCGAAGTTCGACTTGAAGGCTAATTGATTGGCGGTAATGTGTGTTAACAAGTTTCGGAACTGTTTTACAGGGCTGAGCATATTCCTCGGTGGTTATCTCATCTGGAATTTGGATAATATGTACTGCAGCACTGTCCTCGAATGGCGACATCGTCTCCAACTTCCCTGGGCTGTTGTACTTGAAGGACACGCTTGGTGGCATCTGAGTACGTAATTTTGATCCTTTTCCTACCGTGTCTTTATCTGTCTCGTCGGTTCTTCTCACTAGGGGGATTAGTTGCTAATGTTAGGTGTTTATTGCAGTGACTGGAATAGGTGGTAAGTGAGGCATTTTTTAGTGTTAATAAGGCTGGGTGAGTACAGGTTGTATTATTGTAATGACTAACATGATGGCTTCGGTAGCATATTATTATATTATCTGGCGCATTTGGATACACCGCGTCTTAGACGGCGAAGAAGATAAATTTCGTCTTCATTGGCCGTCGATTTTCAAGATGCCAGATGTGGTCCCTATAGAAGACAACGCCAGCGCCTCAGACAAGAAGCGACGATAGAGACCTTGGAAGTTAGCCCGAGCTAGTCGAAAACCCGACGCTTACACCTGGAGGGGTCGTTCATAAAAGGACCTCAGACAGGGTACCGTTACCGATTACATATTTTTGACCGATAGAATTCTTGATGAAGCCCATAGAAACCATATTAGACGTTAGTATAGATGTCTTGTTGAATGCGAAGTGGTTCAATAATAAACGTTTAATCATTGAAGGCTTAATGTTTCGAGGTTCATGGCGCTAAGAACCTTATGTCTAGCTTAGATTGTACCTACTACGTACAATCCTAGAATCCTAGATGCCTACCTACAGAGGGTTCCGGTTCCATCCACGGATGCAATGATTGGATCCATAGGTGCGGGATGCCCCACCGTCGGACCAGACAGTGACGTTTGACCCATCTTAATCTCTTCAATGTTCCGCCTCAAAGTCACATGGGTGAATGGTTCCGGTATTTGGTATATTTCGCGTATTTCACATATTTCGCATACACATACGCAGTAACACACATCAGCGATAATCTGAATTCTCTTCCCCGACTGCCTCGTACATCCTGATTAGGAGATACTAGACGAACGGAAGTGAACGGTTTAATCAAAAGATCATGTCGATTTCAAACGAAGCACTACAAAAGGTATGGATGCTATTAGAATTTACCTTCAACGCAAACATGGACTCAAACCACTTACCAATTTTTGATAATTCAGTTGCTGCGGGAGGTCGAGACACAGGCTATCGCCGCGCAGCAGCAAATTTCTCTCGTCCGGACCCAGCAAGCCTCCAAGCAACGTGAGTTGCGAATGGCCCAGTTGACACGCACCGAGGTATCCTCACTACCGGCAGACACCAACGTTTACGAGGGGGTTGGCAAGATGTTGGTTACCCCTGATCACTCACCGGTCCCCGTTTTACCTGTCACTTAACTAATGAGAATCACCAGGTTCGTCGCCTTGCCTGTTTCCAGCATGAAAAACAAGCTGGAAGCCCAGATCAAGGAAGCTGAAAGCGAGGTAGATGGACTAGGGAAACGACTGCACTACCTTGAGGTTTCGCAGAAGAATAGCAAGGACCAAATCGACCGCATGCTGAGAGGTGGCGTCGGCGCTTCCTAGAGAGGGGGGGAGTGTGTGTGTGTGTGTGTGTGTGTGTGTGTGTTATATAAGTTCATCGTGGTCCATCGATAATACGACACGCACGACCCGATGGCGCTATAAATGCTGCGTAACTACTACACCACGAACCAAACAGCTATGGCCTGCTCATCGGAGACACTTTATCTTGTCCGTGGTACGGTGACGCGCATTGACCTTCCGTACGGAATCTTGATGATAACTTTGGAAATGCGAGGCTTTCTGTGAAAACAAACACATTATCCACAAACCCCGCGATAGAGAAAGGGGTATCGAGGTCTTGGACTTAGGATCGAGTGCCGACGTACTTAGGTAATTATTTAATTATTGTCATACCTATATCATTTGTTAATCAAATCAGACTAAGCGCTTAATAATATGTACTGCTCCGGTAGGTATTAGATATATGATATAAATATGCAAATGCATAACCCTTCATTAGAAAACATTAAATACCTATGCAGGTAGGCAGATGTGGTGCATTTAAAAAGTACAGCCCTAAAATATACATGTACATGTATCTATTAATAGGGATGGATCGCTCTACGTGTTAAGTGTAAAAAACCATTTGATGTCGATGAACGGTACATGGCCGGGTGTGTAGGGGTACTTCAAGGCATCCAATGATTCAAAGCTTCAGTCCCTCTGCCCCTCTTTTTAAATGACTCCACTTCTCAGCCCCCGACATGGGTAAAAACTGCAGAACGAAATTTAATAAGATAAAATAAAACACCTCATTGCCTAGTTCACGAACATCCCACCCATTAACGAATGACCTTCGTCCATTTTTGGCCCCCAAAGACGAATTGGGTATCGGGTGTTGGTACTTAGCTCATGACAGCAAACTATCTACTGGCGACTATTGGCGAGGTACTTCTTTCTGAATCTATGATAGGGCATATCGTCTTCTCCAAGTACCTGCTCGGCTCAGAAGAGGCTCTAATTGGACCTCGCTGTACCGGGAAGTATGGCATCTATACTAACAGGTCAAAGTCAGAACGACATCCGCTTTGCATTCCGCTCTGCATGTCTTCAGGTACTTCTTTTCTCGTAGGAGGAGTATCCACGGCAGAGGGGTTACTATTTGGTCGGCGCCAAATGTGACCTAATATAGTATACCTCTTATCCATACCTATTATCCATACCTATTATCCATACCTATTATACCTATTAGGTATTATGGAGGTACCTACGTAGCCATGTCCTTACCTATTATACCCGTTATCGACTAGACATGAATGTAGGTCTGGGTTGCCCAGCATGATAAACCGAAACACTCTCCCCCCCGCCTTCGTACGTGGGTGGGTGTAAGCGCGGCTGACTCTGAATTCTCGATTTTGCCTCCCTCATTTTCTTTCCTTCCCTCCCCTTCCGTCTCTTCCATTCTCTCACCGAATTTCTTATACTCGCAGAATACTCGCAGAATACTTGCCGCTTACTACACATTTGAATGGTTTATTCCGTCTCCTCTCGAATGTAACCTTTTGTGCTCTTCACATGGTATTGGGATAGAGAATAGTCAAAGCACCATCTGTTCACACCTGCGATCTCTCCTATTGGTATCAGTAGACCTTAGATCCCAATATGAGTAGATACGATTCTTACTCCGATGATGATGATCTCGACATCCGTGTCAGGCATCGGCATGCTTCTCCTAATCCGCCTCCCCTTGCCCATTATGTAGACGCTCGCTCTCCCCGTCCTCGCTACTACGAGACTCCTCGTGCGGAGGACCGTTTCTTAGTGCCAACGAATGAGCGGACTATTGTGACGACCCGGCGATCGCGCTCACGCGATCGTCGTGATCCTTCGCCGGCGGTCAGCGCGCCTAATCCCCCCGTCATCATCAACAATCGCATTTATAACAACTCTGACTCTGAATCCATATCCGACTCCGACTCGGAGCATGACATGAAGAGGTCCCGATCTCGCCGTCGTGCTCATTCACGCGCTCACTCGCGCGCGCATTCGCGTACCTCCTCAAGCTACTCACGCGAACACGAACATGATCATGATCATGACCGGTATGCGCTGGAGCACGTGCGCCGAGACTATGAGAAGGAGATCGAAGCTAAGCGCAGAGACTACGAGAAGGACCTCGAAAATAAGCGCCGCGAGTATGAGCTAGAGCATGCTCGAAAAGAGCTCCAAGAGCTTAAGCTAGCCGCTCAGATCGAGCAGGATGAGAAGCGCCGGAACCGCACTATCCAAGAAGAGCGTGATTTGCGAGAGGCTAAGAAGGAACTAGACGAGATCAGGAAAGCCAAAGAGCGCGATGAGTATGAACGTCGCGTTAAGCAGAAGCTCGAACTTCAAAGGTTGAAGGAGGAAGAGGCTGCTTTGGAAGAAAAGAAGCGCCGCGACAAAGAAGCCAGAGACGCCATCGAGAAATACAAGAAGGAAGAAGCTGAGCGTAGGCTCAAGGAAAAACAGGAGGCTGAAGCGCGCGAGAAAGAATATAAGGCTAAGATGCAGGAGCAGCTACTGAAGTCCGGCCTTAGCGAGAAAGAGATCAATGCTATCCTCGCCGGCGAGAAAATCAAGAAAGAAAAAGAAAAGGAGAAGGAAAAGGAAAAGGAAAAGGGAAAAGAGATTGAAGAGGCTCCTCGCCCCATATACACGCGCATGGCGAGACGACACCTCTCCATCGAAACACTCAGGGCCTACAATATCGACTTTCAGCTGGATCCCGTAAGTGCAATCATCCTATCCCCCCTTCTTTCAGTATCGTCTCCCTAACCTCGAAATATAGGATCCGGACTATATCTTGATCAAGAGGTGGGTAGATGAACCGGAACAAGATATGCTCTGGAGACATACCAAGATCATTCGTGAGAAACGAACCTCCGGGTCTAGTAAGCTCATCAGTAAGTATATTTCACGTACATAAGCCACCCTTATTACCATTATCTTCTTCATCTCGTTTATTGTGAAACCCCGGTACGCATATAAGCATGGAGGTTGCTGGAGGCCAATTCGCTTTGAGGACAGTATTAACACAGATCATGTACACCCTTCAAAATCATGGATGAACAACTGCTGATGCTAATTTCTGTAGTGTCCATCGAAGAGAAAGATAGGAGAAAGCACCACCATCACCTCGAGCCCGAATTCGAATGGGTGCGTAAGAAGGAGCGCAGACGGAGCCGATCCCCTTCTTTATTGATGTACTTGGCCGGAGGGAGGCCAGCGTAGTTTGATATCTTCTCTTTTTGCGTGCGGAAAGGATGAACGCTGCAAATCGCAGTTGACGAACGGAGTTATGCCATTTTCCTATTCCTAAGGTGACAAGGACAAGACGATCACAGACAAGACTACCCGTTTTGGAGAGCGGTCTGCTTCGAGATTATCAATTGATAATGCTTGTGAGCGGGGAGTTTTTTTTCCTTTCTGATAGGGGTTGTGATTGAAATATTATACATGTCCCTGCGGACTACTTCGATGCAGTGTACTCTCTGCTCTTCGAATCAATTCTTCGTATACCATCCAAGCTAAGGCAGAGCTCATCGCCTTGCGTGCCATTCGCAGAGTGAGACCGTCGTAAAGAGACCGCACACCTTCTTCCGTAACCATCTTGCGACAGGCTTGAATCATGTTCCGGTATTCGCGTGGCTGTAATTGTATGCGCGTCTTAATGGCGTCGAATGGGTTCGAAATAAAGGAACACGTCGCGCCGGCAAGCGCCCCAGAACTGAAATTAATGGTGGCTGACAGCGAGCCACCCATGCCGGCGCCGGGCTGTTTGTATGGAACAGGTAAGGTTTGAAAATGCCAGGAGCTGAGCCGCTTTTTGAATTGCTCATAAGAGAGCACGTAGAGCCCGGCGTAAGGCGCATCTCGAATGGCGGTTGCGCCAAAACCGGCAAAAAATCCTGGGATCCGTTCTGACTTATATATATCCTTCGCAGCACCCGCAATGGATTTATACGAGTACAGATTTGACTCGTAGCGAACTTTGATAACGGTTAGAGGCATGAGGATGAAGCCAGCGAAAGCTCGGGCGAAAGCACCAGCCACTAGGTTAGCAGTATTAGAGAGTTTTGGAAGAGAGGAAGAAGACATCAGCGGATCAGTGACGGGCACTGTAGTAAATGGCAGAGCTGTTGCACGCTGCCGTATGACGTTCAGAGTAGTGAAATATATGGCAGATCCGACGCCCGTTCGGAGGGCTGACGGTATCGTGCCTCTCCAGAAAGCAGTCACAGCATTTGGAGACCTGGCAATCTCTTTAACGGCAACCCTAATTGAATGCGAACCCGATTGTTGAACGCGTGTCTTGAGTAAGTCGAAGGGCTGTAAAAGCACTGCGCCAAATGTGCCAGAACCGAGACCAGCGACAAAATGGAAGGCTATGCCGAAATGAAAAAAAAGCTATCAGTTTCTTCTTACAAACCTTCTTGAAAATTGGCACCGTGCTGCTTACTCGACGAAGACTTGCTCACAATGGGCTTCTGCGACATGATGAAGTACCGTGCAGATTATCTGATATATGAGCGAATGGATGAATCCTGCCGCGGCGGAGGATTCGCCTTATTGCAAACCCATATGCTCAATATAATTTATCCTTCTCTTTTCGACTTGGCCTTCAAATTCCCGCATGGCATAGAGGTCGGGGGAAAGGAGAGAGAGGGAAAGAGAAGGAAAGGATGAGAAAAATATAACTTGTGCGTAGCCTTGAGGTAAAAAGTGTAAGAAGTATAAGGCGTAGAACGTAAAATGGAGCCTCCAATTGGATGTTCCAATTATCAACCTTGGAAGTTTAACAAAAGGCTAAGCCTGGCCAGGTGCAGTTTTTGGTTCTCGGGTCCCGACTGCCCCTGCCCCGCCTGTCAATTCGATACAGGGACTGAGATTCGCCGCCAAGTTATCCCACGTCATAGGCACAAAGATACAAGTAGCATGTATCTAGGTATATGGGCTAGAAGCATACCTACCAGGTATTCATACATAGGTACATAGCACGCAGCATATGAATATATGCCTATCAACTATTCGACTACCTGTAATGAATGAGTAGGGCGGGTATAGGGAAAATAGGGGGTTAGAGACAGGGACCTGTTAACAGAATAAGAATAATACCTGAAAATCCCTCTAAATTATATTCTCCCTATAGCTATCTGATGGCATTCGTAGTTGGTGGAATCCCACACATGCCAACTCCAAGGATTATGATCATGGCTTCAATTTAACTCCCCTAAGCTGACTTTGCAGATGTATGTTTATGCTACGGTGACATCAGGTGATAACTTGTCCCTGCCCCCAACGATCGATTCTAGCCGTCCAGCCATTAGCCGATGTCTTTTTATTACCTCGACCCATTCATCTTCGGCTTGCTCTCCAACATCAACAGTAGCCAACAAAATGCCAAAGTCGCCCCCGAGACGCCCAAGACTCCCTGCGCAATACAAAACCTGTGTTAGGAGACTGTCACGGGATGGCTGATCCTTGACAGTCGGTAGGTAGATTCGTAGAGTCTCCATCAATATTTCGATTAAGTGGAACGGGAATGTTGACAAGGCCGAGGGAACAGGCCGGAGAGGGTCATCGTCGGGTCTCGAGGATAACTCACTTGTCGGCGTAGGGAATATACTTCTAAACATAGAAACGATAGCAAAGCTCTGCTCCCTGAATATCTCTATGTATCGCTTCAAATACCGTTCGGTCTGCTGACCCCCAGACCATGCGCTTCCAGATGGGTTTTGCTGTTGACGAAGCCTCTCCTGTTCTGCTAATTCACGAAGTGGCTCCAAAGCAGCGAGCATGTTAATAAGCGTAGATAAACGACATATGAGGAAGAGGGCACCTAGGCCTCCACCGTTGCCAGCAGCACCGACGGCGTCCAGGTCTGGCACTACTCTCCGAAGCCAACTGGTTGTTCTTAGGGCTGATGCCAGCTTGAGTCCGGGTGTGCGTAAACCCACGATCAAATTCTTAGCCATGGCCTGCATAGCCTCGTCGGCCTGTGCAGACACAGACGTGACTAAAGGCGAGTCTGCATACAGACCGTACAGCCGACGGATATGGCCATTCAGGTCTAATGCGGATGCATAATTGGCCGTTGGAGCCGAAGAGACGGCGGTGGAGAGTAATGTGGGTAGGTCGAGTACGTCAACTAGACGTTCGACGTTTCTCGATAATAACAGAGCCCGCTTCCGAGCATTCAGAATCTCATTATCTCCAGACTTGTTGTAAGTAGTAGAAAACCGAACCGCCTCATTATCTAGCTTAGGTATAGCACTTGTGAGATCATTGGTTGAGGCTGCTAGAATAGGAAGTGCCGAGCGGAGGTGGGAATGATTTGCGGCAGAAGAGATGATAGATTTGTGAGAGCGCTTTGAAAGTGCTTGTAGTGATAGGAGTAAGGAGTGAGAGGACTGGGCTAGGGATTGTTGTTCTGGACCGTCTAGTTGAGAAAGGGGCATTGAAGCCAAAGTGGATAAATATTCGAGGGCGACAGGGTCGTTGTGAGACTTATCATTAGGGTGAGTATCGGCCGAGCCAGGCGGCTTCAATAACTCATAAAATAAATCAGACATGCTTTAGTGACCCGGGGTGTGGGGAGGGGGTTTGTTGTATAATTATTAAAGTGATGTATCGGTCTTGATTGAAGCGATTTCAATCCTTTGCCCCTTTGATACATGTCACTACTTCGTACATGAACACCATATTACGGTATGTACATATGTAGTTAAGAGTTATCATTGCTTTATATAATCAGTTACGTAAGATACGTCCTGAGGTGGTACCTGCTCAACGACTTTGACACCCCATGTGGTCTATTACCTATTTTGTGCTTAGCGTACGCATATGTTGGGGATTCGAGTAAAGTTAGGACTACCAGATCCATCGCAGTCATGCATGTACCTATAATATGTGACTGTATAAGATCGAATACATAATGGTATGAAGGTTCTTGGGAATATTGGAAACCTTTTTTTTTATTAATAACTTTCTTAACCTTAAAGTTCTTGCTTATTGCTACACCCTTTTTTCCCCGAGAAAAACAAAAAAAGACAAGGAAAGGGTTAAAACCAGGGCTACCCAATTCGGGTATCTAAGATCTCGGACTTGAAATTCGCGGACCTGTAAATCCTGCATCTTCATTCCTCGATCTTTTGTCCCCCGTCTTCCGTCTTGCGCCCTCCCTTTTCCAACAAATCAATTGTCACGCACACTTAAGAGTCAAATCACCTCTGCTGACCTCTCGCTGCCTAAGTCCCTAAGCCAGAAAAGCTATTGGTATCCGTTCAGGTGCCATGTAGGTACAGTTACATGGGTAGTCATATGCAAGGTCATCAGCTCTGAGTTGTAACTTGTAAGTTATCGGCAGCTGACTGCCACGAACCTCACTTAAAAGTTATTTAATTTAGTTCTTCTTCTCTCTTTTCATTATTGTTTCTTTTTCGTCCTTTTTTTCCCTTCAAATACTTATATTATCTCACTCCTCTGTTACTCCGCTGCCCATCTATTTCATCTACCTACTTACACACTGTCTCTAACCTTAGACCAAGACACTTCCTGTCTGGTCTATTTTTGGGATATCTACTCTAGGGTTACGCAGAAACATCGTACATCTCGTACATCTCGTACGTCTACATATCCAAGGTACCACAACAGTCCGGATACATTCGCTGCGTAGCACACGGAACATAAGAGAGTCGAACAACAAAAACGACACGAAGAGAAGAATAACGAGCAACGATGAGGGATCCATTCCCGATCCCGCCGATCCCTGCCCTTAGCAAGGCTGTCCAGCCATGGGCCGACTATTTCGAGCTACCGACGCTGCCACTACATATACACGAGGTCGTTTTGATGGCCGCTTTCTATCATGTCATAGGCAGTGTCGTCTCACCTATCCTATCGCGCCGACTTTTCCCTACCCATTACTCCGCCCTTTCCCCCAGCAGGAGGCTTAACTGGGACGTCCATGTTGTGTCCTTCGTACAGAGCACCACAATCAATATTCTTGCCTTATGGGTTATGTTTGTCGATGACGAGCGTAAGAACATGGACTGGCAAGAGCGTATCTGGGGCTATACTGGTGCCGCCGCCATGATCCAAGCTCTTGCTGCCGGCTATTTTCTCTGGGATCTTATCATGACCACATCTCACATCAACATATTCGGCCTCGGCATGCTCGCACATGCTATCAGTGCCCTGCTTGTATATTCTTTCGGCTTCGTAAGTCTTCATTACCTAGGATCATGGATCAAGTTTGCAGACCGTTCTTTTGATACTGACCACGGCAACAGCGCCCGTTTGTCAACTACTATAGTTGCAACTTCATCCTTTGGGAGTTGTCCTCTCCCTTTCTCAACATCCACTGGTTCTTCGATAAGATGGGCATGACTGGATCTCGAGCTCAGCTGTATAATGGCCTCATCCTCATATTTACCTTTTTCTGCTGCCGCCTTGTATGGGGTACATACCAGTCTGTCCTCGTTGCTCGCGACCTGTGGACTGGTTTGCATTCGGTACCAACAGTTTTAGCAAACCTCTCCCCAGAAGATCTTTCCGAAACCATCTTGCCTGCTCAGTACGCTAACACGATGCGATTTGTCACCGCTGAATCAACTAGCGTCCCCCTATGGCTTGCTGCTATTTACACTGGTAGCAACTTAACCCTAAATTCGCTCAACTTCTACTGGTTCTTCAAGATGATTGATGCTGTTCGTAAGCGATTCGATCCCAAGGAGAAGGAAGTCAACGAGGTGGAAAAAACAAAAGAGGATCGTGCTACCGCCACTGGCGTAGAATCTGATAATACCCAATTAAAGGCTCGTCCACGCCGTGGTACCCTACTAGACGGAGAAGAGGAAGACGAACCTCCACCAATCTAATATCGCTAGGGAGGAACCAGCTATTCCCTGTACGGGCCACGTCTTGACTTAATCGTGAAGAGCCTCGGTTACGACAGAATTTCCTGCTATTAGAAAGTGAGAATATAATATAAGGAGTTTGATTTGCAATAAATTTCTAACCGCAATGTTGTGAATAAAGGTTAAATAAGAGTTAAGCTACTAGCCCAATGTCTAAGCCCAGAAGTGAATCGTAGAGGATCCACGAGAACGAGGTCAGCCCGCGGGAAAACTGCAAGACAGTAAACAAGCAACCTAAGAAGTGTCAATAGTCTAACTACCTACCCATTCACTTTCCCTAGTTCAACGATAAGAGAACCAGCCTACGGATTCGACAAATTAATATTGATAGGTTCAACACGCCTGTAGTCAAGGAGGTACACAAACAAACGAGCATATACATTTATTCTGCAGCGACTTTATAAGGTATGAAACATGATAAATCTGCAATATCAAGACCTAACAAAATACAATAACTCGGTCGTGGTGAATCCATATATAAAATGAGTGCTATTACTCTGGGTTGGATACAACTCGAAACATCCGTCCCAGCGCAGCAAGGGATATATGTATAAGGTATTTATATATAAAGAGGCCATACATTCTAGTAAGTAACCGTGTCCAAGAAACACCCACATAATTACCGTCCTGTTATATGGCCTATTCTTGCTGGTCTTTCCGCACGTTTTCTCAGTCACCCCGAAGGCTCTCGCGACGACTTCAATATGATCCGTCCGAAGTAAATGCATTCACAAGGCGTCGGAAGAAACTACAAGGTGCAAGGGTAACGTAGAGCTCAGCGAAGTTGACACGATATTCCATTCCATTAATCCCATCGTTCGTGCCAGACTGGACCGACATAATGAACGCCAATCTACTACCACGCTTGGCTGATTACAACACTCAATATACACAGGGGTCTTTAAAACCCAAAGGGGTTGTCGGGGGCTGTAGGATGCTGGTTAGTCGATGACTTTGGTGATGTATAAAGGATAGGGGACAACTTACTCGCA
This sequence comes from Annulohypoxylon stygium, assembly GCA_003314315.1. Classification (NCBI taxonomy): domain Eukaryota; kingdom Fungi; phylum Ascomycota; class Sordariomycetes; order Xylariales; family Hypoxylaceae; genus Annulohypoxylon; species Annulohypoxylon stygium. Next base: position 1,100,287 of record QLPL01000004.1, on the reverse strand, counting down.
TGTGCGAGGTTCGCACGGCGTCCGGTTGGCTGAGGAACAATCTTGTCTGCAACACCGAACCGAACAGGAGGCGCCGGTCCGGTCTTCTGGGGCTGGAGGGGGGCCGGAGACGGTTGCTGGACAGTCGCATTGTTCATTCCGGCATTGAAACCTTGACCAAACCCACCAAAGCCGGTGGGTTGAGGTTGCATTGGTGGCATGCCTGTTCGTTGAGGCTCCAACGCAGGTGGCAAGAATGAATTGACCCCGCCTGGCTGCTGTGGATACTGCTGAGTTGGTTGGAAGCCTCCCGGATATCCGGTAGGCTGGTTTTGGATCGGTGAAAACTGCTGGGGGCGAGGATCTGAGAATGGGCTTTGCGTCTGTGGAACTCCGGTCATTTGGGGTTGCATAAATTGGCCTGCCCCAAACCCTGCTTGGGCTTGTATACCAGTACCCGGATTGAATGGCATCATGCCTTGACCTGTCGGCTGGGGTTGGAAAGATCCCATATACTGTTGCTGCATCCGTTGTTGACTCAAATCGTTCAGGCTTTGTCCAGGGGGTGCTATGCCCGTCATCTGTGGCTGCAGAGGAGGCGGCGCGAACCCGCTGGGTTGGGCTGACTGCGGCGCCGACAACGGGCGTGATGGGGGAGGTGGTGGCATTAGAGCGCCCTGATTTCCAGTCATCTGAGGGGGGAGTGGTCTTTGCCGATTGCCGAGGCCAAGGTTGAGAGGTTGAGCCGGCACACTCTGCGCAAGTGGTGTGGGTGAAATACCAGTTTGCTGCTGTGGAATGCCCGTAAAGAACGACGGTGTCGCTCCCTGAGGTTGCGGTTGTGTCTGCTGCGGCGGCGGCGGCGGCTGGGTTACTGAAGGGATCGTGGTAGTTGGTTGCGTCTTGGTCGGCTCTAGTGGGGCCGTCAGGAGGGAAAGATCTTGCATGGCTTGCGTCGGCGGTCGCTGAGGTTCAGCGGCCGTCGGTGCTTTTGGTTCTGGCGTCGGTGTTGGTTTGACTTCGGGCTCCGGCTGCCTTGCAGGCTTCACATCCCAAGCGTCGTCATCAAATCCACCAGCGTTGTTCTTCTCGACGACCTTCGGACGAGACGTGGCAGGGGACGACGAATCCGAACCATGCGCACTACTTTCCTTTTGCTGGGAGAACGCTTTAGGGTCCACGCTGTCGTTTGTCTGAACAGCCGGAGCAGGACGACCCTTTCGTGTGTTGTTTCGGAGCGTTCCACCGGGTCCGGAAAAGAGGCCGCCGCCGGAGGCATCTTCCTCATCCCCAGCAAAACTTACGTTTCTCTTCTTACCGTCACGGCCAAATTTCTTGTCCAAGAAGCGCATGACCTTGATGATATCACCTTCGCGAAGACCAAGATTCCGGAGAACGCCAGCGTCCACGTCCGGCAAAACGCTTTCATCCATAGAGTCCTTAGTGAATGCTTGAGCGTAACGCTCACAGAGGCCAACAGCAACGTCGCAAGACAAGAAGAATTGAAACCAATCATAATCCGGTTTCGCGGGCTCGATTGAGGCGCCAACTTTGTTAGCAGGCTCTCTGTTCGCGTTGGCTCTCGATGATTTCGCGCGTTTTACTTCTGACAGAGGCTTATCTTCATCTAGAGACACTCCTAGGGCACGCTCGACGTACTCGATATCTTCGATAGACATCTTGGCTACGGGCACGGCAATCTTGACGCCATTCATCTTGTGTAGGTTAATTTTCCCGTCTTTAAGGCCGAGGAATTGTGCATCGACGCTGAAGGACTTTGAGCGGTCGGTCCAAGTTCGTACCTTGGCCGGATCTGGCTCTGGATTCAGGGGTTAGCGCTATTTGCGTGATAGACTTAGTTCTGGGTAGCTTACTAGGCTTGGAAGAACCGGAGCGGCTGCTCTCGGCGTGACCGTTTTCGCGTCGATTTCGCTGTTGCCCAAAATTGTTACCATTGTTCCTTATTGACAGACTACTACGCCTCTCAGGCAAACGCATTCCGGGTCCTACCTCTGCTGCTTTCTGATCTCGCTTGATTGCTTCCTTAGTCAAGCGCTCCTCCTCCAGTCGGTTTTGTGCAACGGTAGACTTGCCGGCATTGATTCCCGATGCTGTTTGTGTCGTTAACATATCGGTGATTTCGATGTAACTGCTTGGAACAACGCCTTCTTTTCCATTCTTGAGGCGACGGACTTGCCACCATTCTTCGCTCTTGCTATCGTCGATGACTATGACCTCGTCTCCTACGGCGACAGTGACCTCGTCATCTCCCTGGGCCATGAAATCGTAGAGAACCTGGCCCCTCTTCTGACCACCTCGACCAGTTCCGGCCATGATTACCTCCCGTAGACCCTCTGCTCGAACGGCCCCGGCAAGTTCGCCGAGGGCGCTGACAATCTCCTCGGCAGTGTCCTTGGCACCTGCGTGGAAATCTATACTCTTACTTGGCCGCACAAGTTCTAGAAACACGTGTTTACCCTCCCGCGAGTAATGCGTCATCTTATCTGCAGTCCATTCTTGAGTTGGACCATCCTGAGCATGCTCAGGGGCGATGAGGATAACTCCCGTCTTCAAATTTACGCCTAAAGTTGTCGGCATCTTCTTTTTCTTGCCCATCACAGACACCATCTCGTTTATATTATACATATGGAAACCACCCGGAGCAATACGGCTCGATTGTTGCTGGCGAGATTCGTCCTCGTAGTCGCGACGGGAAGAAGATCGCTGTGGGTGGGACGTCGGCGCAGAGTGGTGGTCACTTGATATGGTTGACGCAGACTGAGACAATGGTCGGGCTGGTAGAGCGGGACTTGGCTCGCCATCGGATTCTTCTGATAGGTATTGCTGGCGAGACGGTACACTAACTGGAGGAGGCGTGCGTGCACGAGTACCGGAGCCCCTACCCGCCATCACACCAGCCAGGGCAGCAGCTGGACCCGCCGGCGCCGCCGGCGCTGTCGGTGCTGCCGGAGTAGCTGCAGACCTCACTGATGACCTTCTGTCTGGCAGTGGCGGACTCTGGGGAACTTCTTCAACAGGAGCAGGAGGTCGCACAGGTAGCGACGGAGGCTTGGGGATGGCCACAGGCTCAGATTCAGGCACAGGTCCAGGCTGATTCTCGACTTCTGGCTCGACCTTCGGGGTTGTCGCTGAAGCGGTAGCAATTACCTCGATATAATTTGCTGGGGCAAAACCATAGTCACCCTCAAACCCGACAAGAATCCAATCGGGGTCAGAGGTATCGAAAACTTGCAACTGGGCATCTTCAGGAAATGATAGCTCCTCATCAGTCTGCCGGGTGTATTCGTACAAGGCTCGGGCTTGTCCTACGGGATGCGCCTACAAAAGCTTAGCATTCTCTTCTCGAAGGAGACGGTCGAGTAAGATATTCTCAAACTGTTGGTACACGCACCTCTTCTACATAGTTATTAGGTACCAAGCCAACCGGCTCGTCCTCGTCATCGGCACTGGCCTTCTTTTTAGCCTTCCACCAATCATCATCCTCACTCTTTTCCAAAACATAAAGCACGTCTCCTTCGCTAATGGAAAGTTCTCCTTCCGACTGTGGCGCATAATCGTATATGGCCTTGTATACACCGAGAAACCCCATGACAGGCTCACTAGGAAGGACAGGATAAGGGGGCGAGGTGAGGGTTTTGGTGAAAGAAGCCTAAGTAATACTAAGTCGTGTATAAAGCTACTTCGTTTTTCAGGGGCGCATGCGAGTTTAGTGCGAGGATGACAAGCGATGGTACGGTACGAGACTAAGTATTCGAGGAGAGGAGAGGAAAAGATTCCGCCGAAACTGAAGCTGCAGTCGAAGGGCGAGGAGGTTGATCGTGAATGAGATAGCCCGGTTCAAATTCAGTCTTAGTCCAGGCACACGCAGAGATTTTGAAGCAAATTCGGAAAGGGATTCCCCTTGGATGACAATTAAATGTAGTAGTAGTGGTGGTGGTGTTGGTGGTGGTGGTATAAGTGCAACGAGTTGCGCAAACACAACAACAAGAGGCTCCTAAGGACTTATCGTTGCGATGCAACCGTACGCAAACACATTACGGATACCTCGAAGCTGTGCTGCTCCAAACGCAACGGGCAGCCTAGGAGAGCTTGTCCGGACGAATGAGTGGAGGGATTTGGAAATGAGGTAAGATTGAAAGTACAACAATAGGTAAGTAGAGAAAAGGTAAAACCGTAAAGCCGTAAAACCACGTGAAGCAATCGTCAGGGAACAGGGCACAGGCTGCGCAGGGTACCAAAGCACAGAGCAACCGAGGACGGTCGTAATCCGAAGTAGGCAGGACCAAGAATTACTAGGTACCTAGGTACACACCTAAATTACTAAACCTCACCTGGCAGGCTTTAACGCCCTAAACTTGCAATTACATGGTACTAGCAGTAGGTATGTAACCTAGTACACTTCGGTATACTCATATATGGATATAGTATATTTACTTCCCCGCATATTGACTAGGTAGTGTTAACTACATAAACATCGGTATGTGGATCCACGAGGAATCACTGGTTTCATTGACTAGGTAAATAGTTACTAATATAATTATAGACCATTGATACCCGTACGTCTAGATCTATATAATTTCCATTTTATGCGGCTCAAAAGTAATACCAGACGATTCTCATTTGCGAAACTCATCGTGTCCACTCATGTCACAGTCCAAATCCAAAGCCTAACTAGGCTCTTCCCTCCCGGTATTCTTCTTAGGAGTACTACGAGGAGAACCTATTTCTTCGTTTTCATGAACTGAATTGCGGTGCATACTGCCGCGTCTCGAGGCTCTCGCCATCATTCCGGGGATATACCTAGGCTCGTGACTGGAGAGGTGTGTGTCGCGTATATCTTCGGTATGGGCGTCGGGGTGAGAGCTGCTCATTTCTGCCTGTGATGCTGAACGCGGAAGTCGGCCTTCCGCATCTGTGGCATTGTTGATGTAAACGTGAGACTTGGAATCGCTCGTGGTGATCCCGCTAGCTATGTTCGTCTTGAGAGACGACGTCGGCGAGGCCGGATTGAGACTTGGGACGGCCGCCGGATGATGCTCAAAGGCCTCTTGCAACTCAGTCGCGGATGTATAACTCGAAATCCTATACCTAGTCAGTGTTGTGCAGACATAAGATATAGGCAAAGTGCTACTCACATTCGGTGTTCCTCGACCCATGTATGATGCCTAAACTCTTCTCTCCGGTCTGGCACGTTAGTTTTAACCATGCTATTCCCATCCTTCCCAGGAAGATTGAACTTTTCTCCTAGCCATTGTTGCTTGATAGAATACTCGTAGCCGCTCTGCTTCACCGAATTCTTCGCCAGCTCGCACATATCTACCGGGCTGAGTTTATAGATCTGTGCCGCGACAGCATATTCTTCCATCAGAGGCTCCTTGGTAAACGCAAATTGGAGGGGATCGTCGGTAGAGAGTGATACATTCAGGCCACGCCTAAAGTACTGGTGGAAAGGGTTTCTCTCGTAGGCTAAGAAAAGGGCGTTATTGCTAAGCGGCGACATGGCAATGCCGATCTGCTCGAGATAGAAAATATACTGCAGGAGGGGTACCTTTCTTAGAAGTAATCCGTGGCTGATGCTATGGCTGCACAGTAAAGCGACGGCCAGATGCTCGCTGTCACCTGCCTCACCGCAATGCGGCCGAAGCAGAAACGTATTGAAGCCACGTTGACGACGCCAAAAGTTGAGTGAGGTCATGTTAGCGAAGAGGTAGTAGATCCAGTAGCTGTACGGGGGGTTCTGTTTAGAACTCCACTCCTTTGGAACAGGGAACTTCCTATATAGTCGGCGTTCGACCTTGCTCTCATCATCTACGCTATCAAACCCGATTACTCGCTGCAGGAAGACATGCAGCTTCGGGTGACTCTCAGGGTCTTTAGTCACTTCGAAGAGCGGCTGAAAGACGTTTTTGACAATCTGCTCGAAGGACTCCATCAAATTGGTAGCCTTGAAAACGTCGTAGAGTCGCGGGATCTGTATAAGCCAGCGGACATTGGGTGAAAATAACTTGTTGTCGACTACCCACGCAGCGAGTTTGTCCCATTCATCCAAAGATCTCCCGTAAATCGAGATTCGCCACTCAACCATCTGGTACTTGCTTGACTCTAGATCGGAAATGACCTCTTTTGTGATCTCCGCTAGATAGCGGCCTTGGATGAAGTTATCCGTCTTAAGAAAAATAGTCCGCAGTCGCGATTCGCCGATAGGATTATACTTAAGGTTGAACTTATCAAAACGATGAAATGAATCGGTATGCGCCTAGGATAATATTAGTCCACATCCTTTCCGGGGAAATACTTCAGGCTATAGGTCGTCGACTCACATGCATATCCAAAGTATCGATGCTGAGGTCATACGCGGTCAAGTTGATGCTCTCGAACACTTCCCTAAGTGTGAGATTCTTACCGTCACGGAATAGTACGTATTCATCTGGACACTTCTTCATTTTGCTTTTAATAAATCGCAAGAGATGCTTCTGATTCATGCAGGCAGAATGATGGACATGGGTGTCGACTTTCCTCACATTGTAGAAATCTCGATGCGGAACCCTCTTGGTGTCTGCCGTTTCCTGGTACTCGTTTAGAAGGGCGTATAGGTTGAATTTCCCTTCTAGATACTGGAGTCGTCTGAAGGCAAAACTCTTGCTCGGCCCATCGGACGATATGGACAAGATTTGTTCAAGGTCCACGTAGAAATCCTTGATCGTGGGGACGCCTACTACCGGGGTATTAGCTTCATTCGCAGCATCCGTTTCATACACCTGATAAACTCCGTTCTCGTCAAGGCGAAACACAAGCTCGCTTGACTGAGGGAGGGGTAGAAGGTCTCCCATATCGAAATCTTCTCCAATATCATGGCCTGGTTTACGCTTCCTGGGCGTTCTTTTGGGTTCAGCGTCTACGGTCCCAGGTCCAAGGTCACCGGGGCGTTGGACACTAGCCTGGGCAGGTAGAGTTGTACTGTTGCTCATACTGTTATTTCCGGTGTTCGGACCATGGCTGTCTTGGCTCATGTGAGGTCCGACCCAGGCGGGTTCTGGCGGCGGGGGATAGATGTCCCAGCTCGGGTCATCCTTAGGATTGTCACCGTCTCGCTGAAGCGACAAACGGATGTACCTATGACGAATGTCTAAAATCTTTTGTATGTTTCGGAAAATAGTGCTTAGTTCTGCTACGATGTGCGGGTCACTGCTGCCGACACCACTAGGAATGTTGGACGATGCTCCCTCGGGAAGACCCATATCCGGCTGCAAACTAGATCCGGGCCGTTCCTGAGGAGGGTCGCCACGTGGATGGCTAGTCGGTTGGGATGCAATGTACCCTCCCAAAGATGGCCGCGTGGCGGTACGCGGGGCTGTATCAAGGTTGCGAGGGCCAACAGAAGAACCTGCAATATGGGGGAAGTCATAACTCTGAACATTGGAAGGTAAAGGCGTGGAGCTTGGAGTAGCGCCCATATTGGAGTGGGAGCGAGGAAGCGAGGTGTCCCGAGCAGGCCTCACCGCTGCTAGGCCGACGGAGGCTACAGGACTGCCGTTTGGAGTGGCTGCTTGAGCTTGGCTCCAGTTGCTTCCTTCGGTCTTCAGCTGGTCGAGCTGGCTTCTTTGCATGTGGTAAAACAACTTAGCATCAGTCTGAGTAAGCTGTCGCTCAGCCACGGCATCGTGGAAGGTAGTTTTCCTTGGGCGGTCTCGTAAGAGCATACCGTCTTCAAGCGAGGGCGAGGATGTCTCCTCCGTATACTCCGGAAGGCCTATACCTGCATTGTGCATCTGATCTCGCAACCCGGAGTGACGCGATGGAGTCTCGGGTTCCGAGTCACTTTCTACAGCATGAGCGGCCGCATCAGAGCCATCCGAGTCGAATTCGAGAGCCTTGTGGGCAGCTGGGATTTTGGGAGAAGTTGGATGGAAAGCTGTGATAACAGCGTCGTTAGCCAGCGGTATATGACATAAATTACCAAATTACCGCAAGGTACGACTGCTACTAGCGCATGGTCAGGCTGGAGGTCGGTTGATTTACTAACAGGACATATTGACGGTACAGCCAGGTTGGATGGATGGTGGACGGTGGACGATGGACGATGGATGATAGATGATAGATTAGTCGTCGTGATTTTAGTAGTCTGGTAGTCTGGCCTGGCGAACATAGGTGTCTACGCCTATAATTCACAAACGTCACTATCAAGTTAGTTTACTTAAGACTGAAGACTTAAGTAAAGTAAATTGATAGCAAATTTTATAGATCTTGGGTGGTGCCGTCTCCTTCGCTTTCGGTGTGAAAGCCTTTAAAGGTTATGGTATGTAAGCCACGACGAACGTAAAATATAAAAATCTTCAGGCACGACTCGACGTAAGATGTAACATCCGTGGTTGAACTCGGAAGTTTCTGATATCGATATCAAATTTCTGTCATGATTTTGACGCCTACATATGTAGATAGACATATAGGACCTAGGTACCTACTTTCATTGATTTTCTTATTTTCTTGGGCGCCCAGATATGACGGTAAGGTACCTAAGCATGTGTGGGTACTTAGTAGGGTTCACGGTATTTTAGTTAAACTTAAATTTTCTTTTTACATTACCTAGGCACAGCAAAGAAGGTACTTTACGGTCGAGATTTGCAAAGTACACAGTACCTGTACGTGTATACCGAAGTAACTCGACGTCCTATCCATTGTTTGTCCAATAAACCACAATAGGCACTACATACTGTATTCTCGGTGGACGGTGGGGAAGAGGGGATTCGGACGCAGCTGAAAAGGCCGGAGTATGTAAGGTACCTGCCTACATGCTACATTAAATATGTACCTAGTATGTGGGTACTGTAGACATCCAATATATCATTATCATAAATTGAGCACAGTATGTACGGATAACTACATAAGTCGAAAGTGAATAATGTGTCTTAAATGGGTTCACCAATTAATAAGATCGAATCGCTTCATACAAGAGGAATAAGAGAATAGGTAAGCTTCAAGATTAATATAAATCTGGAGAGATAGAAGCATGTATGTATACGTCTGCTGTCTTCCCTTTACTCACTATTATCATTTTGGGATGGCGGCTGGCGTCTAGGGTAGGTACACATAATGATGGGTGGTTCAACTCGCGGGTCATATCCATATTTCACTCGGTGTCACAATCGCATGTTTTGTACAGGAGATATACCTGGGGTCTAATGGATGAAAATGGTACTCTGTTGACCGCCTCATGAAAACTGCATGGCATGCTCTCATTTCTTAGCGCCATATAAACCGACTATCCTGCTTTGGTGCCAGCCGTCTTTGACTTCGGCACTGCCTTCTTCCTAGAATCTAGAGAGTAAAGACCACCTGCGGAGAACACTACGATTGCTCCTATAAGGGTGCCTGTGGCTAACCGATTTCCGAAAAGCCAGATACTTAACAGCAGGCTGACTAGTTTGCGAATATTGAGCACAATCGTAACCGTCAACGCTGAAGACGCCGCAGCTAGGAGATTGACGCCTCGTATGCAGGCGTATTGCGTCAAGACGTTTAAGGCTAGGTAGGCAACTTGGCTAGGTATATAGATTCCCCCGATACTTTGCCGGACTGTGGCTGGGACAGTCGAGAGGTTTACTTGCCCGGCTAGAACAGGTAGCGGGAGCGGGTCGCTGTGAGCTAAGCGCATAAACTGGCTTATCAGGGAGCGCGAGAATGGAAGGAATAGAGGCAATGAAAGTAAGTGAGAATAAAATAGGTTCTCTTTCCATTGCGGGCCGTATTTCTTGTACGTCTCTTCAGTATACAATCCCATGATGGCCGATAAAATTTGCGCGATCAAGAGGACTGCAAGGCCTGTGCTGAACTTGGGCACATCTTCTTGGGGGTCGCTGGCGCTTGTTCCCTTTTACATGGTTAGTCGTAGGTGGTCCTGAGCGAAGTAGAAGTAAGCAGGTGCGTCTTGCCTTAGATTGCGCGTCAGACCACGCGGCCGTCACCACCCCAACCGTGAGCAAGAGAACGGCGACAATCTGTATGCGAGAGTATCTCTTCCCATATAGGCTACCGGCGATCATCGTCGTAATGCTACCGCCGGATCGCAGGATGATGTGAACCGGCACAGATATGTCGTAGCTGAATGCATGGTTATTTAGAACATTGATGCTGAAGAAGAGTACGATGTTGATCAGCCAACGACTGATCGGGACTCGGTTCTTCTTGATGAAGAATGGTGGGCGCGTGAGATCGAACTGCGAGATGTATCCCGTAATAGCAACGAAGAGGAATTGTACAAAGGTCAACAGCGTTCCTAGAGACGAGGGTGGAAGACGTCAGTTCGGTTCTAGGGCGATCTTTATATAATCAAGTTCCACTGCCATACCACTCGCTGGTTCAACCCTAACAAGATTGTCAGTTCGGAACACGGACCAGATTTTCGAAAACGGTACATGATGAGAACTTACTTGATGATAGCCTCGAGAGCGAAGACCTGCACAATCCAACAAATATTAGTTCTCTATCGGGATAACAAGCAGTTTGGATTTGTTCGACCTCACGTTCGAGCAGCAGCCGCCGAAAATCAAGGCGAGCATTGCGCCTACTGTCAGCCATTGCGGAATAGTCTCGATGAAAATACGGCCGGCGAGTCCCATGATTTTGGAAAAGGTTGGTCGCTGATCATCTATGCCGTATAGCTCGGCCTTCTCGAGGGAAGGGCCGGCATTGATGACCTTTGGTGTCATAGCGGCGCCATTTCGTGAAGCGGCATGCGAATCTCGCAAGGTTTGGCGTCTCCGAGGCGCCGATCGGCTCGTCATCGAGGCAGAGGGTGTTGGATGGGAGGAATGGATGCGGGTGATAATAAAGAGAGATTTATTTCTGCACTTGTGGCAATCTGTCAGTTGTTCCCGGCTATTTTGCTATTCTGGAATCTGGATCGATCATCCGAGGGGAGGGTCCCGCACCAAGAGCGGGATGTGTTGCCGCTACTATGGCGATTCCTGCATCTACGTATTTGGTAGTTCCAAGGTTGCCTCAGTGGACAAGTAGACATGGATTTTTCGAATTGCTATATCGATTGCCCGTCGCCCGTTACCCGTTGCCTATCCGATGCCTAGATATCTAGGTGACAAATGTGACAAATGTGGCTTGTGGTGTTGCTGGTGTTGGACTTGACAGGTTTCACTGTGTACGCGGGTAGGTATTTATTTCGTCGCAATCTGACAGCATCTAAGGTCCAGGTGTATCCATGCTAACCTAAGCTTTTTCAGCCGACGGGCTTATCCAGACTAGGTATAGTACAGACCCATTTGGCGCATGCAGACTAGGTAGGTACGTAGTTACATCATGTACACGGTACATGGATACATCCCTTAAGGCTTAAGTATCTCAAACATCAACATGAGTTCTTGACTACCAGTCATCCAGGTTGACAACTGACAGAAACATCTTGAACTAACGAAGATTCTAACTTACATTTGGTGGTACTATCATAACCATCATCTTGCTCTATACCAGCAAACCTACTGCGCTCTGTCCGTCTATGGAGGATTGACTCCGTGTTCTATTACTACATACATAGTCATTTGCGTATTTGAAGCATCGTTTTCATGATTTGGTTATACTCGTATTATATACAAACATACCATTGTATTGCCTTCGTAGGTAGGTATGCACACAGAGGCACGGGCGTAAGAGGGTGGCATAGCATATACGTATCTCTCACAAAGGGGACTAGCAAGCTGGTCATTTATGCTTCAGATCTCATTTGTCTTGAGTCCCGTTTTAGGGTCTTTAATCTGCCTTGTAGAGTCTATGCCATAATATCGGGCTCCATGTCTGCTGACTTTGAGAAGCAACCGGCTCCTCGTGGAGATTTCATTGCCAAATCCATGCTTCAACTCCCACCAGCATGTCTTAATACGAACCCGGGCGCCTAGGATACTAGGACTCGGGATAATGCCAACCTCCTATATGCAGCTTTTGTGTCATAAAACCCAACGTTCTTTTTTCTCTCGTCTGCTTCCGTTGAGTGGCCGAGGGCCGTCACCACAAATACCACGAATAATAATCTACGTCTCGGGGGACTGCATAGGTATCAAGGAGACTACCGGCAATGATGGCACACGTCTCTGCCCGAATTCCGAGCCGCAAAGTACTTCCGCGTGTCAGGTTGTAGATTACATCCTGTCGCGAAATTTCCGGCCGTTACCGGAGAGCACCATAATGCATTTAGAGAGCGGAAAAGACGAATAACTACGCTTTGTCAATAGCTTTCCACATAGATGGGTAAAGAATTCAAGCCAGGCTAGAACTTACGTTATTCGTCGCAGCAATCGCGATGCTATCCTCGAAAGGATGCCAGCTCATGTGCAGAATCTTCTTGTTAAAATCGATCTGATCCGCATCCGTCTCCTTTCGCATTCTCTGTCCTTGGCCTGCCCCAGCTGCCGGGCTACCCGCACGCGATCCGCCTTTCTTACCGCCGTTGGTCGCTGTGGGGCTTGTCGACGAGTTGATGGGTGTTGGAATCCCTACCTTCTTCGCTTTGAAAGCAGATTTATCCGCCTGCAAGACAACCTCGATTTCCTTCTCGGGGTCCGACGGATAAATCATGAAATTATTGTTGTAGCTTCCGGTCATGACGTTTTTCGCATCGCCTGAGAAAACAACCTCAAATTTGTCAAAGATGCTGTCGTTCTCGTATGTATCACAGAGCCGGGGGCGCAGATGCTCATGGATCGGTATCGTCTTCACCGGCTGGCGTTCCATGTTGACATCCCAAATTTTAACCGTGAGGTAGTCTCGAGATAAAATGTACCTGCCGTCGTAGGAGAATCGCACATCAGAAATAGAAGAAATGATCTCGGAGAAGAACGACCTGGACGAGGGATCCTCTTCTTGTTCGAAGACTATTTTATGTTGTTAGCGTAAAGGGATAGTTCTACGCAATATCTTAGGGGGGGCGGGGGGAGAGGGAGGGAAAGCATACGCTTTGCATGTTGGTCACAAAGAGCACTCTCACGCATATCCGCCAGCTTAATAGTGCCCTTTGAGCTTGCGTACATGAACCAGTTGCAACTAATGGGGTGGAACTCGGCAGCAGTAATGACCTCGGTCAACTCCTCCATATTTGCGGGTTTGATATCAACGATGTTGAAGCTCTGATCCTGGATATTTAGATTCCAGAGGTTAATGCGCAGATCATCACTGCTAATGAAGGTCTCGCCGTCGCTGTTGACAGAGATGCTATTGATGTGGTAGGCGTGGGCGTTCGCGTACGTACGTCGGGGAACGGCGGCAACAACGGTATCATGGTGAGTCAGCCGTGGGAGTTTTAATTCTCCAGCGTTCTTGAAGTGCGACTGAGGGATAGATCTCGGGGCTCCTCCCCCTACACCAGCGACACTCCCCGGCGTCAGATCATGCGACAGGTTGTTCTCAGCTACTACCTTCAGTGACTTCTCGAAAACCTTCCACAACTTGATCGTCTTGTCGTTGGTGGAGAGCAGGTAGTGAGAGGCGTTTTGACGACGACACCACTTGATTTTGTTGATCTTTTCCTCTATCTCGAGGGATTTAAGATAGTCAAACTCTGGCTCGTGTGACTGGAATTCTGTGTGGAACTTGTATTCGCAGGTTTTCTTCTGTAAGCCAAATTAGACATAGCTGTCCTGCCAAAGACCAAGTACATATCAAGGTTTCTTCTTTTTCACTAACCGTCTCGTTCCTCTCAAATAAAACCACCCGACCGCCTTTGTCTCCCGTCGCTAGATAATTGCCAGTGTGGTCGAATTCGACGGTCGATATGATGTCGGCTGAAAAATATGCATTAGCAGAAGAAAATCCAGATGTTGATAGGTAAAACATGGAACCAAAGGGCCATGGGGGGCTGAAGCTGAGAGAACCCCACAAGAGCTCTGCAATTCGGGAACAGAGGGCGAAGCAACCTACCTTCTGTGATATCTTCAACATCTCCCTTGTCACCAAAACACCTAGAAAGAAGAGAGCGGGGTTAGCAATGTTGCTACGGAGGGGTTAGACGAGGGATATGGGAGGAAGGTTGCGAGGGGATAGCGTTGATCAAGCAGAATGAAACAGTGGCAGCAGGTGGTAGGTGCTTCGATCCGTGGAGAGGAGTGCGTGATAGGTCCTTTGTTGTAAGACTTACTGGGTGAACTTCCAGGTGGGGGAGTTTGAATCTCCTTCCACCATGTTGTTTGTGATGAGTATCGGGATGAAGCTACCTAAGCTCCGGCCCGTCTATCAGTATGGGTAGAGAGGTTTTTTTTGTGTATGTTAGATGTGTGTGGTGGATAGTTGTATTGGTATATCGCGGCCGCGACCAGCTGGAGTCCGGCGACAGATGGTTGGTACGCGACTTGAAATGACGATGGATCGGGAACCGCTCCAGGATACGTTGTGGCGGCTCTTGAAGGTGGATACGTAGACTAGGCTGTATATGAGAGACAGAGGGAGAAAAAAAAGTGGTCGAATGGACAGGTCGAAAGCGGCGGGGTGTGTTGTATATTGGTCAGTGTGTGTAATGACGGAGTATGTGGTTGTAGAAAATGCGAGGGCTTAGGCCGACAGTGCACTGGCTCCCAACGACTTTGTGGTCGGCGGGATGAAGGAATGAAGTAGGTGGATATTTTGTCGTCAATCAAGAAGCCATGCACAAGTTGGTAGAAGTTGGTCGGAAACACCCCGCTAGCTATTACGAGAGGGGAGAGTAGAGGATAGGAAGGATAATAGAGGATAGCCGGATTGACGGGGGTGGAGGGAAAGAAAGAGAAAGAGACTTCACAATTAGATGCAAAATGACGGCAAGGCGTAAGTCGTGGTTCAAGGTTGTGTGTGGTTCTGTGTTCTGTGGTTCTGTGGTCAGTGGTCAGTGATGTGATGTGATGGTTGATAGTGGTAAGGTCCTTAGTCGTAGCCTGTAGAGCCGTAAAGTACGGGGGCTTTCCAAGGTTATGTGCAAGGGTCTTGGTTGCTTTCCATTTAGAAGAGCCCGTCTGAGTTCTGGAAAGTGGTCGGTTTTGGCCAGTGCGGCCTTGCCGGTTTTGGTCTTTCACGAGTACCTTTGTACTAGATTTTTCATCCCATTTAAATACATATACCTTGAATATTGCACTACACATACTTTACACCACTGAAATGTTCTATATCAAGTATAACTAATACACAGTGTATCTCGTGATATACCCGGTGACATATCTAAATATTGTATTTTGATGTATATAGCTCGAGTCTGGCAGGCTTAATTTAATCATTTTTTCATATTATCTAAAATCTCCGAAGACCTGCGCCCTTGTGACTGTGTTAGATTTGTCAAACTTCGTCAGAGTGCATATTACTCAATCGGACAATCTAGCATGCGCATATATGCATATGTGTATTGCGGAGCTCTCAGGGCAAGAATAACCTACCCCTCCTCTGTACTCCGTAGCTGAGTAGGAGCCAACTAGTGACATCAGTTATCAAGAGCCTCGAAAAACTCGAGAAAATATCAGTCCTAACTTTCTAGTAACCCACCTAATTGTCAGGTAGTATTTTCAAATATTTAAATTTCCTCGCCTGAGTCTCATTTACCCTTCGTTTTGTTTGTAAATACTTGTGCAGAAATTATTTACGTAGGTATATATTTATCTTGCAACTATGGATATTTCCAATGTTGCATCTACCTAATGATGTCTACTGCAATCAACAAAAGGAGGGGCAGCCACTGCGTACTTAGTAGAAACATTGACCACTCCAGCACTGAAAATATTTGATCCGTTTCGTTAGCTTCCACATCATCATTATCATACGTACATAGGTAGCGATATAGAACAATCCGATCTCCGTATGACCAGATCAGGAAGTGCTGCACGTGGCATGACTCATAGAACTCTACCTGTTTTTTTTCTCTCTTTCTCTTTCTCTTTTCTAGGTACTTTCTAGTTGCCTATAACGTGTTTGGGCTTCAAGCCTAAAGTGTATCAAATCATATATGTACGTGCTAGCACAGTTCAACAGACGCTTTGGAATAGTTATTTATAAATATTACTTATATGCATGCGTAGACTTTTGAAGTAGTAAGTACACATGCATCATTACATCTACGATCGATTAATCTTGATGCTTGGTGCTTCATACTAGGTAGGTATATAGGTACTTAGAGAACTTAGTCATCACATGTCAATCGAGACAGTTAGAACTTGAATTAAGGTTAGCTCAATTTTCAGCATACATGTGCATCATAGCCTGGGAGCTTCCAGGTGCCATCTTCTCCGTTTCCAGTGCCGAACTTTACCGATCTCTTCATCTTCTATGAAGGTACATTTATGTACCTACATAACCTTGAATTCATCTACCTACTACTAGATAGGTACCTATGGAGGCACGTACCTAGGTCCTAGGTAAGCCTAGGCAATGTGAGCCTTTCAACCTCAGCATTCGCAAATGTTAAAAAGTTGAACAAAACAAAATCAAACATAGAATTACAACCTTGAAACCGATTCAATGTTCCTTTCCGGATTCTCTTCAAACTCTTCAATCTTCCTGAGGAAGGTCAAGTAGTATCAACGATTCATCACGTTAGGGCTCATACATCTCTTCAATTTACATTTACGAAATCCCTCTGTTGAAACTCGATACGATGATGATGAACTTCGAATTGCTTACATGAGCGAATGTGATCAAAATGGTCCAAGACAAAAGCAAGGAAGGAATACCGGATATCAAGGGTAAAGGTATCGCGACTCATCCGAGTAATTTGTCATCTTCGCCCACAAGTCAGGATGATCGCTCGGATTCTACGCAGATTGGCGCACCCACAAGTTCCGGTTCAATCATATCGCGGCTGGGCGCATCGGCGAGCAAACTGACTGAAAATATGATCATACGGCGCCCCGGTGGGGCACAGCTAGCCGATGCCTTGTCCTCAGGCAAAGCTGAATCATCTGGAACCGCAAAAGGTGCGAGTGTACAGGAAGCGGCATCTTACAAGAGTCGTGCTGGCCCGGCAACATTTGATCGCGCATTCAAATCCACACGATCACAGGAACAGTTGGCCTCAGACGAGTCAAATTTCTCATCATTCCTAGATGGAACAGGTGTGCCAGAGATAACGGACTCCGGTCATATCGAAGACCATACGTACGAACAAGACCATGGCCTCGATTTAGTGAAGAACCCTCAAGCTTCGGCCATCATGGCGACTGATGGCATGGGTGTGGTCAGTCTCCTCAATTCAGGATACGACGAAGTCGACGAGATAATCCCATCATTAACGGACGATGAAAAGGTAGCACTGCGGTCCCGTCTTTTCGACGATAGTGATAATTTGAAAGGATTTTCATTGCTCGGGGGGCGATGGCAAGATGTTTTAAATTTCTTCCCGGACTTCGAGTCGAGTAGCAACAACAGCACTGGGGGGGTTGCCGATTTGCTTGGTACATCTGACTTGGAAGAAGCTAGGCGTATCTGGGTCAGCCAATGGCAGTGCGTCCTCTCGAGCTATACAGATGAGGTATGGGGAGATCTCGGTCCTCTGGTAAACGTGGCTCGAGAAGAACTTGATAGTCTTCCGGAGACCTTTGAAGAAATACCCTCGAAGCCGAAAGCACTACACAGGCTTCAGCA
This sequence comes from Annulohypoxylon stygium, assembly GCA_003314315.1. NCBI lineage: Eukaryota > Fungi > Ascomycota > Sordariomycetes > Xylariales > Hypoxylaceae > Annulohypoxylon > Annulohypoxylon stygium. The sequence goes on along the minus strand of QLPL01000004.1, from coordinate 1,082,695 downwards.
AATTTTGAAACACGTCCGTGGCATGTGAAATGTGAGATATGTGGGAAATGTATAGGTTCAAGAATTAAGGTGGATGATAGGAAGGGATGTGTATAAAATTCCATAGTTTTTAGGTATTTAACATACGTCGCTATATCCACGTGTAATTTCTACGCTGCTTTTATATATGCATTGAATGCTGTAAAATGCACTAAGTTGCTTAACTTGCTATCTAATAGGATGGACTTGTTCAATGATTGCCTATCTAACTCAACGGAAATTACTTGATTGGATGGACTGGGGTATTTGGTGGATCTTCAGCTCCAGTATTTCGAGGCAAGTACAGTACCTACCCAAATGTAATGATGCCCAGGCCAAAGCATCATTCGATACCTAAAAATAGTTATGCCTGAGGTACAGTACCTAAGCTAAATACATGTATCTACGCATGAAATGCAATAACACGTCTGGTATGAGAGCCCATGCAGCCGCTGCTTGAAAGTACTTTTTAGCATTTGACATTTCCATATTTTTTTTTCAAGGACTCGTCTTTTTTTTATGTCCTTTTTACACATACTGCACATTACACACACAGGGCCTGCTACACACGTTGAATAATTCTATTTCCCTCCTCGTTAGAGTCGAGATCTACCTTGAATTATTGCGCGATCCTTTGTGCTTTCTCGAGCTCAGAGCTTGTCTTACCGATTGCGATCACGATCCTTGATACAAGATTCCCATTATCCGTTTTCCTAGTTCGTACCTATAGTTCCTAGTTCCCAGTTCCCCGTCGAGAAGATAAAAAAACGGTACCCAGCAGAGCTCTGTTTGCCGGCGAAAAGAATCACGGCCAAAAGGGGGAAATACATCAAAATATAGCCTGGTTCATTTTCTGTTTATTTTTATTGTTTTCACTTTATTGCAGAGGTCGAGCGAGAATTATTCGTCTCCAAGATGGCCGCCCTAGGAGACGATCTGTTGCGGACTGTGAACCAATTACAAGACTTGGTATTTAATACCATCGGCACGGACTCCCTCGACTTACCTCAAATTGTATGTCAATTGTACCTTCATACATAACAATTCCTGCCCTCTTCGATTATGATATCATAGTCTTGCGGCTACTTACATTTGTCACCACCAAATAGGTCGTCGTCGGTTCCCAATCTGCTGGCAAATCTTCCGTGCTCGAGAACATTGTTGGTCGTGATTTTTTGCCTCGAGGAAGCGGCATTGTAACTCGACGTCCTCTGATCCTACAATTGATCAATGTGGAAGAGGATGAATCAGAACCAGACGTCCACGCCGCTTATAGAAATCCTACTCAAGCACGTCGATCCGAGTGGGCAGAGTTCCATCATATTCCTAGCCGAAGGTTTACCGATTTTGGAGATGTCAAGCGCGAAATTGAGAACGAGACCTCACGCGTCGCCGGTAGTAACAAGGGCATCAATAGACAGCCTATTAACCTGAAAATATATTCTCCGCATGTTCTCAACTTAACTCTCGTCGACCTACCAGGACTTACCAAGGTATGCACCCTCCTTCCTTGGTAGGATGGTAGGATAACCACCTGACGGTGGCTGACTCGTGCGCGACAGGTTCCCATTGGCGACCAGCCGGCCGATATTGAGAAGCAGACCCGAACTCTCATCTCCGAATATATCGCCAAGCCTAACAGCATCATTCTCGCCGTCTCACCTGCAAATGTCGATATCGTCAACTCGGAAGCTCTCAAGCTCGCCAGACATGTTGATCCCTTGGGTAGGCGGACGATTGGCGTACTTACCAAAGTCGACCTGATGGACCATGGCACGAACGCGTTGGACATACTTTCTGGCCGTGTTTACCCCTTAAAACTGGGCTTCATTGGTGTTGTCAACCGATCTCAGCAAGATATACAGGGTAACCGACCCATGGAGGAAGCTCTCAAAGCAGAGGCCGAATTTTTCCGACACCATCCTGCTTACCGGAATATATCGATGAGATGCGGAACTCAATATCTAGCTAAGACATTAAATCAGACCCTCATGACACACATTCGAGAGCGTCTTCCAGATATCAAGGCACGTCTCAACACATTGATGGGCCAGACCCAACAGGAGCTCGCAAGTTACGGTGATATGCACTTCAGCGGCAAAGAGCATCGCGGTTCCATGATTCTCCAGCTGATGACCCGATTTGCCACATCATTTATCTCGTCCATTGATGGTACCTCTACCGAGATATCAACCAAGGAGCTTTCTGGTGGTGCAAGGATCTACTATATATTTAATTCGGTGTTTGGTAGCGCGCTGGAATCAATCGACCCTACCTCCAACCTCTCTGCTGTCGATATCAGAACCGCTATTCGGAACTCAACAGGTCCTCGTCCAAGCCTGTTCGTGCCGGAGTTGGCCTTCGATCTTCTTGTCAAGCCTCAAATAAAGATGCTCGAGCTCCCGAGCCAGCGATGCGTCGAGCTCGTGTATGAGGAACTGATCAAGATATGTCATACGTGTGGTTCGACGGAGCTATCTCGTTTCCCGAGGCTCCAAGCTAAGCTCATAGAAGTCGTGTCGGATCTTCTGCGAGAACGGCTCATACCAGCGTCGTCTTATGTGGAGTCTCTGATTGCCATCCAGCGAGCGTACATTAATACAAACCACCCCAACTTCTTAGGGGCCGCCGCCGCCATGAGCCACGTTGTCAGCAACAAGCAAGAACGTGAAAGGAAGAAACTAATTCAGGACGAACGAGAGCGACGAGAGAAGAAGCGGATGAAGGAGCTTGGAACGAACGGGACAGACACCCCGGAAAACGGAGACGACAACATCCATGAGAGGAACGATGTTATCGAATCGCGGAAACCTGCGGCAAACGGATCCCGGAGCATGTCGCCTGCTGTTCGTCAGAATGGGACTGCGAGCATTGCCGCCACTATGAACGGCGTGCGTTCAAACTCGCCCAGCCGATTCAATCCTCAAGCAATCGGGAACGCTCGTGACTCCTTCCTGAACTACTTCTTTGGAAAAGATGGCGCAGTGCAACCTCCTGGAGCCGGGGCTCCCTCTTCGCTCCCGCGCCACGTCAGCCAAGGTGTAGAGCCCACTTTCAGTCAAAGTATTCGACGAAGCGAAGACAAACTAACCCATCGACCTGCGATGTCTTCTTCGTTGATACGCGAGGAAGAGATTCCTCAAGCTGCTGGTTTTGGCTTTGGACCCCAATCTGTAAGATATTCTTTTGGGATTTTTATCACTTTCGACTGACATATAATTTGTAGATGGACAACGTGGAACCTGCCATGAGCGACCGTGAGGCGATGGAAACGGAGTTAATCCGAGCATTGATATCTTCCTATTTCAATATCGTCCGCGAATCTATCGCCGACCAAGTCCCGAAGGCGGTGATGCACCTCCTCGTTAACCACTGCAAAGATGTTGTGCAGAACAGGCTCGTCACCAAGCTATATAAGGAGACCCTTTTCGAGGAGCTTCTTTACGAAGATGACGGCGTCAAGAAGGAGCGTGAGAAGTGTGAAAAGTTGCTACAAACCTACCAAGAAGCAGCTAAGATTATCGGTGAAGTGTTATAATAGCCCTGTAGGGCACTATTGGCTCCGTCACCTTGTACTAGAGATCAGAAATATCGTTCCTGGAAAAGGGCTAGGCTTTCACGTAGAGACGATGCGATGTCTGATTTTTAATCTGTACGATAGAGATCAGGGTAACTTGCCTCGAGGCCGGCTCTGCCCCCGTGCTTCAAGCCGCTTGTTACCTGGGTACTTGTTCGCTCCGCACTCTCGTGCTACTATAGGCGGAATAGGATCGAGGTGTTAGAACACTCGAAGGCGCACCTTTTTTGTACATATAGCGCAACTATGCTACTCTTGCGTATCTAGTACATTTACCAGCATCGCTCTCATATCATATATCACACTGATTTTTATCCATTCGTTTATTTATTTCTTCGTTATTGGGAAATCGACATCAGTTTACGGCCTAAGGGTAAGTAGGCTATCGACTATCTAAGACCCGGGTATCGTCGTCCCATGCTCTCCATCTAATGCCCGAACACTCGTGAGCTGTGCTGTTGAAATTGATTTTTTTGGTCAGATCCCAGTGCGTTCCAGCTTCGCTGCGAGGGCGTCGACCTCGTCATCCTTGAGTTGGACGGTAGGTTGCTCTTGAGCTTCTTCAGCCTCTTTGACCAACTTCTCGGCCTTCTCTTCTGGAGATACTTCCTCCTCCTCCTCCTCATCTTCCTCTTCCTCTTCATCTGAGTCCAGTTCCTCCAGGTCGCTCAAGTCATCAACGCCCCAAGCGTCTTCGTCAACAATGTCTCCGCCGTATTTCTCCTTTCGCTCATCTAGGAGCGCTTGCAGAGCTAAGATAGATTCGTCGTCTTCTGTAAACTTGTTTCCGTTAAGTTCGATTCTCTTCAAAGCTGGCAAGCTATCCTTAGCTGCAGAGGCGAAACCCTTGACTCCTACGGAGGTGATGTCGTTGTACTGCAGGCGAAGTGTCTCCAATTTCCGGTTCTGGCCCTTGCCGAGAGCATCGGCGACCAAGACACTACCCTTGGCACTAAGTAACGAGTCACCGACACCAAGATCCCGTATACCGGCCCAAAGGGGAACGACCCTTGCCAGGGCTTTGGCGCCCTTGTAAGTGAAGGTGTTGTCTTGTAAATCTAAAATCTCCAGTTTGGTGGTGTGGTTCAAGCCTGCTGTGAGCAATTGCTCGATGCCTTCTTGTCGAATACCATTTTGCACCATCTTCACTTCCTTAACCTTGTTGTGAAGACGGAAGGCCTTAGCCCAAGCAAGCATGCTTCCATTCTCTAATCGGTTACGGCCGCAGATGACGGTTTCGAGATATGGGATATCTTGTCCAGCCTTTCTGGCCTCTTCCTTTTTCGCATGGAGTGCGGAGAGTGCGTCGGCGACGAGTATACCTGCATGTGGTCCTAATCCGTTATTGTTCAGGTACAGGTGCTGAAGTGGGACGTGACTAGATAAGAATGCAACTAAAGGCGCCTGGGTGTTGAGACCGAATGCGTTGTCGTTTAGGTTTATGGTGCGCAGGTTGGGCAGGTTGAGGATAGAGGTGAGCAGAGAGGAAAGGGCTTCGGGGATCTCGTTAAGCAGACGACCAGTAAATATGTCAGCCAAGTTTGCGACCTATATAAATGGCCAGAGATATATGAGATTAGCGAGTGCACTTCTTGACTTTCTTTTTTTTCTCTTTTCCTTCTTTGCGCCGACGTCGGTAATAGAAAAAGATCTCATGAATCTCACTTACCTTCAAGGACTTCTTTGTGGCCAAGACTTCTCCGAGAAGCTTGCAAGCTTCGACACCTAATGTGTTGCCGAGAATGCGCACCTCCTCGACATCAGCCATAGCCCGCAGCGGTCCTATGTGGATTTCGAGGTCCTGGGCTGTGTCTAGCTTCAGGGCCCTCCCTTCGAGGGAAAATATTTTGCCGGACGTAGCCATCTTGCGACAAGAGTTTATATGTGTACGAAGAGTTGGAAAATGCGACAATAATCTATAAACTTAGCTTCAATGTTTGTTGTTGTTGGGTCAAAAGCGAGCCAGTGAACATTACATACCTCAAGGTTACTTACTTATACTATGTAGGTAAATAAATAAGGGAAAAGAAAATGATAGATGCCAATCTTGAATGGTGGGGGAGGGGTACAGATGTTTCATACATTATGTATATATGCGTATATATGTATATCATTCATGTATCCTGTACCCTACACATACGTATAGGCGCAGATGCATGCGGCTAACTACATATATGTACGTAAGATATGTTATGACATCCAGTACGTAAGTACATACTTACACGCCCTAGCAGCCTACCTACTTCCAACTTGGAAGCTTCCAAGCTTCTTGTGAATCTGAAGGCCAAACGCTAATACTGAAGGTACCTCAACTATATCAATTAATCCACGCACGACCCGCGCACAACCCACATGTGCATCCACATATATTATCCACACGGCATCCATATTTCGTGGCGTACATGTACATTTCTAACATTTCTACTTTAGCCCAATATCAATCCGACTTTCTAACTTTCTAACTTCAAATGTTTCCAGCCTTCTACCAAGTTACTGAGTCTTCGAGTCTTGATTCCTAACGACTCTGCTTATAATCACCCACATCCCACCTTTCTGGAGCTTGTCAGCCAGCTCATAAAACCACTAAGACCTCGTCCAAACCGCGTTTTAGCTCTTTATGCTCGTTATATTTCATCTTGGATTCAAAAAGCATGGCAAGACGCCCTAAGCAACTCACCGCGTACTCGAGCCTCCAGACCCACGAATTTTGTCTACCATCTTCGTCCTATTCCTGGAGATATCCGTTAGATTTCTGGCTTTAGCCTTTCAAGGTTACGATTCTACTATATTCATCTTATCGTCGCATCTTGCAACGTCGATTCCCTTAGATTTTTTCGCCTTCCCCCCCTCCACCCCCTTCACCCTCAGAGACCTCTGAAGGAGCCACATTTTCATTCGAAAGTGTGACGGGCCTTGAGAGGACATCACAGTCGGTGGATAACCCTTTGACTCGAAATAAGTCAAGCTGTCGACCTGTCTCAACCGTTTCGTGACAAGTGTTCATTGGCCACTCTATAGACTGACCGCTGGTCTGGTCACCGACTTATATAAAATCTGATATTGATCACGCTAGGTGACAATTTCCTTTCTCTTATTAATTACAGCAAGCTCGTGCCAGCCACATCTATCAAGGGAAATGGACCTCAGCAGAGGACATGACGATCTAAACATATCGTCTAGCTTACAAACAGGAAGAACTCATCATGACCAGGCCCCGCTATCTGCAGAGGATGACGAGATTGCTCTCGATTGCAGTAGCGAGGAGTCGCAGTCATCAGACGTTCCTATGTCTGACTCCGACAGCGACGACGAGGATAATCCTTTATTAATTTCGACTGGCAACCAGCATTTTCGCCCTCAATCACTATTGTCGGCCCCTTTAGCTGTTATTGATCCTGCTACTCAACAAGACTCGGCCGTCTCCAGGAAACGAAAGTCGACTGAAGCCGTCGACAAGCTGAACTGCGCGGTGAATTCAACTAAGAAGGTGAAGCTAGATAGAGCTGGCTGTGAGCAGACTCAATCTCCAGCTACGTGTCCCTCGGATAGATCTCTGCTCCCTGCTGAGATTTGGCACCGTATTTTCTCTTTCACTCCTCCTAGAACGCTAGGTAATTTGTTGTGCGTAAACAAATTGTTTAACGTATTTCTCGATCCCTCGTCTCGCTACCAGTGTAAAACCCCATCACTCCACTCTCATACCTCTATCCCGCTGTTGAAGCCTGATACTATATGGCAAACTTCAAGAAGGCGTTTCTGGCCCAGGATGCCGGCTCCGTTGAAAGAAAGGTCAGAACTTGATATGTGGCGCCTTGCTTGTGGAAAAAAATGTCAGTATTGTGATAAAGCAGGTTTCGTATCATCAAATTCGCCTAGTAGCCCATCTCGTAACAACAGCCAACCTGTTTGGGCATTTGCGCTTCATAGCTGTGGGCCTTGTCTTGTAGAGAAGACGATTAAGGTATGTGAATGTCAAATTCTACCGCGGGAGAAATTGTCTCATTATCTCACCATCTAATAAGGAAATCGACTTACTATTATCTTCCTCGATACCCTCCTTGTTAATGCCAGCGCTACCGTTCGTGCTAGTCTCCGACGAGAAGGGCATAATATCACCAGACACGCTCCAGAAAGGCTTAATGCATCCGGACCTACAAGTCACAAAGATGTATCTCCCTGAGCATGTGGAGAAACTAAAGGAGGAATTTATATCTGTCAAATCGATGGGCGGAGCAACAGCCGAGGAGTGGCTGAAAGGTTTGGAACCCCGAGGGAAGGAGTTATTCACTGACCTTATGCGATGGGAGAAATGGATGTCAGCTGGTGGCGTTATTCAGATGCAAACCCAGCTCACCTCTGATAGTATCTCGAATGCTACTATTGCAAACAGTAAGGGGCCAGCTTTGGCAGACATCTCATTGTCAGCTCCTAGATCGCATTCATGCTCGACTAGTATCCCTAGACAGCCTACCCCCGATTCATGCTATACTACTCCTATCGCGACGACATCTCAACCTGCATCTATCGCTCTAGGAAATTCTACTCGTGAGTGAATTTTGCTAGTCCCTTTAGCCATAACTAACCTTCGCTGACAGAAAGGAATTATTCAGCTTGGCCACAAAATTCAGTGCAACACAGCAGTCAAGTTAATGCTCCCCGTGCCCGAACTCGTGAAGAAGCTCTAGAGCTTAAGGCCATGCGGCGCGCAGAAATTGAGCGCCGTGCGATGGATCTCGACCCGCCATTGCCGGCGAGTACACTAGCACGCATCCCGTCTTTTCGAGCTGCCATCCAGATAATCTCTCCCCTCGATGACAATGCATGGGAGATGCTTAAACCTCGCTTGCTTGCTCAGAGGGCAGATGCAGAACAGCTAGAGAGACACGAAGAGCCTATTCCCCAGTCTCATATTGCCCCGGAACGAACGGAGGGACGTCGCCAGGTGGAAGAGAACAGTATAGCAGCTAAGCAGCTCATCGACAAGAAATGGGATGATATCCAAACGCCATTGCGTGCGCGGATATCTGCGTATGCCGATGAGATAATCCATGATAATTGGGATGACGGGCATAAGGTTTATGCAGAGAATAGCCCGCAATTTGCAGCAGAGGTTCTCCTCCATGTCCGCAGAAGATTTTACACGGAAATTGCTAAGGAATCTGCCGAGACTCTTGCTGCCGGCAAAGTGCCAATTGAGGATCCTCCCGAAGGGCCCTTCACCCTAAAACTCACCCTCGAAAACATGAAGTGGCTATTCGATGTAAAGATCAAGGTTCACACTGAGTCTCATCGGAAGGACCTTTTCTTTTGTAATGGCTGCGATGTAAACTTCAAAGCTTTCGGTTTTGAGGGAGTGATCCAGCACTATGCTGCCAAACACAGCACTTCTCTCAGTTTGGGGAGCGTTGTAGTCCATTGGCGAGCTGAGTGGCCAGAGACACCTCCGTTTAGACCCGACCCTCAAATTGTCAAAACCCAGCAACCATCATCCAAATCATCTTGTGGTTCTACACAGCCTTCAAATTATGCCGATTTCCATCACCATATTGCCAACGTCCACACGAATTCAACATCCTTTCAGCCACCCCCATACTTTGCTGCGCCTCCGCCAGGTCCTGGACATTTATCGTATGGGTCTACATCGCAACAGCTAGCTCCATACGGGCAAGGGAACCCTTATATCTCGGGGAAGCATGACTATAGCTCTCCATATCCACTTCCTCAGTCGCCATACGATCCGCTTGGGGCAGCTTACCCTAGCTCAGATTTTCTCTTTTCTGGAACTCACAGCGGACCACCGACCTGCCCTCCTACTGATACATATTATAACCATAACATTAGCGTTCTACAGAACAACTCTCAGGCTACTCTTCAGGCTACTCACAGTAACTCAATTCCTAGCAAATACCACTCTCAGCTTGGATACTTGGCGCGAAGTTCACGTGAACTATGGACTTCTACAGCCGGGTTAAAGGAACTTCCAGGGGATATCAGGGTGTGCGTTGTCATCTACCATATCGTACAGAGGTTTCGATCCAGGTTTTTTGAGAGTCCACCTTTGGCTATGTTCATCGACGGTCTCTCGAATAACAAGGAAATGCGTCCAGTGCGCAATATCAATAATATTTTGTGTAAAGCATGTTGTCTCGGCCTCGACAGGGAAACACCAGCAGGCCAGGGCCGGAGGACATTTTCCTTACCCCAACTAGTAAACCATTTCCAGCAAATACACGTGAACCAGCCTCGACTACCTCTCTCACCCTCCCTCGACTGGACGACCAACATGGTGCATACACCAGATCTATCGGTGTTATCCAAACTCCGCAATTTAGCAAATATGGACAGCCAGAAATTCCTACTGATTTCCAATGCTTTCCCAACAGCACCAAATTACGGCGATTCTTTACAAGAAACCGCTACTGGTAGGCTTCAGAGTACTGGAACCGATCCTGTCGCCCCTTATAATAGCCAAAATCCTACTTATAGCACTCCAGAATTCCCCTCCGATTATCACCATCCATTATCACATGTCGCAGATAGTCGTAATTCAGTTGCTCCCCGCAGACAAGATATAGCACGAGCAAGTACGCTGAGTAAAAAATCAGTTCCCGATTCGATTGCTTCATCGAGAACTTTTGCAATGACCGCTCATCAAAGATTACAGCAAGATGACTCTGGCCAGGAATCATCAGGTGCACGGCAAGGGCTAAACGGGCTAAGATTAAGGAAACAGAAGGGAAACCACTCTAAAGATCACCGAAGTACACCGAATGAGGGCCCTAAAAGTCGCAAGGGCGGCAAAGCAGCCGGATCAACCAGAGTTAAATCTCCAGGGCCTGATGAGGGAGACCTGATAGCAGAAGAAGACCGGCGTCAAGAGGAAGAGATTCGGGCTATGTGGGCTGCAGATCGTAGGGAAACAGCTCGTCTTGCTTCTCAAAACCAGCATTCAAATAAAGAAGAAGCTGACCATTTGAGAGCGGATCTTGAGGCGGAAAAATCCAGAAGTTCCCATTCCCAGACGACTTCCACTGTGAAGTCAACAACGTATTTAACTCAAAATCAAGGTCATTTCCAGCCTATAGTCACCGAGGAGCGCGAAGAGGACGATTTGATAGCTGGTCTCGAAAGTCAACTAAATATGCAGCAAGTATCATCTGGATATCGGCAGAAACCTGCCGACGGTATCATTCATGAAAGATCTTCCTATGGACAATATGCCAGCTCCGGGCACCACGAACACAGTCAGAGGAATCCCTACAGTCAAAATCAACAAGGGTCTCCCATATATGTTCGACACGATTCGACACGCCATGGCAGCCGATACCAAGAAAGGAGTCCTGGTCCTTATAGCGGCTTATCACCACAACCTGTTACAATTCGAGATGATCTGTCTTACAACCAACCATACCGTCATGGTTACTATCCTTCGTATACCGATGATGTCCAGATGAGCCGACCTACACTCGAACGTGCTGAAACTTACGAACTCATCCGGATGCGAGATGCTCAAGGTGAATATTTTATCAAGCGGCCAATCAAGCTCGAGCGGGACCCGGTCTACGCAGATGAGCATTCATCGTATAAAGACTCTACGCTCCAGTTAAGAACATACGAGAATAAGGGTTACTCTAGCAGCCGGTTGGCACATGAGCCTGTGCCAAGGCTTGAAACTCATTTAGGACACCTTCATAATACGTCCGTAATGCCGACGGGCCCAGGTGAAAGCTCTTATGAAATAATTCCAAGAGATGACCTCGCTGGGTACGAAGACTACGACCCAAGATATCCGGCCGCTCCACCGGGCTCGAGTATTGGGCAGCACGTCCGGTACCGATAATCATGTATAGGGGAAACGCTTATAGAGGTTTATAATATGAATCCTTACGAGAAAATACAAATGCGGTGTCTTCAATGGTAACGACTATTTCATTGTAGCAGAATGCCAGTGAAGAATTGTTACCGGCATCTCACGTGTACCTAGATTTATTAGACTAGCATTTGAGATTTTCCACGAGACTACCTATATTTATATTGACTGTCAAATGGTAGATATAAGAGTCTTAAAATTGTCTCTGGCGCGTACGTGTTACTCAGGGCATAACTACCTAGGTAGTCACTCCGTTAATCTAATTTGGAACTATTCGGACTGGCGGCAAAGATAGCCTTCTCACGAATTTTACATTTCCTGATCTATGTTACGAAGTCCTCTTTAGTGTAAGCATCATGATACGTGGTATCTATACCAAACGATCAGTTATGGTCGAAATACGTCAACGAGTCTGGTGCAATCTGACAGAATCGCCCATAAGCACGACAACTCTTTTTCACTCAATATATCCCGTATACAAACTCTGCGACATTGTTATCTAAGTCTTCGATATCTTGGATCCCGCCGGGCACGTCGAGCCAGTTGCACAGGTTCTTGCCTGCCTGAAGGACCTGAAGCAACGCCTCCTCGTCGGCCATCTGCCATTCGTCGTAATCGCCCAGCGCGACCGTCTCGGCCCAGCACAGAAGGTGACTCATGATTCCGACAGTCGTGCGCTCGACGTTGAGAACGTCTAACCTGTCTCGCTGAGAGCCGGCCCACAGCATGCTACAGATACTACTGATGTTTTTGAGGAGCGAGTTTGTCGACCGGGGGAGGGGATAGCTGATGCCCCCCCGACTGCTTCCAAGATCGATGTCGGCACGGGACTCTATCCCGTTGCTGAAGCCGTCTTTGGATTCACGCTCTGATTTCGGATGGATCAGAGAGGATATTGCGTCTGAGGAGTCTTGGTATTCGTCTGATAACAATGATGAATTACTTGCTCTTGCGCGGCGGTTCACAAGGTGCGTGTCTAGCCACGTCTTCGTAGATTGAAGGCATATGTTATGCACGGCACGAACAACAGCGCAGATGCGGTTTAATTGGCCGGAACTGCTGCCGTGAGAAGTAGAAGCTTGGCTGCTGGTCTCATGTGTGACTGGCGAGGGGAAATGATATGAAAAAGACGTGTTGTCTATGTGTGGAATAGGGAAGAGGAGCTGGGATGAGTTGTCCGACGTTATGCCAGTAGCATACGAAGGGGCTCTGTGTGGTGGAAATAACGTAACAAGGTCTGTGTCTTCAGATTGATATTGGCATGTTGTGATCGGCGACACGCCACCAACTGAATGAGTGTTTGATGTCTCATATTGATGTTGGCAAGTTGAGCAATCACGACGTACGGGAGCACATACTTCTTGTGGAGGGAGCTTTTGTCGTAACCCTCCTTCAGTTCTATCAAGGCGTTCCGCGTTCGGAAACGTGGCGCGCCTGCCCACCTTGACACCATCGCTGACCGTCTCCCAAGAGTTGCCTGTCAAGAGCGGTACATAGCGTTGGCATGAGGTAGTAGCTGCGGGTTTTGCGTGTTCCATAGTTAGATTATCTTGTGCCGATAAAGCGAAAGATGTGCCTCGACTTCGATATATGAAATCGCTGGGTGATGTTACCATTTCTCGCATGGCTAAGTTGCGAAGCTAATAGTCTAAAGAGCGAAGATCGAAAGTGGGCTAATGCCGGTATTAATACCATACCAGGCACATATACACTTCAGGGGATAAGCTGCAGACTTCTAGAGACATATACAAGGAAATCTAGGTAGGGGATCTTTCGGGTGGATGCAAGAACCGAAGTAGAAGCATGGGGAAAACTTGGGTGATGTGGACAAAAACAATATATTGAGACACGTCAACTCGGTCCTTATAATTTACGTCAGTGCTATCCTTTAACCTATGTGTGCCAGATGACAATCCTTCCATCAACACCGCTCGCTTTGTATGCTGTTAGCTTCTAATCGCAACTAAACCTAAGGTCTCGGAACAAGGGACAAACGACTTACTGCTAAATTTTGTGACATTTCCACCATTGGACTCGTAAACACGCACTGTTGAGATAGTATTCTGATGAACGGTTTTCAGCTGTGTGTCGTCTTTGACCTTGCCTTTCAAGTCCATTTGCCTAAACATATTCAAGGCAGATTCTTCCCGAGCATCTCCCGAACCAGCTCCCCCCTTAGATTCCAGCGTGCCGCTCAGCTGCCACCCAGAAGCATCGCCTCTGAACCTAAACGCCTCGCAGTCGTATCCAGCGGCAATGATCTCGCTTTCGCCGTTCCAGATCAGGCTCATGAAGGGTAAGAGTTGAGTGTTGACGCTGATAACAGCCCTCGGAGGTTGTTCTGGGGCGGTTGGGTAGACGACAGTGATGCTGCTGTCGTGAGCGGCGAAGGCCAGGGCGTCACCACTCGGAGAGAAGGCAACGGAATGGACCCAACCGGCTGAATTGTTGAGAAATTCACCGCAGATAGTGTTGAAGGGTAAGCGCTCGCCCCAGACGCTGGGTTCGGGGCGAGCGTCGACGCCCTTGATGAAGCTCGAGAAGACTCTTGCGTGGGCGTCAGTAGAACCAGCAGCGAGCAAGACGGAGTTGGTGTGCCAGTTGACCGTAGTGATGGTGCTTCGGATAGGCTTCTTGAGATGCTTAGAGACCCACCAGTCATTCTCTTCTTCGAAATAACAGATGGCGATAACCCTGTCACCAGACCCCACAGCAAACTTGGTCTCAGACGGAGACCAGCGAACGAAGGTGGCGGCTCTGGCAATTCTGAGAAGTACAAGAGTTGGTTTGTAGCCGGTAGGCGAAGGCTCCCATACTAGAGCATTACGATCTACGAGGCAACATCAGCATAGAGGTGAGAGAAAGATTCTAGGTGAGGGTATATGGACCTTGGGAACAGGTGACGATCCGACCACTGCCGGGAGCGATATCGACACTAGTGATGGTCTTATCATGACCTTTCAATTCATCGTTCAGTTTGAAAGAATTGCCAACCCTACTATACAGCTCAATCGTAGAATCCTTAGCTACAGCCAAGGTCTTGCGGTCGGCTGAAAATGAATGGTCGGCGATGGGGCGGTGGAAAAGATGATGAACCTCAGGGGCGGCCATATTGATAATTTTCTCTTAACTTTCTTTCTATTTTTTATCTGTTATCTTAGAAAGAGTGATAGGAGTATAGCTCTCTACTATCACGTCAAGGTTCGCATATGTTGAATTAAGGGTGGAGGGGGGAGAAGAAATAGGCGAAGTTGAAGTTCCAATTCATCCATCGGAATTTGGAGGTAGGTCCTAGGCAATGCGTCACCGAACAAGCCACTACCTAACCCCATACCCCCACATACAGTCAACCTACCAAACATAATGTGGCTTGGTTTGTAGAAGCCACAGATGGTAAGCACAGTGGAAGGTGTAGCAGCCTAGTAGGTACAAATGCTATTTAATGTTATCATTATCAAATGCTTAAACGCGATCGATAAAAATTGACAGCTTATATTGTTCACAAGCTACGAGGAGAATGAGATTGTTCACGAGCCAAATCCATCCTTTAGAGAAATTCCCTTAAATCTAGAAAACTCACCAGCCCTAAACTCCCTAAACTCGACATGGCCGCTACCGTTGTTGCGACCACTGCTAGAGGCCAACCCCCCAGGGCCTCAGTTAAGATACCTCCCATTCCACCAAACCAGACGTATGTTCGATATTTTGGATGATTGATACTTAAAATACCCATTGTTTTGCAATTGATCTATGTTTTCTTGGTTAACTTGATATTTCTATCCAGGCTATATGTCACGAACTTGCCATCGA
The DNA here is from genome assembly GCA_003314315.1 of Annulohypoxylon stygium. Classification (NCBI taxonomy): domain Eukaryota; kingdom Fungi; phylum Ascomycota; class Sordariomycetes; order Xylariales; family Hypoxylaceae; genus Annulohypoxylon; species Annulohypoxylon stygium. The sequence continues at coordinate 1,067,420 of QLPL01000004.1, read as the reverse complement.
ATAAAATCAAGAAAGCAGACTTAAAAACAGCTCTTTACATGCTATTCTCAACCTACGGTCCAGTCCTCGATGTCGTGACCTTGAAGACTATGAAGATGCGTGGCCAAGCTCATATCGCATTCCGTGACCTTCAAGCAGCGACTCAAGCATTAAGATCCCTAGAGGGTTTCAAATTCTTAGGCGCAGAATTAGTATGTGGTTTATTTTTTTTCTTTTTCTTTCTCTCTTTTGCATATAATCCACGTCAAGTCTCTGCGACTAATGTCTACCTCCTATAGCACATCCAATACGCGAAATCGAAATCCGATGTGATCGCAAAGCTGGATGGTACATACAAGCTTCCAGGTTCGGCCGCTGCTAACGTCGAGATGACCGAAGCTCAGCAAAGCATTTTCAATGCTCCGGCACCTGGGACCTCTTCCACCACGGGCGTGGCTGCGACAATCCCTGCTCCTCCTTCTGGCCTTCCTGCGAAACCGCCTCGAACTTCCGACCAAGCGATGACGGACGCGAAGAGCCCCGATACCCGAGGACAAAAGCGGCCGCGCGACGAAGAGGAAGAAGAGGAGGAAAGTGACGAGGATGTAGCAATGGAAGAAGATAGCGATGACGAATGATGGCCTTCTGATTTACTACTCGCCGAGTAGGCGCTTCAAGAACATGATTTCATCATCTAGTATCAGATCGCAAGATGTTGTCTACTCCGTTTCAGGCTTTCTATCTGAGGAGTCAGCCTCCGTTGGCCGAGGCCATCTGCTGAGGCACCCAAAGTCCAACACACCCCCCAACGAAACCAAGCCATATCATGAGGTAGTCTTCTTTAGGGCAGTCAAAACCGGCCATTGCGTCTCCAAGGACGCACGGGTGGACGAAGAAGGAAGGGAGGCCAGTGATAGGGTGATGCTGTAGACATCACGTTTAGTCATAAGGTAGAGAGACAATAAAACACCCGATGTGAGGTACAAGAAATTGACTGGTTAAACAGTGCAGGGGAATGACCTACGTCTATTGAGATGCCACCTATAGGGCCCATTTGTCGAAGGGGATTCTTGAACTGCTCAGGAACAAGGCGGCGGAAAACAGTTTCGATATCGAAGGCTGGCTCGGTAGCCGGCAAGTTATGTAGGCTGAACCAGAGGCAGGGTGCACGATATGTTGGGTGGAGATGTATCTCATACTTAACATGGCTGGCTCGGAAGTTTGGACGAGTCGTCGGCCTAGAGAGGATTTCCTGCGAGTATATGTGTTTAATGATCGGTGTTCTGCGTGCTGTAAGCTGAGGAGGAGGAGGAAGTTTAACCTACCTTGTCTGAATTTTCCATCTCGGACATGACACTGTCGGCGGCTACCTGCATGGAAGAGTCTTGATCTTGATCCTCGACCAAGGAAACGTCTCCTAACTTTGCGGCGAGATCATCTTCGGCGAGCGTCCCATCATCCAAAGGTCTGGTAATCTGTAAGAAGGTTGTGCGATCTGGTCCAGCATCAAATGACAGCTCGAGTGCTGTATGAACGTGGAGGCGCCACTGTCTTCGCAAAGGTCCCAGCGTAGCTTGACAGTATCTCCTGTCGAGATGATGACACACTTCGGCGAACTCCTCCTTGGTAAGATACGGATAGCACTTATAAGTTGAACGGTGAGTGCCTGGGTTATCCACGTCTATGTCCATAGTGCTTCTTTGCCTTGAGAAACCGGATGGCTCTAGTATATAATAATATGTAATAATATGTAAGACTCGAGTCTCCGTCAAGCACCCGCCTACCTAGGTACTTATATAGATACGATCATGAATAATGTGAGTTCGAACTCACAGTAAAGCATTTTAAAAATAGAGGTTTAAAGTGAAGAATAAAGTCGAGAGATCTATGAACTGTTTCCCCCTTTCTCTGGTGAGTTAACACAATGTACGAAGGGTATGCCCTGGAGCTAAAATGCAGAGTACACTACCTACCTAGTATAATAATGGCGTAGGCAACCTTGGTCTGGTAGCACAGCAATGTAGTTCAGGTAGGAACCTAGAGTATACATGTAATCGGTACATAACCTACTACTATACACAGGCGGGCACTTGTATTAATGTATTAATTAATAGCATAACAATAATCCATTTGGAGGGGTAATTGTGGCATAGCATAAATATATGTGCAAATGTTAGGTAATACTGATACATGATAGAGCTTGGAGAGCCCTGGAGCTTTTAGCTCAAAAAATACCTACAAGGTATCTACTAGGTACATTTGCAGTAAGTATATAATATTGGATGGAGGTACTTATCGGATAGGCGGCAAAAGACTCACTAAAAGCATTTTTGGACCCCCTGCAGCCAAAGCTTGAAGTGGTCGAGTGTCCTCAATCGGTACTTGCATAGTTGCATACTAAGTACCTACCTATAGTCCTAGCATAGTTACATATGAACACATATTTGACATTTGATATTCGATATTTGATATACCCAAGTAAGTCACACTTATAATTACCCTCTCTTTCTCTTCCCCAAAGTCCAGAAGCTAACTTGGAGACTCTTCAGCGAAGAATCTCAAGGGGTAGCACGGCGAGAGAGAAAGAGAGAGGAGGCTGATTCTAAGAAATAGAGATGATCTTGCCACCATTATCATCATCCCAGCATCTTTAAATTCCTCGAGTATCGCAACATTCTGCCAAATACTCGCAACACTTTCTTTTTCGCATACGAATATACGAATACACGAATACACGAACACACGAACACACGAATACATACTCGAATCTACGCATATCTTCCCGAAAGAGGTGGAAGTGGAAGAAGAAGAAGCTACTGCTGCTGCTGCTGCTGTTTAGGGATATAACAAATAACTCCTAACGGTAGTTCTTTGTCAATTTCTACGCCTTCTTCTTGCTCCATGAACGTACGCGACCCTTTTGGTATACATCGAAAGAGTGCTCTATCCATCCTTAAAACTACCGCATCCCGAGCTGCCGTCGACTTAACCGAGCGTGCCGTCGAGGCCAGTATCCATGCAATTGAGAAAAGCAAGCAAGCTGTTGACGACTTTGACATGTCATTTTCCGTTCCCAAAAATGTTCCCTCGTTCGGAAATCCCCAGAGGATGATGGAGGATCGTGTTTGGGGCAATACTGCTGTCACCGCGCGAAGTGGAAAAGCTTTACACGCAAACAAAAACTCGGGAATACTTGGAGAGGTCCAGGATCGTGTCGGGGGCCTGTTTGACGACCGCAACACTCTCCCCATGTACAAAGACAAGCCCTACGCTTATCCGCCATCCCAACGAGCTAAGCCAATCTGGCGGAGAAAGCGAGTTCTCGCTTCCGTCTTTCTATTCCTTGCGCTATTATACTACTTCGGCGCTTTCGGACGTCATCATGATACTGCCGTCTCTTCAACCCCCATATGGTCCTGGCTCAGCTCTAGCTCTGAATCGGGAAAGATCGCCGACTGGACCAAGAGGAGGGAGCGGGTCGTAGAAGCCTTCACTTTGAGTTGGGATGCCTACGAACGATACGCCTGGGGTGAGAAGCTCATTTACTTGACTATTGGGTGTAGTGTGTAGTGTGTAGTCTATCAGCACGTGTGCTAACTCTAACCTCTAGGCTATGATGCGTTTCACCCAATATCCAAGAAAGGTGACCAGATGGCCCCGAAAGGAATGGGCTGGATTATCGTGGATGCGCTAGATACCATGATTCTGATGAACCTTACTTCCCGCGTCACTCACGCGAGGAAGTGGATTTCGACATTATCGTATGATCAGGATCAGGATGTCAGCACTTTCGAAACGACGATACGTATGCTGGGCGGTCTCCTTTCGGCTCACTATCTCTCTAATGAGTTTCCCCAGCTGGCGCCGTTAGCCGATGACGACCCTGGTGCTCCCGGAGAGGATCTTTATCTTGAGAAAGCAAAAGATCTAGCTGATCGCCTTGTGACCGCCTTCGATTCCCCATCGGGTGTTCCCTATGCAAGCGTAAATATTGGCAAGTATGAGGGCATACCGGCCCACGATGAGGGCGGTGCATCGTCTACTGCCGAGACGACGACATTGCAACTCGAGTTCAAATACCTCGCTAAGTTGACCGGCGAAAAATATTTCTGGGACAAAGCCGAGAAGGTGATGGAAGTTGTCGATAACAATGGAGTTGAAGATGGTCTGGTGCCCATCTACATCTATGCAAATGACGGTAGTTTCAGAGGACATAACATCCGACTGGGGAGCCGTGGTGACTCTTACTATGAATATCTCATCAAGCAATACTTGCAAACAAACAAGCAGGAACCGGTCTATCTGGAGATGTGGGATGAATCTTTGCGAGGAGTTCGCAAGCACCTCGTCACCTACACCGAACCCTCCGGATTTACGATAATCGGTGAACGACCCGATGGTTTGAAAGGACCTTTATCCCCCAAGATGGACCACCTGGTCTGCTTCATGCCAGGTACGATTGCTCTCGCGGCAACGGGCGGTTTGACGGAGGCAGAAGCCAAGAAATTGCCAACGTGGACGAAAAAGCAGGAGGCGGACATGCAACTGGCAAGGGAATTAATGCAAACGTGCTGGGGTATGTATAAGTGGATGGCGACCGGTCTCGCGGCTGAGATCACATACTTCAACATCGCCAATCCCCCTCTTCCCGAGTCCGCACCGCACAACCCACCAGCCGCATTCGATGAGGATCCCGAGGCAGAATGGCGGAAAGACTTTACGGTTCATGGGATGGATACGCACAATCTACAACGACCAGAAACTGTAGAAAGCCTCTTCTACATGTGGAGGATTACTGGGGACGTCAAGTATAGAGAATGGGGCTGGGAGATGTTTAAATCGTTTATGAACCACACTGCTGTCCCAGACGGAGGTGGGTTCTCGAGCCTCTCGAACGCAAACAAAGTTCCGCCTGTGATGCGAGATAACATGGAGAGCTTTTGGCTAGTAAGTTTTGCCTCCCTCTCCCCCCCTTTCTCCTTTTTCTTTTCTGTGTTTTCTTCGTTGGTCCAACTATTTTGGTTTTCTTTCTCATTCATATTCGCACGCGATACATACTAACGTGAGTTTCCTTAGGCGGAAACACTTAAATATTTCTATCTCTTATTCTCGCCAGACGATCTCCTTCCGTTGGATAAGATTGTCATCAATACCGAAGCTCATCCCCTTCCACGATTTGACATGGGTCAGCTTTTTTCAACTGGCTGGAAGAGAAAGCCGAGTGATTCGGACGGGAAAATCATTAAATGAGTCGTAGGATATTAAGCATATGTGTTGTATCACCTCTACCTATGACTCACCTATTTCTAGGAGCATTGTTGGCGTATTGTTACTCTTGGGGGGAATGGGTTTGCTTTATTTGCCTTTTTTTTTTCTGTTTTGCCACGTGGTATATATGGCACAAAAGAATGCCTATGTATAAATCTGGTCGTTACATCTGATCTCGTGAGATATAAACAGTCCTAGCAGCCTGAGAATTGGATACGGCGATAATGATATTCAGCCCTCAGAATATCTAAGTGGGTAAGCAAATAGGTACCTAGGCCCTAGGGAAGTCTATTGGTTTAGGAGACCCATTCATTCAAGGTGAGTAAAAGGCTAAAAAGAATAAAATCGCGACGGTTCATGCACGTTATCTATCCCACATCAATTGATCTCCAAATCTCCAAATCCATGGGTATCACATTTCGCAACCCACATCACTATAGATAGTACCTACCTGACTTGGTTTAGCTGCCGTAGCTGATAAGCTAGGTTTGTTGGAATTAGGTAACTTACAATTGGAAGTTACAGTTAAAGTCGTTAAAGTCTATCAATAAATTCAATGTTCAGCCCAAAACCCCACGCGACCTCTTCTGTTTAAACATCCTCCCGATCCTCCAGATATCAACATTATCAGCATAGCATAATTGGCGTTTGTATTCTGTCGATTCCTCGCACGCGCATAAGTATACCGCATACTATATCACATATTATATCGCAAGCCTAACATCCATCGTCACCTCACTCTCGTGACCTCTTCTTCCCGATTGCTAACTGGTGCTGGCCCCGCCCTAGCGGCGGATCCTCGACGAACCCACCATGCCACCATCTAATCACGACATCGAAATGAACATATTTCCCATTAAAGAGGACTCCCTCGCGCCGGGGAGCAGTTATACCATGCGCGAGCCGTTATATGAAGAGACCTCGCCGCCGCGATTTTTCGATCGCCTAGTCGACGGCTTCCGACGAGATCCCAACCAGCGCATCACTCCCGAAGACCCTCTAGACGAGATCCACGCCGCCGAAGTCGCCCAGTTGCACCGGCCTATACTGGGCAGCAACGGGTCGTCGAGGTCGCACGGTTACGATGTGCGGCTGGCCAATTTACAAACCGCCCAATCCCACCTCGCAAGAAAGTTGAAGGGTCGCCATCTGCAGATGATCGCCATAGGAGGTTCTATCGGTACTGGACTGTTCGTCGCTTCGGGTCGCGCTCTCGAGGTTGGAGGCCCCGCTTCCTTGCTTGTCGCCTATCTCTTCATAGGATGCATGTTATATTGCACAGTCCAGGCCCTCGGCGAGCTCGCCGTCTGCTTCCCCGTCGCCGGATCCTTCTCCGCTTATTCCACCCGATTTCTAGACCCTTCCTGGGGCTTTGCCATGGGTTGGAAGTATGTCTTCTCCCCTCGTTAAAAGGCTAAGAGAGAAATAACCTAATAGCTTACATTGTCTGTTAGTTACGCTTTACAATGGCTGGTCGCGCTGCCACTCGAAATCATCGCGGCTTCCATTACCATAACGTATTGGAACCCCGACCTTAATAAAGCGATTTTTGTCACTATATTCTTAATCGCTGTTGTTGCCATTAATCTTTTTGGTGTCAAGGGCTATGGAGAGGCCGAGTTTGTCTTCGCCATTATCAAGGTTATCGCAGTTATTGGCTTTATGTAGGTTTCATAACCCTACCTACCACTCACTCATCATAAAGGACCAAATACTGATTTAAACCTTCGCCTCTTAAGATTGCTAGGCATTGTCTTGAATATCGGAGGTGTGCCGGGCGGCGGATATATTGGGGGTTTGTATTGGCGAGAGCCTGGCGCCTTTCATAACGGCTTCAAGGGTCTATGCAGCGTCTTCGTCACTGCTGCTTTCGCTTTTGCCGGCACTGAGCTTGTCGGACTCGCCGCAGCCGAAACGGCGAATCCACGAAAATCACTCCCTACAGCCATTAAGCAGGTGTTTTGGCGAATAACTTTGTTTTATATTGTAGCATTATTTCTCATCGGATTGCTCGTGCCGTACGACGATCCACGCTTGCTCATTCCTGGGTCCGTGTCCGCGGCCGCGTCTCCCTTCGTCATCGCCATCGAGAATGCGGGTATCGATGTCCTACCATCGGTCATGAATGTCGTTATCTTGATCGCCGTCTTATCCGTCGGAAATTCTTCCGTCTTCGGTTCCTCGCGAACACTCGCCGCCTTAGCCGACCAGAACCAAGCGCCGAGGATTTTGTCTTACGTTGATCGTCGGGGCCGACCTTTGGTCTCCATCGTGATCGCGTCATCCATGGGCCTCCTCGCGTATCTCGCCGATCTGAAAGAGCAAGGGGTCGTGCTGGATTGGCTTGTCGCTATTTCCGGACTGTCATCTATCTTCACCTGGTCATCCATCTGCCTAGCGCATATCCGGTTCCGTCGAGCCTGGGCACAGAAGGGTCATAGTTTGCGCGAGCTAGCGTTCAAATCTCAGTGCGGCCTGTTTGGCTCGTATCTGGGTCTATTCTTCAACATACTGGTTTTGATCGCCCAATTCTGGGTCGGCGCGTGGCCTGTGGACTGGGAGCAACAATCCGCTAGCGAGTTGGCCAAAAACTTCTTTTTACAGTACATGGCCGTCCCCGTCGTTATTGTCTTCTACGTCGCGCATCGCCTTTACGCCCGCACAAGCTTTATAAAGACGGCCGACATGGACATAGATACCGGACGACGAGATTTCAACCTACCGATCCTACTTGCGCAGGAGGCCGAGGAGCGGAGGGGCTGGCCAAAGTGGAAGAGATTTTATAGATTTTTCTGTTAAGATTTATCCCTTTCCCTTTCCTATGCATTCCTCACTTGAGAATGCCCCAGTTGGGGTAGGTTTGTTGCATATAAATGGGAAAGACCTCAAAGATCTCTGGTCGGATTTCACTAGATAACTAGAATGGGCCCTCTGGATTTCACTAGAGCAAACCTTGGATAATATGTACGATACTATGGGTGGGAGCCAGGCGTTCGGCTATCGCATTGTATAGGTTTCGGTTTGTTCTTAGGTCCCTTTATAACTCCCTAATCTAGGAGCACCCGCAGTTAATACCCCTTTGGTTATCGAAGGAGTCGCTATAGAATTAAGAAGAATAAATATATTTATACAATTAATGATAGTACACTGTGATCATAGATTTAAAGTCTTTATAGAAGCCCGAGATAATATGATACGTTTATTTTGTATAGCGTCGAGTTTCTGAGAAGCTTAACTGTTACCAAGCAAGCCTCGCAAAACGGCCCCTTTCCGACTGTCTTTGTGGTCGCTAAACTGTCACATTTTGTTGGGCATTACCATTTCACTAGAACCGTGACACCTTGCCAAGTACTCGGTATCTATCCTATTGCTTGTTTGTATTCTAAGACAGAGAATGCGCCACATAGAGAATTATATGCAGGTTGGCAGAATGTACATAAACAAGAGAGACAACTGTACACTCGGAATCAAGGAAAATAAGGCCAGGCACCGGACCCCCGAGGAGAACCTGACCCCGTATCGTCACTCCGTCACAATGTTACTATGACACTCCAACACGATGCTAATACACATGAGAAATTATACTCAAACACAAACCCAGAACTCGGCTGCCCCTGTCCAAGGAATAACCTATCGTTCTGATCGCGTAGAAAATAAATCCAGTTTCTTCCTGGCATTCTTCTCGTAATTCATGAGTGGCATCTAGGCATTTTCATTCATAATAGTAAACGCACGCCTTCTTTTTCAATATCAAGGTTGGTATTGGGTTGCCTAGAAGTCCCAGTTGAAGCCTCCCGAGCTTGCGGCTGCAGCCTTTTTCTTATGAGCTGGTTGGGGAGCCTGGCTGTCGTCTTCATCGCCAAATAACCAGTTGCGGTTAGATCCCTTGCCGCCACCCATTCCGTCGCCGCCGATGTGAATTCCTCGATCGCCATTGGTGCCAGAGCGTTGCGGGATAGGTTTGTTTTCCTTTTGCCCGGGAGACTGGTCAAAGTTCGACCAGCTCGAGTCCATCATTTTTACAACCTTCTTTCGATCTTCCCCTACAGCAGGTTTGGGAGAGGGTTTCTGCGCCGAGGGAGAATCGGTCATCTGCCAATGGGCCTCGAAATCTCGGCCACGGTCCTTCAGATTCGTAATAGCTCCAAGAGCTCGAGGTTCCTCGCCATCAATCGGTGCACTTCCATCCTCGCTATACAAGTTGTTCTTGTACAACCCCAATCCATTGTTGTGCGTCGCGCCACGGGGGCGCGTGGCACGAGCCTCTCCAGTAGGGGTGCCGTCATCCACAAATTCGAAGTGTGTCTCAGCATCACGACGGGGCTTGACAGGTGCAACCTTACGCACGGGGCTCTCCTGCACCTGGTCATCCTCGGCTCCCCAGTGGCGCACATTTTGCTTTTGCAAGACCTTGGATGGCTTAGCCTTTTGTGGGGTGTTGAAATCATCAAAACACCACTGACTCGAATGCTTTGTCTTCTTAGCATTCAAGTCGGGTGCCTGTGGAAACTCTTCAGGATCGTCAGCAAAGTCGAAGTGACTATACTTCTTGGGGTTGGGTCGAATGAAGCGACTGGGAGATGCAACAGCGTCAGGCAGGTTGTTATCTTCGACGACGTCCTCGTCCTCAAACAGACGGCTTGGCTGAAATTTCTTGTCGGCACCAGCCTTTGGTGCGATCGCCTTGCTTGGCGACTCGGATCGCTCGCGAGTAGGGCTCTCGATGGGCTCATCGCCCAAGATCTCAGCAAAGTCACGTTGTCGCGGTCGGGCCCCACCTCTAGGAGAGATGACGGCGGCTATACTTTGTTCGGCTTCTTCACGAGGGGCAAACAACGCCAGCGATGCATGAGGGTCTCGTAAGACATTGGTCGAGTTACCGCGAGAACGAACTGCAAGGTCACTGGGATCTTGGCTGGAGCTAGAAGGGCCAGATGACTTGACAGAAGTTTCAATCAGCTTGATCTGTTCTGTGCTGTCGCGAATGGGCCAATTTCGACCAGATTTTCCGATGACGTCGAGTTGTTTTAGCAAAGAACCTTGGTCCCAGGCTTGACGAATCTGTTGTATTTTGCCATCGTTGTCAAAGGTGACGATGTGAATCTGAATCGCAAATTAGTTAGCTCAGCAGACTACGTTGAGCAAGACAGTATGACCTACAATGGGAAGGAAGACGGTGCGGTCAGCTAAGAAGTTGTCGTCAAGACCGGGTAGGTAAGCTGCACCGCCGGTGACAAACTCGATAACGGTATCAACTTCAGCGGCGATGACATTCTGGCCCTCAACGACAGAGAGGAATTCTTGCTTTTTCTTCTTAAGCTGTTTGGCCGAGGTAGTGAAGTGCTTGCCTATTTGGTCAGAACCTTTGAAGGCAGTCGTGGTGGTAATGTAGTTGAGAGTAGCTCCATCAGATAGCTGTGTCGAGTTGGGCGCATCAAGAAACTGCTTGTATACAGCCGCTAGCGCCATGTTTACGGTGGTATGCTTGACTCAGGCGCGTTTGCGCGATGCGTGTCTTCGTATCAAAAGTAGGTAAACAGTTAGGAGAGTAGAATGCGATTGTAATTGCGCCGGGCGTGGATATGGAAAGGCTGGGTTGAAGATGTGGACGAAGTGTGGATGGGTAGGAAGAGGGAGAATAGGGAATAGAGAGTAGAAAATAGAAGAGGGTGAAAGGGGTTAAGTTAAGAATTTAGATCATAGAACGTGTCGCGTTGCTAGGTACGGTAGGCAGGAGCAGTAGACCAGGAGTCTAGGATGAGGGAAGAAATAGGTACATGTCTATGCAGTTATGGCAGGAACCAATCTGCCAGTGAGGACTACTTATTTATTTTTTTCAGGTACCTACCCGGTAAGTATTAGTAGCTTCCTCTAACCCCAGGGCTACCGGCCTATGTATGTAGTATGTAGTATGTAGTACCGAGAGATGTATAGATGTATGTGAGAAATGATATTAAAAGGGAAGGAACATGAGACACACTTGTTGATTCCCTCTGTTTACATCCACGAACCCTGTCTGGCACGTTTAGCTCGGCATACCCGCCCGTTTTTGGTATCACAAACCTAGAGTATACTGTATCCAAAGGCTTGTTAACCACCTATAGATATTATTGATTCTATAAGAAGTTCTCAAGTTCTTACTACTTAGGTGTAGGTAAAGAATGAATAAGCATATAGTACATATTTCATCTTATTGATATAAGGTTTTATCTACTTAGTGGTGATTTTAAGGCTATACTTGATGGAAGCATGCTAAATACATGTGTCTAACACTTAATAGCCACGAGGTACTACTGCGAGCTAACGAATACCTTCCAATTAAACATCCATAGCATCCGGGCTGCCGGGCTGCCGGGAAAATGCAAAGGCGCTTTTTTTACTTTTGGTAGGAACTACTGCGTACGGTGCATGATTATTCTTTTAATTAGACCGTGCCTATCTTAGATATACGGTGCCCACATGTTTTTGCTGTCATGGTTGGCATCTGGCAGTTGCAGTCATGATGTATCTCTATGTATTTTATGCGCGGAGATTTAATTAGTGGGACGAGGGGTAAGGAGTTCCAAACAGCCCCCACGGTAGCCTTTTTCCCCTTCGATTCCATCCAAGTTTGGTGAATCCTTGGGTCTACACTAGGTATTACTTACTTACATATGTACTCAGATATTTCACTCAGATGATATACTGTATGTCGAATTTCTTGGATGAGATCAGTAGACGAATACTGCGTGGTGTGTGCCTTAATGGGGCTCTATGCAACGATAGCCTTACGGTGCGTAAACTTGAGTATACTTACTTACCTCTTAGTTGACTCGTGTTAAAACTTCCAGGGCTGATCAATCTCATCCAAACGTACCTAGTATACATGTGTAGTATTCCAGGAACGATACGTTTCAGTATTGCAAGGATTGAGACCGTTTCAAAAGAAACAAAAAGCGGGTCATACACGATAAAAAAATATTCAGATTAAATATTTATACTTACAATACAGCTAGCCCTAGAGGTAATATTCAATATCTTTTCAAACCTTGTTGCTGATGTTATAGTAAACATTGAATTATCTGTTTCCTTACTGGTCTTCGCACGATTCCGTCTTGACGTCATGTGAATCGGATCTGTCACGATAGCACGGGTGCATTTCGAAGAGCCATTTCTCAGCAAACCTTTTGAGGCATATAGGCAATACCTACCTCCTATAAGTACCTTATTAGTTAGCGCATTCGACCCTTCTTACAACTTGTGGCTTAATTTGCAGGATCAATTCCGCCGTGCGAGCGTGCACGGCATACCTCTTTACAAATATCCATTACTTACTATGTCGGCGTATTTCAAGATATTGGTTTGACATTATTATTGATCAACCGGAATGAGAAGGTTCCTTCAACGTTCTCGATATTAATACGTATCCATAGGTAATGTGTACACAATACAACGTACCCATTTGAGCCACAATCGCGATGTCTAGTACCTGAATACGTGTGGCGAAGCGCCGAATCAACCGAGCTGAGCCCCTACGGTCCCTATCAATCCCACTACCAATCCGATAGTGTAGACCATTAGTGGGCAGGTATTACATAAATAGTAGGTAGCAGTGCTACGTGGGCGGATACTTGTTCCAATGTTAGAGCCCAGAGCAGCTACGAAATGGAAAGTCGCTACCTCCCTGGATGTCCGCGCGGCGCATTTTCAAAGCTGAGACTCCCGACTCCATGTACATCGTACACTTTGCAATTCTGCTTTCCATTTTCTACCTTCTACCTTTTACACCAGAACTGACGATTGATGACACCCAACGCTGTGTTCATCTATAACACCGAATGAATATAAAACTTCAATTTCCATTTCTCAACGAGTCAAGAAAATAAAGACCTCTTTTATCGTACCATTTAATCGTTTAGCATTACTCTTATCTCTTGTGTTGTTGCTGCTGTTGATTTTATGACAGCTACTTGTTTCTACTTACGTAGCATCTAGCATCTAGCACCTAGCTCGAGACCCTCCTCGCCCTCGTCGCGCCTTTCAACGCTCACCTACATCCGTCTCGAGTCTCTTCTGCGTACAAAAATAAATACTTTGTCATGATCTCCAAGTCTTCGCCAATAACCACGCAACCATGAGGGTCAGGGGAGTTTCGGGGGCGGCAGCCTCGCTCTGGTCGTCCATCTTACTGACTGCTCTTCTATGGACGATCCCGACTGTTTACGCAAAGAACGGACCGACCATTACAGTCAAAGACTTTGAAAACCCTCCTAATAATCTAAACTATTTCAAAGGTTCGAATGTCGTCCTGTTCCAAGAAGCCTATGGGCACACCGTTTGGCGTTCCACCGATGGTGGCGCAACTTGGGCAAAAGCCGAAGGGATAGAACACGACAAGGCCGCCGCCCTAGTCATGCACGAGTACGATCCGAAGCGCGCCTATGTCTTAACCCGTGGTAACCTCCACTGGAAGACAGACGATCAAGGAGAGACATGGAAATCCTTCTTTACCGACGCCTACACGAGTAATTTCATCGATACGATCGGTCGATGGATGAACTTCCACGCCGACGACCATGACAAGATTCTGTTCACCGGTATGGATTGCCCCTTTACGGAACTTTGTGAAGAGGTGGTGATGTACACCACAAACAACTTCGAGGATGACGCCAAATTCTTGCGCGGTCGTACTCAGGGCTGTTGGTGGGCTAAAGCATCGCCACTTTTCACTACCGGCGACGAAGAAAAGAATAAACAAAGGATTCTATGCATCGTCAGAGGCGGCATTTTTTCTCCCCAGGAAGAAAACCGCCTTCTGATTTCCGACAATTTCTTTAGCGCCGCAGGAGCCGACGGAGTCATCCAGGAGTACGAACCAGACCTGAATGGCAATGGTGCCATCCAAGGCATTGTGAGCATCGTCGAAGTCAAGAAATACCTGCTAGTAGCTGCCACCTCACGCAATACAGCTGAGATGGCATTATTCGTGAGCGGCGATACTGTAAAGTGGCACCGTGCCGTGTTTCCTCATGATCATCCCCTTCTTGAATCGTCGTACACGGTATTGGAGAGTACCAATTATAGTATCCAAATCGATGTCAGGACCAGCAAGCGGTTATCCAATCCGATGGGCACGCTGTTGACTAGCAACTCGAACGGCACGTATTTCACAAGGAATGCCGAACATACAAACCGTAACCTAGATTCGTACGTCGACTTCGAAAAAGTGTCCAACATCCAAGGAATTTTTCTGGTCAACCAAGTGGACAACTGGGAGGAAGTAGAGGAAGGCAAGGCGGATAAAAAAATTAAGACGAAGATTACTTTCGATGATGGCAGAACTTTTGAGTCTGTCAAGACGGGCGACGAAGAAATCCATTTACATTCCGTCACAGAAATGAACAATGTTGGCCCCGTCTTTTCAAGCCCTGCTCCCGGTCTCGTGATGGGTAATGGTAACCACGGAAGCCATCTCAAAGGCTACTGGGAGTCGCACCTCTACGTATCTGACGATGCTGGCAGGACATGGATTGAAGGGCCAAAGGGTCCGCACAAGTACGAGTTCGGTGACCAGGGATCTATTCTCCTCGCCGTCAGAGATAGCGAGGAGGCTGATGTAAAGGAAATCAAGTATTCTTTGGATCACGGTAAAAATTGGGAGACGGCCGAATTACCCGATGGCCTGAGCATCTCTCCTTGGACATTGTTGACTAATCAAGGCTCGACCGGCCTCAAATTTCTGCTTACTGCTAGAAAGGGGTCGAGAGCTTCGCCTACTGGTTTCTACGTCATCTCCATCGACTTTGAGGGTCTGCACGAAGATACTTGCAAAGACGACGACATGGAGTACTGGTTTGCACGAGTAGATGACGACGGCAAGCCGAGCTGTGTGATGGGTCATACGCAGAAATACCACAGACGGAAGAAGGATGCTCAGTGTTTCATCAAACAAGAATTCAAGGATCCTATTCCCGACTCATCTCCGTGCGACTGCACCAACGCCGATTTTGAGTGCGATTTCAATTTCGTGCTAGACGGGGACGAATGCAAGCCGGCTGGCCCTATTCAGGCGCCCGAGGGTGCTTGCAAAAGCGATAATCCGGACGAGAAATTTTTGGGGTCATCTGGTTGGCGTCTCATCCCCGGAGATGAATGCAAGCGCACGAGTGGCGATCAAAAAGATAAACAGAAGGAGTGGAAGTGTTCAGACGCCAAAAACCCGGCAAATGCACCGGGAAGCAACAAAATTGAACATGTCCAAGTTCCTTTCAGCGGTGATTTTGACCGCTTCGATAAACACTACCTCGAACGGGGTGACTTAGACCGCGACGATGGCGAAACAATAATTGCGAGACCGTATAACGCGTTCTCTCACTTGGCGGGTGATGTTTTCATCACACATGATCATGGCAAGAATTGGACGAAAGCTAAGCTGCCCGGAGAAGAGGGTATATATGCGATTGTCACGCATCCCTATGTTAAGGATATGGCGTTCCTCTTGACCCGGGGAAAGAAAGTCTTTTACACCGTTGACCGTGGTCGGCATTTTGACTATTTCGAGCCACGGGATGAGCCAGATACTTCCTTGGACGGCATGGTGCCCCTCTCGTTTCATCCAGATCGACCAGACTGGCTCATATGGCATGGAAAGAAGTGCCGTAGCAAGGGTGACTGCTATCTCGAAGCCTCCCTTTCTACCGATCGCGGTGACAGTTGGGAGACGATCAGGCGTAACGTGATCAAGTGCGAATTCACCGGCTCATCTGCATACAAATTCCGAAATACCACACAAATACTTTGCCTTGCAAGGGCGCGTGAAGATAACGACGACAACAACCCCCTTCAATTATTATATAGCGACGAGTTCCCGAAATATAAGATGAGCGTGGCCTTGGAGAATGTTAGCAACTTTGCGACCATGGCTGAATTCATCGTCGTCGCCACAGAGAATCGGACAGAGGGGACGCTCAACGCGCTTGCTAGCATGAACGGGCGAGATTATGCGCCAGCACATTTCCCATTCAATTTCCAGGTTCCGCATACAAATGCATACACTGTCCTAGACAGCTCGACTCGCGCTGTCAATTTGTTTATCGTAACCGAGAACGAGGAAAATCACACCTATGGGTCGATCCTCAAAAGCAATTCGAA
Organism: Annulohypoxylon stygium; assembly: GCA_003314315.1. NCBI lineage: Eukaryota > Fungi > Ascomycota > Sordariomycetes > Xylariales > Hypoxylaceae > Annulohypoxylon > Annulohypoxylon stygium. Next base: position 1,051,043 of record QLPL01000004.1, on the reverse strand, counting down.
CGGAACATCTTACGTTTTAAGCATTGCAGGCGTCAATTGCAATAGTGGTTATTTCGTGGATTTTGAGAAGATGCTCGGCTTGGAAGGGGTTGTGCTAGTCAACACAGTAGAGAATAAAGGCAGTGACTCGGAGCCAAAGAAACTCACCACCAGAATTAGTCACAACGATGGAGCCGAGTGGGGGTTCCTACCACCTCCCGAACGAGATGTTGACGGCAAGGAATTCAGTTGCTCTAGCAAAAATGGGGATGAGTCGTGCGCTCTTCATATCCACGGCTACACCGAACGAGTCGATCATGGCAAAACGTACTCGTCGGAGTCAGCAGTCGGTATCATGTTTGGCGTCGGTAACGTTGGCCCTATCCTCGGAGATCCCAAAGATGCCGATACCTTCATGACGGCCGACGCTGGGCTGAGCTGGAAGATGGTGAAGAAGGGAAGTTGGACGTGGTCTTTTGGCGACCAAGGATCCATCGTAGTTCTCGCCCAAAGAAATACGAAAACAAAATCTATATCTTATTCACTTGATCGAGGCGAGACGTGGAACGACTACGCGTTTTCGGATTCCGAGGTCGTCATCACCGATATCACGACACTACGTTCTGGTTCTTCCAGGAACTTTCTCCTCTGGGGCCACCAAGGTGACAAGCTTTTCACGGTGAACATTGATTTTTCGGGCTTGGCGAGTGAGCCATGCAAGGATGACGAAGACCGGGAGAAGTCTGACTACGAATTATGGTCGCCGCAGCACCCCTTGCAGCCGAATGGTTGTCTCTTCGGCCATAAGAATCAGTATTTACGTAAAAAGAAGGATAGGAAATGCTACAATAGTTACAAGCTTAAACACTTGTACAACGTCGAGAACTGCGAATGTACTCGACAGGACTTCGAATGGTAAGTGCGGAGAAGTAGCTGTTCGGGGACTTAGTTCCGAATACTAACAACATGCCCGCAGCGATTATAACTTCGAGATGGACAATCATGGACATTGTGCGCTCGTGGAAGGTCTTCAACCCCTTAACCCCGAGCAGGTCTGCAAGGAGAAGCCTGACGAAATCGAATATTACGAACCCAGCGGCTTCCGCCGAATTCCCCTGACAACCTGTAAAGGAGGCTTCGAGGCCGACAAGGTGCTTCAGGCTCACCCTTGCCCTGGCCACGAGGAGGAATTTGAAAAGGCGCGCGGTATATCTGGCGTCGGTCTCTTCTTCGCCATCGTCCTCCCGTTCGGGTTCGCAGCATTGGCCGGATGGTGGGTCTACCGCAATTGGCAGAGCAAGTTCGGTCAGATCAGGCTCGGCGAACAGAGCGGCCTCGACAGCGATTCGCCATGGGTCAAATATCCTGTGGTGACGGTGTCGGCGGTGGTAGCAGTTATTGGGGCGATGCCCCTTCTGATAGGAAGTCTATGGCGAAGCGTAAGCTCTGCGGTAGACAGGTTTAGGAGTAGAGGAGATGGCGGCGGTCGGTACAGCTGGCTGCGGGGAAGCCAGCGAAGGTACACGACGAGAGACAGCTTTGCCCGAGGCAGAGGTGACTACGCCATCGTCGATGAGGATGAGGGCGAACTTCTTGGCGATGATAGCGACGACGAGGTGTGAGCAGTGAGGGGGTTTATATTTCTCTCTTCATCACATCTGGGATAAAAGGGGGAGAAATTGAATGTATTTGCAACTCGGGAGGCGCATAGGCAATAGGTAGGGTTTAGGAAAATCATGATGATTTTGGTGAGGGATGGTGTAAGCAAGAATCAGACCCTCCCTTCGTCGTTTATCTACAACGTGATCTAAGATCGCCTAGGTAGTCACTACAGCATTGCACGATGGAAGAGATAGTTTTTCGGTTTATTTTTTTTTTCTTTGACGGGTTCGCATCATCACTAAGGTTTAGTTAGGAGTAAATGGGGTCAGTATGATTTGCGTGAACGTGTATTGGTAGAAACGTTGGTAAGATAGCCCGGCATAAAAATCAAAGCTCTCGTTTTATTAGTCGAATTAACGAGACGGAATAGACGAATCGATCTCTTCCGTATTTAGTCGCTTTGCCGCATGAAGGTCAGGTTCGGATTTTTACAGCGCAAGGTGATGAGCGCCTAGTAGTAAGCAATTTATAATTCAGCCTACAATTTTTCGGAGCGTTACTTCGAGATGGTCATATAACAAGCTCAGGTAAGTTATGATATCCAGATATACCATATAAACATGCACTCTATTCTATATTGGTTTGTGGGCATTCCCCCTTTTAACAACATCGGCCAATTTGAGACAATCGAGCAGATGCAGGTGGTAATATACATGAAATATTGATGGAAGCTACCTAGCTGCCTTGTCTGCATACTATCATACTATAATACGAGCAATGCAAGAACAAGTCACCGTCATTTTTTTGTCCGTATCCCCTGACGAGCGATTCAACTGCAACACAAACCCATGCGCCATCCATGCACCATTTGCAGCGTGCTCGGGGCTCGGGATACAACCCCAAGCACGTCAAGTCAGAGGTTTTCATTGGCGCCCTTGATTCTTGTTTCCCCTCCTCTTATTTTGGTTTCCCTTTCTTAAAAACAGAACATCCGCTTATCTCATTCCATTCCGATTTCCGTCCCCGTCACTGTCCCCGTCACCGTTGAAACTTATTGATACAACCTTGTAATAATAAAAGAAGGCCATGTCCTTCCTTATCCACGTCATGGATTTGCAAAGTCCGGATTTCTCGCCCGAGAGTTATATTACTCGTTCATGCTGCCCAGAAACGGCAATTCAACTTTCTCATAGACCATCTACCTAACGTCCCTATTCCGTCTAGGGGGGGCTTTATCGGTTGTATTCATACCAAACCGACTTATGCCGTCTGACGGTCCGACCTTCTGGCCTTACTGCAGATGTAGCACAGACGCATCGAAGGAAAAAAAAGGCCGACAGCGTCTGATTTAGAGCGACGCCAAGGTCAAGGCTAAGCATCGCCCCCCAATGGAGACAGACCCCAGAACGAAGCTAGGTTAAATTCTTCACATGGCGATACGCGTACCTGCAGGGTCAAACTTGCCAGGTCCGCTCTGTCGGGCGCCTGGATAAAAAAAAATAAAAATAAAGGCTCAGCTCTATTGTAGCTAGTCACCATAGTCGCGTTATAGCATAGCACTATTAACGATGGTCTAAAGAAGAACCCGCGCGCTATAGTGACTAGTCAAGGCGTTTACGAGAATCGGACTTAAGCACGTTTACGATTCGAAGACTATTTCAGCTCGGAGGGCCATAATCCCGCGCACGACTGACTATACCTAGCTATTCGTCAGTTGATTTTGGTAAGTCTCACCGCTCAGACCCCTCGTAGATCAGCGCATCCCGCATGAGTCCTAAGTCAATCTCCATGCAAGGTCTACCGGACTAGGTTTAGGCGTTTAATCTATACCTTGCGCAGCTTGCAATATTTCGCATATCACTCTCGAATCGTCATTTACATCGTCACTTTCGGAGACCAAAAAAACACCTCGAAATATGGGGACCGACAGCTTAAAGAGCATTGGCCGGAGAATAATATACTTGATTCTAGAGTAGGACTTGCAATGATATACGTCTCCCAAGTCAAATGAAGGGTAGTTATGGCAGTAGTAAAGGGGAATTAATGTGTTCCCATTGCATTTCGTGCCTCCGCCAACCAAATCTTGCCCTAGCGCATGTCTCATAGCCGGCTGCAAACAAAACGGCTTCTGAAGAATAAATAATATTTTGAATACCTTGTCAGTTGCTGAAACACCACAAAGTAACGCCTCGTAACTCCAGGCAATGATCGATTCCATGTACATAAACGCCAGGGTGGGCATAAATATCACAATCCGAGGTCATCAGTTTCCTCAACGTCGTAGGGTGCGAAGTGTCGTGTTTTTGTTTTATAGAGTAAAGGAATCAAGGGGTCGGGACCCGCAAAAAAAAGGACATGAGCCAAAGAGACTGGGTGAGAAGTATGCCGTAATAAAAACGAGGGCCATGTCGTCGAGGCAATTTAGAAGCCCAGATCCCTATAAAAAATATGGTCGATTGGTCTCGTAATCGATCGTCTTCATTGGAGCCAGTCGTGGCTGTTCTCTTGATTTTTTTTAGCCTCGTCGCACTCGATTCCAGATGCGCTTCATGACGTTATTGTCTGTGGAGGCAGGAGGACCGAGTTCTTGATCGATGTCGGCGAAGATCTTTTCTATGCTATCTTTTGGACTGTCCCTAACGTATGTTGTGGATGTAGGTGCTTCGTCCTGTAAAGCCAGGATTTGAGCAGGTTTGCTTGAATACTGTCGCGATGCCTTCTGCCATCCGTATATCTGGTCTTCGCAGGCTCGCAAATCCGGTCGCGTTAGCGTCATGCGCAGCGTCATTTCGCGGGAAGCTGCAGGTACTTGCGCATAACCTTCCGCAGGCCTCGAGTAATCATCGGCGGCGGGAAGCTGAAGAGGTTTGACATGCTTATCTAGCGTATTTGGGGTCCTAGGCGATTCGGGATCCGGCAGCGACGCATCCTCGCTGTAAGTGGAAGATCGATCATCTGAGAGGAACGTCTTGAATTTCTCCGAGTCTGGGGAGAACATCAAGCGCGATTGTTCCTTGGCACTCGTGATAGTATATCTATATGTGTCCGCCGATGGGGGATCATTTGATGGAAAGCCAAACTCAATGGCTTCGTCAAATTTTTGCGGAGAAGCTAAGTAGACTCGTAGTTTCAGGCGCGCCTCGGGATCTTGATAATGGGCCGCACCTGGGTCAATTGAGGAGATTGACTCGTGAGCAGTATGCTTCGGGGTGATAAGAGATAGAGCCCTGGATTTTCGCCGTACAGGTGGCAGGTATGCAACCGGACTGGGCGCAATTGAATGGGCGGTAGGGGATGCTGCATCTTTTGTCGCGGGCCGACTTGAGGAAATAGACGGACGCCCGAATGGAATCTTAGAAAAGGATAGGTGACGACGAAACGAAGGAGGTCTTGATTCCTTGGGTGGTGTGGGCATAGACTCTCTTAAATTCACGTGATAGTCGTCAAGAGCGAGGCGAAGGTCAAGATCCTCATCTTCATCTAGCCATCGAAAGCTATCGTAAAGTGTATCGTTTCCTTTGAGGTCGGCACTGTCGCTTACTAGGGACTCCATGCTTGGTCGCGCCGAGGAACACAAAGTAGGTGGATAGAGGGGAGGGGTAGGGCGCCTATTAGCAAGACGGCCCGCCTTCAGGAAGGCCTCGTCGGCAGCATCAAGTATTACGCTCTGGCGCAAGCGTTTTGCGATGACCACTTGCTCTTCTCTGCTAAGATGCTTTTCCCTAACCTTGGCGGGAAGCCTGGCTAAGAAAGCCAAATCAACGGAAGCTGCGTGACCCCGATGGGACGGAGCGGTTATGGGACGTTCCAGTGGCTTGCCGGGGTAAGCGGCGCTGAGAGAGGCTCCCCGGAATCTATGATGTCTTGATGCGTCGAATGGGGGTTCCAGGATGCCAGAGGTTTGTGCAAGACGCAAACGTTCCAGTGTGGAGAAGTACTGTTGAAAAAAAGAGGGGTGAAGAATTTAGTAAAGACACAAACAAAGCGGTTTCATATGTATAATAATAAGAAATGCAAGCAGAATGAAAATGATAGGGTGATAGAGTGATATGAACTTATGAAGAGACGAATACCAGAGGATAGCTAGGGTGGACAAGTGTGGATAGGGGAGAGGAATAAGTGGAATGGAGTGAGTGTGCTATGATGCAGGAACGGGCATAATAGATAGTACATATGTAGATGGTAACCCCATGCATGCATGAAGATTGCAGAACCTGCACTCGCAATGGACCAAAGCGTTGCAATATGCAGGGCTATACCATAGGTAGTATATTGCCCAGAGCAGCCAGAGCTAGTTTAAGCCAATCTGAGCTTGGTCGCCGCCGTTACTGCTTTGTTTAACTAGGCCAACTGACCTATGAGCGAACAGCCACGCAGCTTCGTTGGCTATCCTCCCTACTACCACCCCTTTGCAAAGGTCGGTGCGAGTCTCTCGATTGGTAGAAGGGGCTTGCCACGACGAAGCTGCTGCGGCGCGTCTTTTTGCAGCTAAGTCCCTTTGCGGACTATCCAATCCGGAATAGAATAAGATAAAAAAGATCTGACTGAGGAACTGGTGGGAATAATAAATATCTCCATATGAAATATAATAGCCCCACACAACACGACACGCCGAAGACGTGCCAGTCTATGAGAGGGGGAATTCAAGCCATGTAAAGAAAGAGGGTAAATTATACGTATCGGATGTTTTTTCTTCCTCTTTCTTTTTTTCCTTTTATTTTCTTGGTGGCGCAAGATGAACAGATGATGATAGAAGTAAGGGAGGAGAAGGCAAGGGTGAACATAAGAACAAAAAAAAATACATAGGTAACCCAAAAAAGAGCTATAAATAAAAAATGAAAATAAAATATGATCAAAACTTACCTTCCGTCTAATAGCTACCGGAAGAGCCTCAAATTCCTCAATGTCTTTTCTAGTGAGATGTGGATGTGGCGGTGGCGCCAATTCGCGATTGTTATGATCCTTCTCATTCTTAGCCTTTTTGTTGCATCCCCTTCCCGAATTGTCGTTGTTTCCCGAGGTTCGCTGTCTCTTAATATTGGACAGTGGTAGCCATTGTCGAATCGAACCAAGAGAATGGTTATGTGTAGGATGACACTGGTGCGTATGGGGCCTCTCAGGTTGCTCCGACTCGTGTTGCTGTCTGGCCTGGTCGAGGAGGCTGTTGTGATAGTCTATCGTGCTACTTCGGCCGGCTGCATTGACGCGGGTCACTTGAAGGTCTGTATAGTTCCCGTCGCTGAGGCTGGTGCTGGTGCAGTGCCGCATCGTTGAAGTTAAAGCTGAGTTGAAGCTGAAGTTGCAATAGACGAGGTTCCGATTTTGGACGTTGGATGTGTTAAAAATCGCCAGGAAACATTATTAAGTTCAACTTCAAAATCCAAACAGGAGGGGAAAAAAACTAAACTTTAAAACTTGGAAACAAGAAGAGAAGAATGTCAATTTCAAAAAGACATGATTAGTTGGTATCAGAAGGTGCAAGTTGCAAGTGCAGGTAGCAGGTGCAAGTACGATCGTTGACAGGAAAGCATAAAACAAGAGTTAAGACAGTTAAGACAGTGCCTTCCACAGAGTGCCCCAGTGACGAGTGACAAGTGACAAAATGACAGGGTTACAAGGTCTGCACTGGTCTGCAAGGTTACGAGATTGAAAAGGAGATAAGTCAAGGAACATTCAACACTGACAACGAAAATATACCTAGATACTTGGCGATAAATTGAATTTCGTGTTGGTCAGGTTGGTGTTCAGTGCGCATTACCCGGAGAACGAGGATAAATTCTCCAGCACCTGCCTTCTACTGGTCCGTACTTGCCATCACATACCTGACATACCTGGCATAACTGTTGGATAACCAAAGCATGCCAGGCATGCTAGGCATAACCAGGCCATACCAGACCATACCGGGCATACCTACCAGTAATATCAGTAATACCAGCAGTGCCAGCAATACATCCTGTCATGCTAGTAACTAGCAAGACTTAGTACAACTAGGCATGTAATGTATAATGAGGTCCTCCGCGAATTAAAGCTCGACAATAACCTGGCGTATGGAATTCTCGACAGCCCTGACAGCCCTAGGGGAGACGTGACAAAGTACCTGACATGCCTAGTAGGTAAACGGTTCCTCAGCGCTGGGAATTTTCAGGATCCCGACCCCTAACCTACCCTAACTTGACTAACTTGACAGCTCGACCCGCTATAGCCTATGTAGCCCGTACAACTTGACCGTTATTTGCCGTTAGTTGAGCGAACTATCAACAAGACGGGACGAGCGCCTAGTCCCGTCTAGGTTAGTTCAGGAACCACATAGCCTGTATCAGGTAGTGGAATGGGGAATAGAGTGGGGCTCTTGGGGATTGCACATCAGAGAAAAACGTGGCGGCTATGTACCTAACTGTCCAACCTGGCAGCTGTACCTGGTGCTACTAGACCACATTACCTAACCCTGGTAGAATACATAATTACATACTTAATAGTACACGATCTCCTGTATTGGCACAACCCATGATCGCATTTTATGTAATTTAGGCAAACCTTGTGCTTCAGGTCCGTGCTTTGGGATTTTATGTCATGTTATTTGGCCTGAGCGCATCCCATTTCATCAACCTGAGAAAAACATCATCCATGATGTGACATCTCATACTTAGCTGCCCTCGGGCTTTATTAGTAGGAATATACTCTCTACTATAACATTCAGTAAGTACCAGCTCACCCACACGGTCATAAGAACATAGACATATTTATGCCTCAAGGCGGTTTAATTAATTTGTTCCTTAGCTCTTTGTTTTATCATGATGTGAAGCTATCGTGATCATCTCTTCATCTCTCAACCCCGACCTATCGATTCTCTAGGTTCTCTAGATATCAATAGGGAAGAGACGCATGTGAGCCACAACCCGTATGGGTAAGGTGTTCCAGATAATTGTCGATCTTGAGAGTTATTATGAAATCACCTTCACATAATATACCAATAGTCGCAGGTCTTGGCGGCTACGCAGTTCCTGATCCTCCACGGTCCCCAAGCGCTAGACCCTGTCAAGTATAGATTTATATCCTTATACTCATCGTCAGCTGTCTACTACTACAGCTACGACCAACTATGCGCGCCTAGTCCGTGATCGAAATCCGAGACTGATCCGAACCCCTGCGTTGAGTTGACGTGATATCGTTGATATTACCCCATCAGATCAAAGCGTAACTCTAGCTGGATCCTAGGAAACAATAAGACCACATTCTAAGCGGGGTGATACTAATACTAAGCACCTACATATGTGATACTTCAGCTTTCAGCTAAATTACATAGTATAGGGTAATCGTCAGATCGTACCATACAGCAAAGTTCTCGTCCTCGTATCCTATCTATCGACGTAAAGAACCAATTTGGATGATTCCACCACGAGTTGATATCACGCAGTTCATTCGCACGCAAGACGAGAAATAAATAAATTATGTAAGGGCATGTATGTCACCGTGTCGGTGAGGGGAAGATCACAGACACTAAAGAGCTCGGACCGGATCTGCTCTTGGAAAGGTGCAACACATCCAGGGTATCGGACACAATTGCTATACGCTACTGCAAGGCTATCTCCCAGTCTCCCTCATCTGAAACGCACATCTCCCGCTCTATTGGGCTCTGCTCATCCGTCAGCCCATACTGGACCTGCATTACGTACACAAGCAGATAGTCGACCAACCAATCTACAGGATCAGGAACGGAGCTTTTTAAGCTTCAAGGTTAGAACGCTTGATTGTTTATTCCGACGAAAACGCATGCAGAGTATTGAACCCAAGATGTTACCTATACCTAAGTAGTTACTAACCAATATCTATGTACTCACATCCATGGAGATGTAGGTGGTCAGGATAGGAAGCTAAACTTCTATATACCAATTTCCCATCGAATGCTTTAACTCCTTGCCTTCACTCATCTCCCCTGAACACAACTTCAAACGGGATTTTGAGTAGGGAGTAAGGTATCCACCGGATCATAATATTTATATACCTTATCTTCCCGATCCTTGCCTTTAAGAACCGGTTGTTTAAACGTGGAAATACCTGTCCTTCGGTCGTAGGACTCGTAGAGGGACGCCGGCCGTTTACCACCGCCGCCAGGAAGATCGACTATACATTTCGGAATGAAGAATCCGGCAACGGCGCCCTGAATCTGCGATTCAATGTCGAGCAGAGTCTGCAGGGACGTGCGCCGGTGCTCGATCTTCGGCACCATGTCACACTGGTAAATGTAATACTGACCGAGTAGTTAGTAATTAACCTGTTCTATCTAACGATGCAACTCATATATTACCGGTTGAATCGCCATCTTGGCCAACTTCTTAGTCAGAGTCAGCATGGTATCGACATTGTCGTTGACGCCACGAAGTAGCACCGACTGATTGCGGATAGTCACTCCCGACTGCACGAGCCTGAGACTAGCCTGTTCTGTAATCCAGGATATCTCATTTGGATGGTTAAAGTGGGTGTGCAAGGCCATGTGCTTGCCTGCCCTCCTTGCCTTGTCTGATACACGAATCAGGGTATCTGTCCACGGGTCCTTTTCATCGATGAACCTGTGAGGTGCTACCGCCAGCCCCTTGGTTGCGAAACGGAATCTCTCAATGTTCTTTGTGCCGATAAGTCGATCCCCAATTTCCTCGAGCATTTCAGGTTGGATGTAGAAAGCGTCTCCCCCCGAGACGACTATGTCATGCAGTCCTTCTTGGCTTTCGATATATTCGAAGACATTATCCATCTTCTTTCTTGACATCCTGGGCGGTTCCTTGGCTATCATCTCGGTGTCCGCTCCAACGGCGTAAGCTCTCGTGCAAAATGTACAATAAGTCGGGCACACAGAGGTTGCTTTAATTCATCAGCGAGTTTTTCACGAAATAAGAATGTTCAAGAACCCATACGGAGGAAGAGCGCTTTGTCAGGATAACGATGTACGAGACCATCGACCGGCGAGTCATTTCTTTCATTCAGGGAGTCCATCATATTAACCATAGGGTGATCATCAACCATGATTGACCCCAACGGGATAAACTGTTTGAATATCGGGTCGTTCACTGGATCATCCCAATTGATCCTGCTCAACAAATATGGCCTATTCAATGTCAGATCTTGGGCGACCTAGGGCTAATTTCGGGCTCGTTATGTCTGCTTACATGACTCTAATGGACATTGTTGCTTTCTTCATACCGCTAACAACGTCACCTACGAACTCGTCACAGCTCTGCAAGCCGCCAAGGCCATGTGTCCGAGGGAGCTTATTCGGCACCATGGCGTAGAGGAATTCTATGAATTTATCCTTCTTTCTCGTGTTTGCTTCGATGATATGCTATCACATTCAGTACATGACATCCACGAAGAAGGGTATATTTACTCTGATACCCCATTGCCAAGATAAGAACTGATCGCTAGACACGTCTTTCCATTGTGGAATTTTGCGCCAGAAGTCGATTTCGGTATCCCGGCGGGGCTCTGACCATAATAAGGGTGGGCTGGACGAATCTGGAGGCATCGGAGGATGTCCTAACATCACGTCTTGGTGACCACATGATTCGAATGCATGGCGAGATGTCGAGGTAGCTATTCTCCGTACGGGAGATGAGGGAGTTCCTAGCACACCTAAGCTTCCCTGCTTCCGGATGAGAGCCTGACGAAACATGATGGACTATGACAATGCCTTGTTTACTAACGGGTGTGTAGTAGCTAACATCGGGTATAGTTGATCAGGCATTTCAGCCACAAGCTTAAGTATCATAAAGGAAAGTCTATTAGGGATGTTACCTAGATATACAGATGGCTGACGCGATAATTCTTGCAGAAGCTAATATGTTCAGTTCCACATTCAACTTCGCAAGTACAGAATCGAGATTCATCGACTGACGTTCTTAGCTCGATCAACCAACATAAGCCGAGACTGAAGAAAATTAGTGTGCTGCCGTTTTGTTGTCACAGATGCTACCATCCTACCATACCCCAAAGTTGGTCAGCAATCAACACCAATACAGACTAGAGTAGGCGAACGATTTCAGGGTTTCGAGCCTCTAATAAAACTGAGCCTAACGTCTCGTTGCCGACTCATGTCTCTCACTCACATAATAGGGAGTTTGAGGTAGTAACTTACCCCATCCCTAAAACCCAACCCAGAGGCCCGGGTCTAGTAGACCGCATCTATTCGCTGAAGATATGTATAGAACCGCGCACAAGATTTATGCGGAATCGGTTACATGGTAATCACCACGCATCCCCGCTTACTGACGACCCAGATTATTGTCTACCATGATCATGGGCGGCGGAACCTGTATGAGTAGGCGACTATCCATATTTATTGCACATGTAGCCCATGAGGAGCCAAGGAATAATCATCCGGGATCTCTTTTTGCATAGTCACTTACATGTAGTAGGTAGTTTGGGCTCCGTATCTGCATCTGTCTAAGAGGGGTTTACCAACCATGAAGGTTGCTTACGTGTAAACTGAGCCTCCTCTGGCACTTCATATCATGCTGCATACTGGGTTTATCATTAGGGCAATAAAGAAGGTGAGGCCAACGATCGGAATGATTTTGAGACAGATGATAGAAAAACACGATGATAACCACGAATAGCTCTTGTTACTTCACTATGCAATAATGGACGTGTTCGAACGTAATTGTTGCATTTTCCAACCACCAGTCACATTTCTTCTGGGAGTAGCTATGAAGTGGCGATGCCAGCATTTCTCAATAACTTGGACGAATCTCACCGGATGCATGGAGGTGGGTTGCTGGTACGGTACCCCCTGACCGGTTCTCGACTTGAGTGCTGACGCGATCTTTGTCGCGATTAGCTTCCTCCTTGAGTGCGTACTTGAGTATGTAGAATCTAGAAGTAAGATGATTAGTGCATTAGCGTGGCTTGCCGCCCATCAGGGCTGACAGCAGAAGCCCCCCTTTTCTCATCCTCGGGGGTTCTATCCTGACCCTGGAGACTGCTGATTGGTTTCCATCCACGTGGTAACATTGCTTACGCTTGCCGTCGACTACATTCAACTGGTAAACCTGATGGCATGGTTCGAGGTCAAGCTAGAGATAGTCGCATACTACTCCCGATAGACTCTGGTGTATATGACCTATCGGTAGCGGAGAATCGTCTCAGATGATTATATCGTTGGCATTAGAACCCGACCCAATTTCTTTGAAAGTCTATTGTTAGCTGAATGATGTCTCAGTAGTAACTAGGACAAATTACATACATGAGTGAGTTTTACAAGAGTAGATCGGGTTACCGTCCCACTTCAGATCGGTTCTAGCTAATAGAGGCATTATGGACATTCTGATGTTACCCCATATGATGACTTGGTAGTCTTGTCGCTCTCAACTTTCGGTACATACCTACTTACCTAGTAGCCAGCTGAGGATGAGATTGGATTGCCTCCGGGAGCGAAGTGACTCGAAAGATGACTGCATATGAGACCTGAAAAGCTACATAAAGGTTTGACTAAAATGATCAAAATAACGATACGGTGGGTATAGACGACAAAAAGATCTAAATATTACTATGTGTAATCGGGAGGGAAAGGGCCGTAATATCACGGCTCAATAAACGGCAATCCGGCTGGACCATGACGAATAGGGAGGACGGAGGTCGAGTGCAGAGTAAAAATGAGGATTCTCATACGAATCCTGCTTGGTTATAGGACTCCATCCATCGGTGGAGTCCCTGCCAGCAAAAGGCTGCATAGACGGTCGAGTACGGGATGAGATATGATTCGTTGATAACTGGCGACTATACGATGTTATTGGCTTCGTATGATTGGATTCCGTAGCGTCGGGTCAGGTAGGTAAGATACTACCCAATGAGGGAGTGTTACGGTACCGTAGTATCCTAACCTCATCCATGATACCCCATCACGTAGTAGCCGAACGCCTATGGGGCAATCTGGCAATGTAAATATCCATGGATCCTATGCCCTTCCCGATCACGGGTTCGAAGTCGACAGGTCACACCCGATTTCAAGACAAAAATGAGACCATCGATAAGTCAAACTCTTCATTATGAAAATTATGAAATGTTTTTACCATTGCCATAGACGATAAATCTATATAAAACAGATTGGCATATTTTTTAAGGAAAATATTATGTCCTCTAGCGAGAACTCCGCGCATAAAGCTGTCTGGCAGTATATGACATATGACCCCATATATCGAATATCGGCGCCTCCAGACATCGAATCAAGAAACCCGGACGGTGCGGGCCGCTTCTATAGCTGTGTTTCCAAGGGTATTTCTAAAGCCAACACCCGCCCCGACAGTCTGGTACCTACTATGCACCTACCCATGATGGCAAATCACCAAAGAAACCGTCGCATGCAAATCAGTCGGGATTTGCTTCATCTTCCTCTCCTAGCCTTCCCCGTCACATCCCCGATGACCAACAAGCAGGAGTCGTATAAATCAAATGATGGTGACATCAAAGACGCAAATGTAACAGCAGATATCTTATGATTTGCGTGTATATTGCATTAGCGGCTCTTCGGTAGTCATCAAGAGATCATACCTGTTATCTACAGGGAGCATGTGGACTTCCTCCGACCTATTCTACAAGAAGAACGTCTATCAGGTCCTGATCAACGGGGGATCGTGATAAAACTTGTCTTCGTCACCTTGGAAAAAAGGGTATAAATAGCGTCGTTGGGTATGTATAGCCGGTGGATCGACCCCCTTATCCCCCACACCAACATGAGCATGGCACACGCGCGATCCTACCGTAAGGCAGGGTTTAACGAACATAGCTTAATGCGAGAATTACGGACATCTTCGGCGTCAGAATTCAAAAAGCCACTGCTCGAAATGTGTCGTCCTTTGATTGGGGAATCGTGATATTCCTTGTTATCCCGCTGACGGTGATCCGTCCGTCCAGGCCTTTGTAACTAGCTCATCCGCAAGTCTATCGGCGATACGGCAACAGGATGACGAGGTTTCTACGGCAGGTGAGCGATGAGCATTGTTAGGGTATCCCCTGGATACCCCCTTCGAATAGAGAACTCTCTGTTCCGCCATCCTACCTCTTTTCCGCATCCAGAGAAGCCCGTGGGTAAAGCATAGCGAGACCGACAGCTCTTCTCCGGTGACTGTCTTCGGTGAACTGCAATTCTACTAGGAGGTATATGCTAGTCATAGGTGACTATAGCTTTGCTCGTGTCTATGCCATATCACTTATCATCGTTATGTTGTAGGGAGTTGAGTCATGAGGCTAGTAAACACACTGATAAGGGTAGTAAGATTCCATGTGACTATTCCAGGCACATCAGGAGTTCACTTATCAGAATTGAAGCCTCTACAAGGGCTCCATGAGCTATCAGATTCGATATACGACAAGTCTAAGGCTCTTTCGTGAAGTATGGGAGCTTTGGCCTCGCTTATCGAGACGTACGCCAACAGCTTTCTCCTAATGACTCTCGCTTATTATCATCAAATTAGAAATTGTAACCCTATTCTATTCATTTGGATGTTTCCCAAGACCTTAGAATATCCCGTATTGGAATTTTTATGGGTTTATTTTGTTCGAGTTCTTCAAGTAGATGCTAGGTCACTCTCCCATGTATAGTACACGCAATGAAGCAGCCAAAAGCGAGTGACGGGTATTGGAAGTGTCTCGTATCATAAAACGCCTAGCTGGACTTCTTATGTTGAAAGGATCGTAGTACTTCTGTAGACTAAAGAATAAGAATTCCTATCTTCTACCCAGAGAGTTTCTATGATTGTAGTGATGACTCTGAAGTTGACTCTAGTAAGCCCCCTTTTCAATAGAAGTGTAGGCGTGACAAGACCCTAGTGACAATTTGTACAACGCCTTGGCCCTAGAGATGCTCCCCAACACTGAGTAAAGTAGCAGACAAGCGAGGCTCTACAGATGAAGCTGTGTATGATATTATTAGCCAAGCTGCTGTACCTCATTCCACCAACATACCTACCTAGTCCGAAACTCGCCAACAAAGTCACCAGTAGAGTCCCTGATCATTCAATTTTATTCCCAATGTTACGCATTTGCCGAAAATCAATCCATTACTCCTATCTAGAGCCCGCCCGAAACCGAAACATGTCGACGTTGCCGTCACAACAGTGTTCTAAATAAACGTCGATTTCCGCCAAATTCTCGAGGGTTTACTACGGCTAACGCCGCGCGTCCACCGCCGTCTTTCCATCAATTCATCTGTTATGCAAATGTAAATAAGGGAAATACCACTATGAAGACTCAAGTGAAAGAGAGATGATAAATACCTTTCCATCGGCTATCTTTCTAGATGACTCGGCTTCTAATCAACCGATCGACCAAACAACATAGGCTAGACAGCACGTAGCAATCACGAATCTGACTATGTGTCAAACCGATCACCACTAGTGAATAGAAACACCAGTTCAATACATGATTGCAGGCTAACCTGTGCCTATACGGTTTTAGTTACCAGCCGAAATCCTAGGAGCAACACGAGGCTCCTTCCTCCTCCTCCATCTCCATACCCGACGTGTCTGTGTCCTCCAACTCATCCGAATCACTATCCTCAGTGTCCTCGCTGTCCGTATCTCCGTAATAATTATGGTCGAAGGGGTATTTGGTCACACCCTCCGGACTCGTGACCGAGACGACCGGAATGCTTGGTGGAGTCAGGGGCTTGGATAGGAGCGACCATATGCACCTCGGCAATCTGGGTATGCGACGGCCGCCGAAGAGCTTGGGCACTGCGAGAAATCTTCCATAGCGGCTTGACCGGTGCGGCCTTGCTTCATGTCTAGAGGAGTCTGTCGATTTCTTCTTGTGCTGGCTGGTTCGGCGAGTCGGCTTCCGAGGCTGCTGGTCTGCTGATTTAGTTTGTGGATGATGCTCAGCAAAAGAATTGTGTACTCCCAGAGTGGTAATAGGTCTTTGGCTTTGCAGACTACTCGACTCACCCGCGTTGCTATTTTGGTGGTCCTGCGTACATGCTTCGCTTGAAGTGGAAGATGATTCCAAGGTGTTCTCGTACCGAACCATTGTTAAAGCATCTGAGACTTGAGCTTGTGTGGCAGTAAAAATAGGCTCTGAGGGCCCCTGGCTCATCGTCAAGGACAGACTAGAGATCGGTATGGTTGCCGTAAACTAAGTTGAATGTCAAGGGTTGCAAGCGATGTTGTAAAGGAAACAGCTTGGAGGAAACTATGTAGATGGTAAATATTGCAATTGCTGGACGCATTGGGTCATTTCTATATAGCATGTGTTGGAAATAGCTTAGTTTGAGATATAGGAGAAGGAGGGAATGAGTGACTGCTCAGAAGTATCAATGTTCCCTGAGTCAGAAGCAAAGGTGATTCATCTGAACTTGATGGTTGGTAACGAGAACCCATCTTTGCCATCACCTCGAAACAGTTCTTTAAGGCTCCCCCCTTCCCTCCAATTTACCTCGTTTTCAGGTCTCGAAGAGCGAATATAATCTTCTGACTCAAAACATACGTATTAGAACACGGAGTGCCGATCACGGTATTTTCACACTTCGCTACTCAGAGGAAACGTCCATATTAGTTAATTAGTAGTATTGGACCCGTCTATAGGATCATTGTTAGCATATCATCTTAAAACTACACTATCATGGGATTCAAGACCGACGGCTTATCCGTGATGGGCCCGATATCAATTTATTACGCCCCAAAACCCGAATCTTGCGAGTAGCTCAACTGCTACTGGAGTTCAAGAAACCAAGTGCTCCAAGAATTTGGCAATCATTGAACGGCGGAAACAGTCCCTATTTCCAACTAGGGCTGTATGCGTATAATATAGATCCTAGGACTTTAATCAGCCATTCCTTGCGGGCAATTCGCTCTTACAGCGATTAATATAACACGTTTCTTACAAGTAGACTGATCATACGTTGTAGCAGATGCAGAATACTTAATGCCATTTAGGCGACTAACCTCCCAGCACATCCAAAGTTCGTAAGACTTAAGTGCCCAAGACTACCTTGCATATATCGGGTTGTCTATGTAGGATTACCGGTGCCAAATTCATCAACTAGGAAACATGGTCCTATCCATTATCCTATGGTGCATATTTTCCGCAGGCGTAAACGCATTTCTGCCTCGCACATACGGCAGTACCAAGTACCGAAGGAACCGGCGTGGTTAAGACGCACTTGGAGGTTAGTTTTGAAGGGTTCTGTTGTATGAAATGTCAGCATTGAGATGCCGGTAGGTCAAGGCAAAAAAATAATCATCGTACCCAAGATAGTCTTCCTTTATACTACCAATGGCCCACAGCTCGCCAACTTCGGCTCGGGTACCCATAATCTTGACTCGGACTTGGGTGTTAACCTCGATAGTGGTATCTTCATTGTTGGTAAACTGGGGCGGTGTGGCATTGGGTTCCCATCTGACCTCGTTAGGGATCAGCTAGATAGGGTAGGTAAGCTCACAACGGATCATTTAAATAAATGTGCCATAGGCGTTGGGGGGAGATGCTCACAGGTTTGGACACAAATATCCGAAGCGGGCCAGCTTCACAGAAGAAGCCATGCTGGTTAACGGACATGACTATGGCGTCAATCTGTTTTGATTAGTTCAAGTGCGAGGAGATGGAAGCATTTGGGGTGAGGAACTTACTGTTTCGCCCTTGAAAGGCCGCCAGACCACAGCTCGGTATCCAACTGTAAACTCGGCCAAGCCACTGCCCGGAAGAATACGACCCTCAGAGATATCAAAAGTATCCATGATGGATATGATATAGTAACTTCCGGAACAAGTACCTTCAACGTCCTTAAGGAGTTTGCTGGTGACCAGGTCGTGCATGTTCTTGCCAAAGTACGACGGGTGGAGGGTTACCCGGCGCTCGAGGTTATAAAGGAAGAACATGGTGGGCGTCAATATGAAGGTCAAGACGAAGTCAGTAAAGAGATAGATTTAAAGTAGTTCTATGCCGAATTTGGTGATTTTATCGGAATGTTCGAGTCGGTTGAGATGTAGATGTGCAGGTGTAGGGGTGTAGCGTGTAGTAGGAAAAAGGTGACGTCTGACAGGTCCTAATCTCAAGGCGACGGGATTGAAAGAGCAAGCTACGGGGCGTAGTGCTCAATTGGTATGCAGCGGGCGACGAGATGAAGGGCTGTTGGTTGTCTACTGCTCGTTGAGAGGCCGGGAGGTTGAGAGGTTCGCGCAGGCTGAGGTGGTGAGAACCAGAGCCTCAAGCCTGCCTAGCGCATCTAAAGAAAGAGAACTTGAAATTAGATCAGAAATGTGGTGCGTCTTAGAAATTCCTCAAGAAATGCAGTAATTAATGAGTGAACGCAGTCTTGTTTGCGACTGCGGCGTGCGAAACTATGTTTGGCCAGCCGTTGTGGGTGATGCGATGGCGAGGATTGGATGAGAAGAAACTTAGTCGCAGCCGCAGTTTTCTGATGATGATAAAAAAGGAACAAGGCGCGCGACGCGGCTAGCACTAGTGAGTACCTAGGTGGTACCTTCCAATCGTCCGTCTTAGCGCTAACTTACCGGGAAGTTTGTCCCATTTATTTCAAGGTTAGCTTTTTGTAGGTATAAATGTCCACTCGGGTTTGTACCTACATATGTATACATGTACCCACGAGCATCGGATTCGGTTTAGTGCAAGAATCACCGAGAATTGACCTGGTCGAACAGAAGTGAACATGTACTTACATATGTGCGCAGTAATATATCACGATACCTACCTATACATGTATGTATTATATAGGTATTGTACCTGATAGGTACAAATAAGATTAAGATACGGAGTACATGCATATGCTTCACAGCTCATAAACCTCCAATGTTAAAGCTCCGATTCTCGAACTTTAGCTAGTAGTCTGGTGTACCTAGGTCCTAGGTAGCTTTGAGCTGTGTCTAAGGAAATAATTCTACGTACCCAGAAATGGACTGCCCCACTTCTACCGCTCCTCACCTTCCGTTATGACCGACAATTAAAAAAGATTGGCATCGAGTGTACCTAAAACCTAGGTAGGTACGGGACTGCTAATACTACCTACTACGATATCTTGAACTCTTTACATTTTAATATTGATCACCACTTTTCTTCTCTTCTCTTCTCTTCTCTCTCGACCCCTATGTAGTCGTCTGTAATAAACACGTCTATCGACAGCAATATATTCTAGTTTCTATCTCCCCATTTCGTATCTATCACCATGACGCTCAACCTCGAAAGACAGCTTATTGTCGTACGTACAGCGAAGGTAAAACCAATGCGATCTCGTAGCCAAATGCTGACCAAAAGTTTCTAGTATGGCGTCTACCACCGAAACGAGGCTAACATCGCGTTACATATGTTTTGTGTGCCTTTGATTCTATTCTCTGGATTTGCATTGGTATATTTAACCTACCTTATACTTCTTATTTGTCTCCGTCATTCCCTTTGTTTGAACACTGTTATTAACATGCGCAACTATTTATCGCAGGCTGCAAACACGGGCATACTCATTCCTCTTCCCAATGTCTTAACGATACCACACCTCGAACTCAACCTTGGTACATTAGCAGCCTTCATATGGGCTAGCTTATATGTCCTCCTTGAACCGGTAGCTGGAACCATCCTAGGTCTAATATGTCTCGGCGCAGCCGCATACACAAACAAGGCGCTCGCCCAAGATCCCGAGTTGACCAACCGGATCGCCATCTCCGTGCAGGGAACATGTTGGCTTCTTCAATTATTCGGGCACGGCATATTTGACGGTCGAAAGCTGTCCCAGTTCTTGGGCAACTGGTCCCAAGCTATATTTCTGTCGCCCCTTTTCGTCTGGCTCGAGCTTCTATTCAAATTCGGCTACCGAAGAGAGTTACAAGAACGCATCGGAAAGGCCATCCAAGCCGAAAGCGACAAGGAGAAAGAGCGGGAAATTGCCAAGAATCAATGAACGAGATTAGTCAATAGAGAAACTCACGTCAACGACAGTCTTCTCTATAGGAAAGAAGGAAGAATGTTCACCGTTGCTAGCGCCATCCACGGATATACTTACTCTCCCAAGATGAGATATTACCTATAAGACAGGCTCAGGGGTTAGTTCACCTCCTGAGCCAACTATCCAAATCCATATCCATGCAGAAATAAATGGCTGATGGCATATAGCAAAGCTACGTACACAAGCGGTTTTATGCTATGTTAGGGAGGTTGAACAATCGTTCTTAGCTACCTACCCCTGAAATAATACCCTTCTATCCCCAACGCGGATGTATATAGAACTAGAGGAGTGCTAGCCTCAATATATAGTCTAGGCTCATCACCTGAATCAGTACAAAACCACACGGCTAAAAATGGAACATACAGTTATGGAAACAATATATTATATTATGTGCATATTTGTCCATCTGGAGGACTTTTTTTTTTTTTTTAATATACTATATATATATAAGACTAAACAAGTCTGGTTGGGCTTTTGGTCGGATATCAACAAGATTATCATCAACAAGATTATCAATGGTATGTCTATATATAACATACCAACAGTTCCCATATACCTACCACTCACCCTATTACAGAAACCGAGAACCATATATAAATTTACTAGGGTATAAAAGGAGGAGTACTAGACACGAGGTCAGACAGTGCTAAGGTAAGGTATTTCACCTTCTTTTAGCAGCCGACGCTCTATTCGTCAACCTCTTTGAATCTTGGCACATGAAACTAAGGTCGCTAATGACCGAGCCCGGGCTACGTGGTTTAATTCCCATCATCTTCAAAAGCTTTGAGCTTCTCAGCTCTTCCGAGATACGGCTGTTTTTTTTCTTCTTTGGTGGCGGTTTGGGTGGTCGGTCGGCCTTCCCGAACTTCGGACCGGGGTTCCTGAGAGCATTCAGATACACCTCATACGTGGGTGGTGGGACAGAGGAGGTAGGCGGTTGTTTTGGTACAGCTGGCAGAGGTTTTCGAGAGATACTGCGTTGTTTCCGGACCGGGTAATTATCGCCAGTATCGCACCACATCTGCGGACGGTGTGGTTTGGGTGGAAGCTTAGGTGGAGCAGGTGGCGTAGGCAACTTCTTTCCAACCTCCTTCCGACGTTGATGACGATGGCCATGGTGCTGACCATACGTTGAGAATGAGCTTAGTGGCACTTGAGGAGACTGTGAGTAATTGATAACGGAAGGTTTGTTTGCAGAGCCATGGCGGCTTTGCTTGCAACTGCGTTTCGATATCTGCTCCGGCCTCTTCGTCTTCTTCTCCTTCGTGTGTTTTCGTAGAGATCGCTCGGCGGCGGTTGGCTTTCCCGACTCGGCATACCTCTCTAGCCTTTTATGTATTGGTTCAGCCTCAGGCCTACGTCTTCGGCGAGGCCCTTCGTAGGGGTGACAAATCTCACTGTCTAGGTTAGGTCGGAAGACTTCCAAGAACGCGTCCTCGCCAACGTGTTTTGCCCGGAGTTGGTCAACAACGGCAGCGCATTCACGACAGAAGGGCCTTGGCTCTGGGTTATGGGGGATAACCCGACCGCAATCTTTTTTATTCTTGACACTACCATACAACAGACGACCGAAGAAGGTCTTCGCTAAATTCTGCTGTTTATGATATGCCGGACAGTGGATAAGCTTTTTAGAGAAGTGGCAGCATTCCGTGTATTCTTGATGCCAGTCGTAACACATTGTATGTAAAATTGGTTTAAGTGTGCGTTTATGGGCCGACTTTGGCCTCTAGTATACGTCAAGATGGATAAAATGTTTTCATTGGTTTCGCGCGCATATTCCCTGCGCGGATAGGCAACACAATCCTTAAGTACAGCAAATATCCGAAACATCGTCGAAGACTATTCAAGAGCGTGCTTGTCAATAGTGATCACTAAGAAACAATGAAGGTTATTGTCTCGATTTCTTTGAGTTGACAAGTCACCAGATGGATAATAATAGATGCTGTTTCAAACAAGGCAGCTAAGAAAGGAAAATAAGAATCCTTCTTGTTCTCGTAGGCTCATGGCCGAGTCGCCCTACATGAATATGATATTTGCTATTTCGTTGTTCTTTAACAACGGCATTGTTCGTGGTGAGTGTTCGCACAAGCATAGACATATAAGCTTCGTGTCACGCCGCCGATGTCAGACCTCCCTTTTCGGCACAACCCGTTGACGATCGCCACGCTATCTTCTTAGAGATAGCGCAAATTTACTTTGACATTCGAAAACGAAAAGAAAACTTT
Organism: Annulohypoxylon stygium; assembly: GCA_003314315.1. Taxonomy (NCBI): domain Eukaryota; kingdom Fungi; phylum Ascomycota; class Sordariomycetes; order Xylariales; family Hypoxylaceae; genus Annulohypoxylon; species Annulohypoxylon stygium. The sequence continues at coordinate 1,028,303 of QLPL01000004.1, read as the reverse complement.
ACCTAACCAGTCAAAATGGGGTGTCTAGGTATCTCAAGTCTTTTTGGTAAGAAGAGGAAGAGGAAGTGCGGACGAGCTTCTTCTGTGCCAGAAAAAGACCAGACAATCTACATTTTCCCCAATATACCACTCCAGGGTTACCAGCCCCGTGGGCGCCGTGAGGTGTACGAAAGACCCCCAGTCCGACCCCAGATCCGAATGGTAAGAAGCGATTTTGATGTACCGCAACTTACCCGTCGTCCTCCACCACGGACTTCGCTTAGCACTGACACGGACGTTAGACGTTCGGGTTTGCCTCGTCGAACATCAGATGATTCAACCAGGTCCACTAAAAGAGATGAACCAGAGCCTCCCACTTCTAACACACTTACTCAGAACCGAAAGTCTCAGTTGAATCCCACTCGCCCAGAGCTTCCACGTGAGTATAGCCTTGCCAAAGCAAGGGCACGTCGTGTTGATCTAAACTTCCTCTGGCAAGACAAGCGAGACAGCCTAGACGAAGAGTCTATCCTTGCTGCTAAGGGCAAACGTCCCGCTTACATCAAACCCCGAAGCATGTGTGAGTCGGACTGCCTTTGCACTCGGTGCCTTGCTCGACTCTTCAGAGAGAACAAGAGACCATCTTTCCAAGGCGATGATATGGAACCGCAATTTAGTTTCCTTAAGCGGTTCAAAATCCCAGCACCCGCCTTGGCTTCCCGGAGAGAGTCCAATTCTTCAAACTCCTCTAGAGCTTCTTCCAAATCTCCTTCTAGAACCGCTTCCAAGACTGCCTCCAAATCTCCTTCGAGAACTCCGTCCGGAGATTCTCCCGCAGCTTCTAGAGCCTCTTCTAGAACTTCCTCGAGAAATGGCAGTGCTGTCCGTCTTAGTAAACAGATGTCTAAGTCAGAGGACCGTGTCAGCGGACCTTTGACAGCTGATAACACAGAAGTTGTGAGACGGGAGAATAGGGTGAGACGAAGGCCTGACGTCAAGTACACAGGAACGTGGATGTTTTATCGGTGAGTGATCCTCGATTTCATCTTCCACTCACCCCTATCCTCTCTGCTAAAAACTAGCAACATCGAGTCTGTAACCTGGAAAAGTTTTGTTTTTGTTTGCCACTAGGTATCTTCTCTAACCGACACCTTTGTTTGTCTTGTTTTGGTGGTTGGGTGAAAAAAGTTCTTATCACAAATAAAAACATCAAAATTGCTTAAATTTGATGCAAAACCTGGATTAAAATTAAGTAGTGTATCATGGAAAAAAATTGATTTGTTTTTGTTTGTTTTACAATGCTTGAAATATTCACTGTAACACTATGTGGCATTATGTATTGTGGCTCCACGAATGAAGAGCAAAGAGTAGAAATACCTATGTACCTTGTCGGCGTCCATGATTAATATCGGAAACATTGAATTTCAAGATTGACTGACACAGATTAATACAAGAGATATTTAACTTGATTTATTGGGTGTACAGTACACTGACGCCATGCAAAATAATTGTGAAGTCCCAAAAGCACAGAATGCCTTGATGGCACCATAACCCCCAGAGATCCCCACAGGGCTCGAATACATCCGGATCACTGTGATCTTTTTTTGCTTTCTCCATATCACTATCTTCTTCCACCACTACCGCAGCTACATCCTACGACTGGCTTCTTGTGTTGCGCTTGTTGACCTCCGCCTTCACATTCTCAGCACCAGTCGAGACGGCCTCGGCGGTTTTGTCCTTAGCCTCCTTGACCTTTTCCTTGGCATCAGTACCAGCCTTCTTGGCAGCCGCAGGCGCGCTGCCTCCCATTGTGAAGATACCGACAAGGGAAACAATGAGGACAAGCAGGCCACCAATGGCGGTAGGGACCTCAGGCACAAACTTGATAGCCTGGATAGGGTCGTTCGCGGCGATGGTTGTGAACAGGTCCAGTTTCTCCTTGACGTAGAGAACGGGGTCTTCCAAGAACTTGAGGTCAGAGGGAGACTTAGGCTTGTCGTCAGACTTGGGCTTCTCAGCATCTTCGAGCGCCTTCTCAATAGCAAGCTTCTTGAAGAAAGTCTCGTTAGCAAATTTCTCAGCCTCCTCAACGGAGTGGCCAATGTAGATGTTGTCGAAGAGGATATCGCTTTGCATAGTCCAGAGCTCAAAACCGATCTATGTCGACACGTTAGTTATGAATCCCCCTGAGAGTCAGATTAACTATTATCACTTACAGCGCCAATGGGCTCGAGGTCGGCAGGGTTCTTGTCCTCGAAGTAGTTGGGGTTAGCAATCTTGCGGGGTGCCCAAACACCTTTGTAGGCAGGGTTGTCAATGTAAGGCGCAGTCCACTTGCCCTTGTAGTCGGGGTTCTTCTTCATGGGCTTAGTCCAGGGACCACATCCAGAAGCATCGGCACACTTGGGGTTAGGAACGGTAGGGGGGATCCAATCACCATCCTCTTCGTCGTCCCAGTCTTCGGGCTTCTGGGCCTCAGGGTCGGGAACGGTGAGAGGTTCCTCCTCAAGCCAGTCCTCAGGCATGGTAGCCTCCTCGTCAACAATCTCAAAGGGAGCATCCTCATCCCAATCCTCGGGCTTCTTGGCCTCGGGGTCAGGGATACGAGATTCGTCCACCCAGTCTTCGGGCTTCTTGTCATCGGGGTCGTCAATCTCCTTTTCAGGGTTGACAGCAGGCGAGAACTGGTCAAAGAAGCTACCGTCGCGAACAGACTCGCCACCTCTCTTGACAGTGAAGGTGTTGTTGGGTTGGATGATCAAAGTGTAGAGTTCGGAGGTCTTGGAAACGGTGGCCTGAGGAGCAGCCATCAGGTGCTTCTCCTCATATTCACCAGTCTTGGGGTTCTTGTGGTTGAAGATGAAGTGGACCTTGTTGGTAGCGCCGCACTTGTCGGGGCCGAACATGATGACGTACGGCGTGGTGTTGCTGAACTCATCCTGGTGGAGAGCCTTAGTGTCTCGGAGGAGCTTCAGGTAAGCACCACCACACTCAAGTCCCTCTAGAGGCCAAAGCGTTAGAAATATGATATCATGGTGGTGTATAGGCCAATTGACTTACTCTGAAGCTTAACTTCGTACTGAACGACCAGGGTCTTGCCCTTAGGATCGATCTTCTTGGGGAACTTGGCAGAGATGGCATGGTGGGCGGCGGGATTCTTGACGACGAGACCCTTGTCGCCCTCGATGCCCTTGAATTTGTAAGGCTCCTCGACCGCCCACTCACCAACGTAAGCCCATTCCTCCTCTTGACCCTTCGTGTCTTTCTTGGCATGAGAGGGCTTCCATCGCGTCTCCCAATCATCGGTGAATTGCTCTAGGAAAGGAGCTTTTATGGTAGTAGGCTGGGGAGACAGAGCGTTAGTAAGGGTCTAGTTGTACATGTAGATGCAGATTGAGATTGACGACATTGCCAATTGAACAGAATGAATCATGCATTGAGGATATATTGTACTTACAGTGAAGGTGGGCACCTCAACACCGGCGGATGAGGATGCTTTGGTGTTATCAACCTTGGAGGCATCGTCGGCGTAGACACCGGTGGCCAAAAGGGCAGCTGCAACGGCAGAGTTGAGCTTCATGGTGAAAAGCTTAGCAATGCTTGATTTGCTTTGCTTTGCTTTGATCTCTTGCTTGTCTCTCTTAATCTCTTCCGTCTGAACGGAGTTGAATGGAGAGTGTGATTGAGAAAGAACTCCCAGAGCTCGACGAGAAAAAAAATAAGAAGGAAAAGATGGACTCGGAAAGAAGCAATTGCAAATGCTCGTCGTGAACTTTTAATTATTGGCCGAACCTTCCAAGTCAAACGTGGCCTAAAGTCAGTACGTACCTTTTTTCGGCGAGCTAGCTCCGTCCTTTGATTGGCTAGAAGCTCGGGATCAGAAAAAAAAAGTAGGACATACCTAGCCTAGGCCCACGGGTACATTAGAGTGCGGGGATATCGATAGAATCTCTAGGAAATCTTTCAGCTCCAGGGCTGTCCTCTCCCTGAAAGAAGTCTAAGATAAGCCCTGAAGGTCAGACCATGCCTCAACTGAACCATCAACTTCATCAGGTACCTAGGACCTAGGACCTAGGTACGGTAGGCATTCTACTATCACAGGTACGCTCAAGCGCTTAGGTAACTCGACGCGAACATTCAATTGGAGCACTTCTTGCAAATATCGACGAACTATAATACGTAGATGCTATTAAGCTATTAACAAAATGACAACACTAAAATATTATCCTCTTTATTTTGTATGTAGAGTTCATAGATACTCCTTATGACAAGTAACACCACTCGGTGATTCAAGTATGAGTGAGGAAATCTGTCAACAAGCTCTCTAATTATCACCCAGGCAGTGTTACGTCGTACTAATTATTTATGCTATGTTTGCGGCGCGTCGAAATAGGTAGGTAACCTTGGAAGTCTTGATATCCCTTGACGATGTTCAATGCGACAGCTTTAACGAGTAAAAGTTGTGGTTTGCCTACACCAAGTACCTACATCATTAACAAATATTTTTTTAATCAAAAGGTTCAAGGTTAATATAGATGATAAATTATGACAATTAACTTTGTTCAATGATAAAGTTATAATGAAAAAAATGAACATCGTTATTTCTCATATCTAAGACTCTAAGTACCAATTTCAACTGCCGTTCTGGATAGCCAAAAGAATGCACACGTGGGAATCATTCTTATCGTACATGTACATACTTGCTACATATGCTACATAATATAATATTACCTAGTAGGTGCTAGATGCACATATGTGTACCCTCGAACCTGGCAGCTTGCGTGTTCTGCTAAGTGGGGAATAAGATTTGGGTTATGATACCTGACTTTAGCCTCATCAACTTTATTTGTTAATAAATCAAGCAGTTTTTCCCTCCCAGTCAATTTCCTTTTACTATATACCTTTTTCTCCCCTCTTCTCCGAAAAGGCCACTCTGGCCTCATCTTATTAATCTGTTGTAACATACCCAGCCAACTAGGTATAGCTCTCTGGTATACAAGAGAACATTGGAGCAAAAGAGAAGAAAAAAAAGCAAAGGAAGAGGGAAAAAAATGAGCGACGACCATTACATAACCTCGGACGACCCCGACCACCCAGCTAACCTCATCCCATCCTTATGCGCCAAGTTTTGGACCTTGGGTTGGGTTACAGGTACGGGAGGAGGATGCTCTATTCGCAACGAGTAAGGCTTCACTATGTCTCTTTTGCTATGGCTTAACTGGGAAAACCCAACGGGCCAATATATTATCATTCATATTATTTTTATACCCATTCATTATCCCCTGTTCTTGGTCACTTAGCGGTTATTTATATAAGTAAAAGGTCTTTTTTCTCATACTTGTTGTTCTAGTGACCTGGTTTATATCGCACCATCTGGCGTCCAGAAGGAGCTTATGAAGCACACTGATATATATGTGCTGGCCTTGTCTAAGCAGACGGATCTCAAGAATCGTATCTATTTGCGCTCCCCGCCCTGCGGCAGACCTTCGCAATGCACACCGCTGTTCCTGGCTGCCTTCACCAAGCGGGGAGCTGGTTGTTGTATCCATACACATTCACATTGGGCTGTGCTGGTCACCTTACTCCTTGAGACCCAGGGCCCCGGCAAGGACAAGCTGTTCGAGATCAACAACATCGAGCAGATCAAGGGCTTTGGTAAGGGCTTCCAGAAGCAGGGTAACCTGGGTTATCATGACACGCTCCGCATTCCGGTGATCGAGAACACGGCCCACGAAGAAGATCTCACCGAGTTTCTAGAAGAAGCTATGGAAAAGTACCCGGATACCTATGCGGTCCTGGTCCGTAGGCACGGAGTCTACGTCTGGGGCGATAGTGTCCACAAAGCAAAGACCATGTGTGAAAGGTAAATCTCACCCCGCCGCAGATCAATGGAGATGAGTTATCTGATCATGATCACCTCGACAGTCTCGACTATCTTTTCCAACTAGCGGTGGAGATGAAACAGCTTGGCTTGCCATGGCTGAGCGACGTGCCAGTAGTTGTGCCAACCTCGCAACGGTAATTTATGAGCCAATTATAATTCATGTGATACAGCAGCTACGAACACGAAACATAGTACAGAAAAAGGCAAGTTGATCGTCAATAGCAGATTTATATTCGCGTTTTATGTGGCGTGATTACATATCCAGTTAATATCGACGTCTCAAGATATTAATAAAGCTTTTCCTGTTCATTCCGCTTTTGCGCCCGCTATTAAAATACCGTCCAATAGAGCATTATGATACTGATACTGATTCCATCCCATTTTTCCTAACGGCGTCCATACTCATCACCTAGCTAGCAACCCTGCTTATAAAGCAAGGAAGGCAGCGAGGAAGGAGAACAGGCCGAGGCCAGAGCCGATAGGAGAGAAGATCATATCCGCACCGGCCGATGAGCTGGAGGTGGATGAAGCAGAATCGGCGGAGCCAGATCCAGAGGGAGCGACAGTGCTGGAGAAGGAGGTGACGAAGGTCGATCCGTCAGAAGTGACAGTGGAGTGAACCTCGGTGACGCTAGGGGTAGCGCTGGCGCCGCTACCGCTGGCACCGGTGCTTGACGCAAGGTTGGGGGTGCCGCTGGTGGTGTAGTAGTACTGGGCAATGCACTCGTTGACACAGTTGGCGTAGTTCAGGTTGTCAGTGGCGGTGCCGTTGCCCTGGGGGCAGGCGGCAACACAGTCGGTGGTCTTGTTCACGTTCTGGGTGTCAGGGCTTGGTACAGCAATGCACTTGGCTTGGCAGTTGACATCGTCAGCAGCACCTGTTTTAGGCGAGATTAGCTATTTGTCTCGTCAAGAAGCCTGAGATTGATACTCACAAGCATTGAGGCAGTCGATTATGGCAGCCTGGGCAGAGCTCTGGGCAGGGTCGATGCTGACGGAGGTCAGAGAAGCAGTGTCAACAGAAGTAGACGCAGCCAGGGTCGACGAGGCACCAGAAGCGGCAGAGGTGATGGAGGAGATTTCAGACGCGACTGAGGACTCGGCAGAAGAGACAGCGGAAGAGGTCTCAGACTGGGCGCTCGCGACAGCAGCGAAGACGCCGGCGACAACTACGGAGAAACGCATCTTGTTGGTTATTTGTACAGCTCGCGTTGATACAATTAGGTATTAAGTAAGTATTGTATGAAGAATGTTGGAACGAGTGTAGAACGAAGCCGTCAAGCTGAGTGAGTCAAGAACGAGCGAGTGACAAAGTCTTTAAAGACAAGAGCGAACAGGGAAAGACAAGGAAAAGAACCAAAATATCAACGAGCTTGGGTGAGCCTCTATTTAACAAGAAATGAATGCGAGACGGGTCTCTGTTAGCGTGCCTGGGGAAAGCCTGCAAAGCAGGCTTAGGATCGTATGGGATCGCCGCTGGTCACAGCCCAGGTGGTCTAGGGGTAGATCCAAGGAGTGCGCTGAAGCGCTAAGTCGCCTCCATACCTCGTCATTGAGCTGTCCAATTTTTCGTGTCGACAGTCGCGTTGCCATGCATGACCACCCAGACCGTCCAATCTCAGTCAAGCAGGATCCCCTCTGCCTTGGTTGGTTGGACCGGGTTTCTAAGCCGGACTAGGGGGTGCAGCTAAATTGCTGATAGGGTGCCATTGTATCGGCCAAGCGTCAAGGTACAATTAAAATTACGACCTGCTCCCTATGCTACGACCCCAGAGAAGCCATCACAGCAATCTTGATCAGATCGAGACTTGGACCAGCTGGTAAATAACCATTAATTACCTACTACAATAGCTGAATTTTAGACTCTTGCTAGAATCAAATAGAGCCATAACCAGTTGGTAGACGGGACCAGCTGATTATGGTATGAGAATTCGACCGGTTGTGCCATTCGCTGTCAAAACTCAACTGTACTTGCACTGCACATGTGTTTACGAAAAAAGGGGGATCCATTTTTGGCATTACTAGGATTAGATCTGACCACTTATTGGCTGTGTGGAGAAAGGAAGAAGAAAAAAAGGAAAAAGAGCAATAGTTGAATAGATATTGCTAGGTAGTAATATCGTTCTCAAACACATTATGCTGTGTCCGGCAAACATTGATCTTTTTCTGTAATAAAATTTTCACTTTTCATTACTTATGTAAGTGTAGGTACTTAGTTAGGTATCTTGTAGCAACATCAAATCGCTGTCTTTGAAGTCTACGTGTAGAAATTATACAGTAAGAAAGGTCTCGAACGTCGTAAATCAGGCCTTCGTCGTATAAGTGAGACCTACAGAGACATACAGATGCTGTATAGTTTGGTTGCCTCGTGATCCTTTCTACATTCCAGCTCTATTGTTTGCTTTGCATACAGTGTAAATACGTAAATAACTCCGTGTTGTAATTCCAAGCCGCAGGTACAACATCATAAAAGCTCGGACATATTAGATTTCCACAGCTTTCTGCCGAGAACCGTTGACCCGCTCATCGCTTTTCCAGCTTTGGGAAAAGTGCCCACTTACCCAGTATCATCGTCGGCTACCTACACTTAACCTGATTTAACCTGCCTATGACCTCAAGTTCGAGAACTAGCTAGAAAAACTCCGTCTAGCCAGCTAGTTCGTCAGACGTAGTGCACAATGTCGTTGCGGGTAGTACAGCAGTCTAAAATCGGGTGCGGCGAAGGTGTGGCGTTAGTGCAGTGGTGCTCACTATTATCTAGAGACCCGTTGACAAAGACCTAGAGAGAATACGAGGTGCGATCTCCTCCGATGCGTTTCAAATTGACGTTGTCCAATGCCATCTCATCGTATTCCTTGGCCATGTGGCGAACACCTCAAGACCCTCAAGTTCAAGTTCTCGCTTAGGGCTTCGAAAGAGTGGCTAAGCAACAGGCTAGCCAGCTGGGTAGCGGTGAATTGGGTGAATTGGGTGATTTCCAAGGTTGTGAATTGGGGAATGTTTGGTCCGTTGTCCCAATGTTAGCAATTTATGGTTACCCGCTAGATACACTCCAAGTGCCCCAAATGCTCCAAGTACTCCAAATCCTCGGCATGCGATTCTAACTTCGGTAGGCAAAAGATCTATTTGTGACAAGGCAGCCTAACTAAAGTGGGAATATGTCCAGGTAATCTTAGGTAATAAACGAAACTTACATCCACAGATATATGTCATAACATGTGCCCGTTGTGACAGCTGTAAAATGTAGTTCCTTCACCTTCACCTTCTTATCACGGTGTTATTAAAATGCATAAATCGCAGTTTTGTAATATCATCGCGGGGAAAATAGTCGTTCATTTTACCGTTTTCCGATGAGATAATCAACACGATTGAAGCTCAAGCATTAGTTGGAATATTGTGGCCCTGTCTGTGCTCATCGGATACGCCTGAAGTCTTTGCTTTCGACGATCCGGAATCAACCATGGCTTTTGCGATCATCGGTATCGTGATTGTCATTTTTTGAGCTTGGTATCCTAAAAGGTATTTGGGAGATAGATCTTCAATCTTCAATTGGGTTGAGTCAACTTGACAGCCAACAGCACTTGCAACAATTTGGTAGGTAGTCTCTACCTAGGTACTTAATCCCTAAACCAATTTCCCCACGATACTTATTATACAACGCCGCATATGTAAATCTGGGGAAACGCGTACCTACGTGACCTCTCTTCAAAACTCTTGAAATATGCATAACCTCAGAAAACCAAACTCTACAAGGCCGTACCTCGTCATGGATAATGTTGATAAGAATATGCAGAAACAATAGCTCACACCATTTTATGAGGCACAATTCAGCTTGACTGGCCACCCTTTCATGTCTATATACGTCACTAACCCCAATTCCTTGACAGTGATTAGTGCAAATTTCTGCCTCACTTGTGACAAGTACGAGTCACACAGGAATCAATGTAAGTTAAATGAGCCATTTAATTCTGAGCGATATTTAACACAATTTCAGTATTTTGGTCGGCCTCCAATGCACCTCGATGGTAGGCGAAGTCCATGGCGACTCCTAAGTGAGAAGCCAGTACCTAGCCCGGGATCGAGTCGCATCGCTCCGAAATTTGAAAAGAAATAACCGCCATACGCATGTTCATCAAGTCATGATACCTTCCTCCGGAATCCATCTATTGGCAACCTCGTACAACGGCAAGCTCTGCCGAGAATTGAGTTGTCCCCCTTGGTAGGTTGACTTACAATCCTTCTTCGACCTTCTTCAGCAACTCCGGGAACTCCTTCCAGTCGTACATGATAGCCTTAGCATTGCATTGCTCGGTGAGAAGCTTAGCCATTTCCTCCATCTTCTCTTTGCCGTCTTCGATGCCATAGACGCCAACGTATCCGATCAGAGGGATACCAGCGCGCATGGCAGCAGTAGCACCGCTCTTACTGTCCTCGACGGTGATGCATTCTTCGTTCTTGACGCCTAGCTGCTTGCAAGCGTAATTGTAGATGGCCGGGTCAGGCTTGCTGGACGGGGGGTTGAGACTGGTAGCGGCGCTGTAAACGTGCTCATCCGGGAAGTAATGGTCGATTCCGACCTTTTTGATACTGGCGACAACGCGGGGCTTAGCTGACGTGCTGACAACGGACATGGGGTACCCGGCCTGCTTGAGCGCCTCGAGCTGCTCAGGTACACCGGGGCAGGGCTGGCACTTCTCGCTCAGCTTCGCGGTCACGGCGCCGAGCTCACGGTCAACGTAAGCATCGACCTCCTCGGGCGTCATAGTAAAGTCATGTTTTTTCTGCAAGCCATTGAGCATGCCACGGAAATTGTGGCCAACAAAGTCCTCGAGGAGTTGCTCGACGGTGTATCGCTCCGGCCTGCCCCACTTCTCCAAGACCTCGTTGGTCAAGTCGGTGCAAGCCTCAAAAGCCAGACGCTCTGACAGACAGAGGGTGTTGTCGCAATCGAGCAGAATGTACTTGGCCTATTAAAGCAGGACATTCAATAAGTAAAAATCTCAAAGAATGGATATCATCATGAGCCTGTCTTTTTATAACTTACACGAGGCATGTTGAATGATGTGACGTGATGCAATGCAAGGACTGTTGAACGAGTCGCGTTATGAGTTAGTCAAATCTGGTAGCTTTGGTTATCTTAGAAGCAGAAGACGTTGATCTTCCCAAGGTTCTATTAAGTTTGTTCTAAGTTTGTTTAAAAATGACGAAGTGCTTTGCAGGTAAGGCAAGATCATTGCGGGGAGCTTCCCTTTACATTGCGGGGTTTTCCAGCGACGGGAGCCGTGGTATCGCACCTGGTTGCACCTACCTCATGCACCCGGGCACCGCTAAAGCAAGCAGCGGCAGCTTAAGGTTAAATGGGGTAATTACCTGTGCGGACCGATAGGCGTCATTAAGGTACCCCGAGGACTATAAACCATACTGCTTAAGAGCATAATAGCTATTTGATGCATAACGGGTACATGATCCACTCAGGAAGGTACTTTCGTGCACATGGGCCAAGTTAATGGATGATGGATTGAATGAAATTGGGTCCAATCATTTTCAAAAATTATGTACACATACACACTAAACACCATCAACTATTTTCAGCTACCGTCACCTCGAATGCTGCTAGGTGCACAGATAAGATGACCTGGATTTCTAAGATAACAACGGCCTTCGGGCTACTTCTGTTAGTAGATGCGTAAGAACTCCCATTTCTATCACAATCGGAAAATATCGTATAGTTCTGTAGCTTACAATAGCTGTCGGCTTTAGCTGTTACTCGGCTTACGAACATTCTGTCCTCCAAACACATCGAGCTGCATCCCTCTCTTCCCTGGCAGCATCACACAACGCACCATCCAGCACACTACCTATCGATATCACCATCGAAACCATCGTCGCAACGTTCATTGTCTGCCTAGGAATAGTACTAGAAACGTCAAATCTACGTCCGATCCAATGGCGCGTGTGGGCAGGGAAGATCGAAAGAGAAGGTGAAGCTGGTTTCCTGAACAACAACGGAGAAGTGGAGAAGGACTATGTCGGAAACCCTTTCCGGTTGTTAGAGAGTCGGCCCGGATTCGTCGATATTCGGAAGCAGAGAAGGGAGTTTGCCGAATGGGTTAAAAACAAATAAGCGGATTGAACCGCTGTCGTAGAAGATAAAGGACATCGACATTATAGTGGATCTATTATGCTGGGTACGGTTATAGAAAGTCGCAGGTAGAATTATGTGCTTAAGGCTACCTACGTCCACAGGTATACTCACTGACTATGACCTTTAGTGATTTGTGTCCAATGGTCACGGATATCTTCCCAGTCGACATCTAGGTCAATTGGTAATCAACCGCTATAGCGTTCATCCTGACAAAATATAGCTACAGAAATAAACGAATATTCAGCACTGAAGGTTCATTCCAGTTGAGTGTCTATATCTGCCTTTGTTATCTGGGTTTTAGAAGCTATGGAAGCTACGATAGATGAAACTCACTCATCCCCGCGAGAAGATGACGCCTTCCTATCAACCTCAAGTTCAAACATTGGGAAACGCCCCTTCCGGGTTGTGAAGAACTCACTGCTACTTTTTAGTAATTTCAAAAAGTCATACACTCACTTCATCTCATCAATCTCATTCCCTCCATTTCGTCTCAGCTCAACCTGCTTATGCTCACCTAAGTCTACACGGTTAGTGGAAGACATAAGATACACACTCCTTGAGCAACCACGCAAGCTAGATCGATATGCCACCTAAACAAAGATACCGAACTCCATCAAGAGCTTCGTCTTCAACGCAATCTACTCATACTCAAAACTTCACTCAATCTAGCTCATTATTCGCTCGATCGGCAACAGATGGCCATGTCTTCTCTACTCCTAACCCAAGACGGGCCACCCCTAACTATCCTGGCTCATCAAGTAGAGGCCAGTCAAGAAGCTCAAGTCACACAAATACCACGAGTATAGTACAGCCTTATCAGTCATCTCCTCAGCTTCCACCTCATCCACAAAGGCAAAGGCTGTCACTGCGTCCCCCATCTAGTCGGGCATCCAACAACTCAAGTCGTTTTCAAGAGAATGATGATGATTCATCTCACGAGGATGTGTTATCTAGCGAGGATGCAGATGCACTAGGAGAAATCATCATGGCAATTGACATGAAAGATGGTGGGAACCTTGGCTGTGCCTACTATATTGCCGTAGATGAGACCATGTTCCTCCTTGAAGATATAGCCATGTCAGGCATTGATCTTGTCGAGACACTTCTTCTGCATGTCAATCCTACTACTATTCTCATATCTGCAAGGGCGTCCGAGGCACTGGCGAGCCACCTTACCAAGAGAGTCCAAGGTCTTGAGGGGAATAGGGGTAGGATCGAAATTCTCCATACCGAAAGTAGGCATTGAATACTGCTAATGCACTTTATAGGTGATTCACAAAGTGCTTTCATTTTGAGAAATCTCAATTCTACTGACTTCCGCTATGACACTGGCAAAGCAAAGTTGCTTGCTCTCGACCTCGAAACGCTTGGCCACCAGAGTGTACTCTATACGTCTGTTGCTGATGAGATGGTAAATGAAGCAGACGGATTCGGCGGTGAAGAAAATTCGAAGCAAGCTCGTCTCATGCGTCTTGGAACATTGATCAACCTCGACAGTCGATTAACGGTCAGACACCAAATCCAGTCAATATTTTACATATTTCTAACATGCGATAGATCGGGTGTGCTGGAGCGCTTCTTGGAGATCTTCAACGGAGGAGAACGGCTCACTATCTACCAAACGATCCTGATGCCTTGGTTGGGTTCAGAATAAAATCTATTGAGATGTTCGCTTTGTTTGATTCTATGTTCATTAATGCTGATACTTTAGTATCCCTTCAGATTTTGCAGTCGGAGCAACATCCGAATAGTCATCAAGGAGGCCCGAGTAATTCTGCTTCTGGTTCTAAGGAAAATCTTTCCGTCTATGGGTTATTCCACCATTTAGCCCGTACTCCCCAGGGAAAATCAAAACTCCGCCAGATCTTCTTACGGCCAAGCACTGACATAAGTTTAATCAATACTCGTCAAAAGACGATATCATTCTTATTGAAACCGGCCAATCACGAGGCTCTTGTACAGCTTAGCAGTGAGCTCAAGAAGATCAAGAACATGAAATCAATCCTAGCTCTATTGGAAAAGGGCGTCGATATCCCTGGGCGCAAGATATCTATAGCTAATAATGTCTGGGCTTCTCTACAGCGTTTCGCCGCATATAGCTTGCGAATGAGAGATTCGCTTCGAGCAGTACCAGGATCAGAGAAGGTCGAGATTATCAAGAAGGTAAGAAAATGCCAATCGTCTAAACCGAATCAACATCTGATATAAGTAGGTGGTAGATGTTATCCAGCCCCTAGTCCTTTGTCAGGTGGGAGAGCTCATCGGCCAGACCATCGACTTTGAGCAGTCCTTAGAGCGAGGCAGGACGGCTGTCAGACATGGCATTGATGCTAATCTAGATGAACTCAAGAGAAGCTATGATGGGATGGAACATTTTCTTACTACCGTTATAGCAAAGCTACGGGCTGAGTTGCCCGAGTGGGCCAGAAAATATGTACAAAATTGCATATTCTTCCCACAATTGGGATTCTTAACAGTAGTTTCGCTCAATCCAGAAACAGGGAAAGGCGACTATGACGGTGAGGGTTTGAATGATGTGTGGGAGCGGATGTTCGCAGCCGAAGGCTCCGTATATTATAAAAACCGGCAGATGAGGGAGATGGACGAACATTTCGGAGATGCGTACTGTATGATCATTGGTGCGTATCCCCCGATTCGCCTTGCTTCAATTGAGGTTTCTTATACTGAATAGACCGAGAGATCGAGATCATCCACGAGCTCGCAGTCAAAATACTAGCACAGAAGGAAGCTATAACTGCAGCATCTGATGTTCTCGGCGAGTTGGATAGTCTCTTTGCTTTGGCAATTGGCTGTGGGCAGTACAGCTGGGTTGCGCCCGAAATGACGACCCAAAACGTCATACATATCCAGGGAGGCCGCCATCCATTGCAGGAATTAGTCGTGCCTTCGTTCATTGCAAACGACTGTCATATCTCCGGCGGGCCTGGAGATCAAGACGGAGACGTTACAAATGACAACCCTTCGGAAGTCGAACGAAATTCTATAGAGGATCCTAGCACTCTCGTGTTAACGGGACCAAACCACTCCGGCAAGAGTGTATATCTTAAACAGGTTGCCCTTATCGTGTACCTGGCCCACATTGGTTGTTATATACCTGCTGAAAAGGCGTGCATCGGAATTACTGATCGGATTCTAACACGAATTGCTACACGCGAAAGCGTAGCAAAGAACGAAAGCGCATTTTCCATCGATTTACGCCAAGTCTCTTTTGCGATAAATTTTGCAACTCGCAGAAGCCTCGTGCTTATAGATGAGTTCGGAAAAGGCACTAATAGTCTAGATGGTGCCGGATTGGTCACGGCAGTCTTAGATCATTTCACTTCTCTTGGTCCTGAGAGACCGAAGGTTTTAGCAGCTACGCATTTTCATGAAATATTCGAGGGGCAGTTTCTAGAGGAAACTTCAGAGCTAGCCTTTGGGCATATGGATGTTCGACTGGATTTCGACGCTCCAACCACGGAAGATCAAGTTACCTATCTTTTTCAATTAAAGCCAGGTCGAAGCATTGCCAGCTTTGGTAGTCGTTGCGCGGCAATGAACGGTATCGATGAAGCGGTAATTGAAAGAGCAGAATCCATCATGCTTATGATTGTGAGAAACGAAGATCTCGAAGTCGTCTGCTCAAAGCTCTCGGATGACGAGACGCAGAAGCTTGAAGAAGCTGAGGCCATCGCGCGAAATTTCATTGAGAAAGACATCAAAGCACCTCCTGGGAAAGGAAAAAAGGTTCGAGACACCTGGTATCGGCAGATTCTTGACCAAATCTCATTGCTTGGTGACTCAACATCGAAATCTGAGCTTTGAGCTGAAAGTATCGAGAGATCTTGGTGATATGGATGCATTGTTACTACTTATGGACTCATCTACTGCTATTGTGGGTGTTGATGGCATGTATAATAATTTCTAGGTCGCATAAGATTCTAATCCTATTTTATTTTAAATACCGAGTTTTACGTAGAGTGGAAAATGTTGCCCAAAAACCTGTTTTACTGCCATCGTTCCACCCCCTGTTCCCCTATATGAAAAGGATGGCTACTAATAGTCTTTTATTCAACCCTTAATTACCAAACACTTATGCGTCCGACATCAAGGTGCAGACACAATAATCTGGCCCCCGCGTCAATTTTGGAATATTGGCAGCAAATAGAGGAACTGCTAAACCCAGTTCGCATTTCAGTTCAGTGTAATGTCGATCATTGATTCAAAAATTTTATGAGTTGAGCCACGCATAGCTCAAGAGCCATTAGAACAGTCATTAGATCAAGCTCCTTTTATTTACTCCGGTTACCACGACACGCCTCCTCAGCCAGTCTTCGTCCCGCGACGTAAACGTCCAATACGCATTACCTACTTACTTTCCTCCGCTCCGTCTCCGCCACGTCCCGTCTCGACTCTTAGCTTGTGATTCGTCTAACAACCGGTGCTCGTCGAGATTCCAGACGTTTCATCCTGGGTATTTAATTATACAGCATCGACGCCTCCTCCAAATACATACAGATAGAAGATTATAAGACTTGGGCCTCCCTAACAGGCACTAGGTACGTATGATAGAGAGGTAGGGGTATGAGGGCGGGTATGGCGTTTACCAGCCGAAGGAAATAGCAGCGCCGACGGCCATTACTGCAGCGAGGAGAGAAGCTTGGCTCGTAGCGGCGCCGCTGTCGCCAGTGTGGCCACCGGCTGGGCTGCCGTCAGACGACGAGGTGGAGTCGTCGCTGGAGTCCTCAGAAGCGGAAGTGCCTGTAGCACCGGCAGCGGCGGCGGAGGTAAGAGTGGTAGCTGCGACGAGGAGAGATTCTGAGGCCTTGGAGGTGGCGGTGAGAACAGCTGTCGAGTCCGAGTAGACGGCGCTGGACAGGCCGCTAGCCTTGGTGGCGCTACCCGTGACCTGGGGCGCGGAAGTAGACGCGTCGATCTTGTTGGGCTCGCCGACGCTCATGATCACGGTAACCGAAGGAGAAGCGGAGGAACCGGTCTTCGAGGTGGCGGAGGGAGTCGAGTCAGAACCGGTGTCGAAGCCGGCCTTGGACTCGGCGGAGGAGATGGTGTCCTTCGGCACATCACATCCACTAGACTGAATAGGTCCGAGCAGGTCGGAGAACTTGGTGGTGGAATCGCACCACTGGTTCATACAGATGACGGCGTCAGTCAGGAAAGTGCCGGACGACGACTTCTTGCACATGCAGTCCAGGTCCGTGGGTGAGCATCCGGCCTGGCGCACGCAGCTTGTGATGCAGGTCGGGAATTGGGCGGCGGCCTGCGCGGTTCCGGCCAGGAGGGCGGCGTAGAAAATTTGCTGCTTAGCCAACATCTTGATTTCGGGTCGGATTAAGAATGATCGTGAACGGAAATCTTCGAATGTAAGGATTGTAAGGGGTTTCAATTATATAGTACTTTTACTTTTGAAATGAGTGACGGTGAGAATGAATGAATGTATATCCCTTCAAGGTTAGCAGGCAGAACGAAACCTATGTCGAGCGATTTGAAACGCGGTGAACGAAAGTAAGGTGTGGATGCTAAAGAAGGAAGATGGGTAGCAAACAACGTGGAATCTTGTTTGATATACACGACCGAACACGCGGGATATTTCACGAACGTGCGGTCCATATGTATAAAATGATGGCTCGGCAGCGAGGCCCGCCTGGCGGGATCATCCTCCCTTTGCGGGCGAATTTTATACTATGAAACATCGCGAGCTAGGGTCGTCGACCTTCCAGAGGACAATCTCAGTCGGTTTCGGGGCGTGCCCTTGGGCGATCATTTAATTAGTTCGGGTCGCTGCGAGCCAATCCTGCGAGCGCAGACGTCACAAGCTGCCTCTTTGGACACGGCGCCAAGACCGCGCTGGTAGGGCGTCGCTCCGTAGTTGGCTGGGTCAGACGGCTAGATTGAAGAAGGGTGGATGTTCTTGGTGTAGATCTCTGGGGTAATCTTCATTTTATTTTGCTCGTAAAATTTTTATGTTATGTTAAAGGGGAGAAATGCTATGTAAATCCGCTATCCGTTATCCTTCATTCGGGAGAATGAGGGAGTTCGTGATAATGCATAACTAGTTCTTCGGAAGACGAGTTCTTATGTGGGTTGAATGAGCTCCTTGGTCCCCCTTCGTCCACTACGAAGCCGCAACTCTTGTAGAATGAGATTGCGGCGCTGTTTGACGCATACACGACCACGCTGAGGGAGAGCTGTTTGTGCTGCCCCTTAGCGGAGTTGATGGCCTGCTCCGACGCAGTCTTGATCAGCTCTCTAGCAAATCCTTGGCCTCGTGCTTCTGGCATTGTGTAGACACCGGAAATCTGAAATGACAGTGGTGAGACCTGGGCATTGCCATGATTGTGGTGTTGATCGCCGCCATCCCTCATTTCGGTACTGACTTGGAGCGGATTGCTTAATGGGTCAGGGTTCGGCAACGGTCCAATTAATGACGTAGCGGACAGGACCCTTCCCTCATGTGGCCGCACGGCCACGAATGTCTTAACCAGAGGGTTTTTGATGCGGCTAAGCCAGTCATCGTTGGTGAAGTTGATTTCTCTGTCGTAAGTCGAACCGAAGGCTGTTGGTTGCAAATCGTACAGCACGGATGGTCAGTTATCAGCCCCGAAAAAAGTCCAAAACGTATCACTTAAATGAATACACAAATGAAGTACAAGTATTAAACAAACCTACCGTCCGGATCCTGTTTCAAGGCAGCCAACCTGAACGGTTTGTACTGGTTGAGATAAAATTGACACCCTTTATTATCTGTCGAAACGAGTTCGATTTTCCATCCGGTTTTACTGGACATGTTGGCGTAAAAGTGTCTACGAATCTGTAGAAATCGTATTTATAAAAGAAGAGTGGTGGTAATTGGCTTCGGAACTGGAGGGGTTACGAGCTTTGTGGCATTCGCTAGCTGGAACGCCTCGTTGCAATATTTAACGCAGCCTGAACCGCCTGAATGAGCGTGTAAGACATGGAGGACAATATAACGATCTCTACGTCAGGGATATTCGAGTATTGTTCGTTATTATGTATTATTTCGGAGCATTGATGTGAGTCACGACCTCGAGTTAGGAGTCATATTGACGATGTTGTCTTGGAAAGAATCGGCTCTTTTCTAAGTTTGTACGAGTGACTGCTATCAGGTACGTGGCCTGGTGCCGTAACCCACAGCGGCTATGCACCTGCGGCCTGCGATTTAGGTTCGAAACCGGCGTACCCAGATGGATGGTCGGCCTTAGAAGCTACATAAACTTTATGGGAGTACCCGCGTTCAACCGCTGTTCGGCAGGCTTAGCAGCTTCCATGTTAACCTTGAACCATTAGCAGCAGCCCCGGCCGTGGTACAGATCCCCACCATTTCCGACGTGTCACCTGCATCTTCGGCGCGTGTCGCCTGCTCAACCAAATCAACCAAATCCCTGTACCTGAAGAAACCGTACTTGGTCAGGCGTTGGAGAGCTGAATGTTATCAAAATCAACTACCGTAGCCTCGTTACAATCTTCACTCTCCTCTACAATGCCCCAACATCGTATATCATCTCTAATGCGTCTCTACACCATGTTCATGCTATAATTCTCTTCGCTCTAGCGGGGGTTAGCAATTTGTCTTCGTCGCAGATTATTCGCTTACTGCCATGGCGTCCGACAGCGAGTTTGCTCCGGCAAACTTCGCGATCGATTTCGAAGATTTCGACCAAGATGAAGCTTTCCATAAGGCAGAGTTTCACGTGAGAAGCAAGGAAAGCAAAAATTTCATAGTCGAGTTCGGACTGAAACGCGCGCGCATCGCATTCGACGTGAATCATGACGAGATGAATGAGCTACTTGATCATAACCCCGACGAACACGTAGATTATCCTATTCGATGGATGTACGTTGCTAGATACAAATATCGTGTGTGCTGTTTACTAATCAAGGTACAGCAACATATGGGACCCCAGCGCGCAAAGGGATGTTATGAACTCTATCGGCAAGAAGTATGGGTTCTCGCCCAGGTTGCTTGGTTTGATGACTACACCAAGAACACAGCAGGATGAGGCGCGACGGCATAGCCATAGGAGGAAACTTGCCTTGCGCCATCATCAACGATCAAACAGGGATTTAGAGAAAGGAGATGCCGTAAATGGCAGCTTCCCGAAACCTCCGGCCTCCGAGATCAACGACAGTATAGCCCTATATCTGCAAGTGAAGGATACCGTGAACTATTTCTCAACGGACCAAACCCAGAAAGGTGCGCTTTACTTCAAACAGATTTAAATCCTTATACATCAACCCCCTTTCCTATGCTAACATATTCGGAAAGCCTTCTGCGTCGGTGCAAATTGGCTTCATAAACGGCCAGTACCACAGCTCGACCACCCGCGAATTAGTATAGTTCCACCCAAGCATTGGCAGTGGCTTGCTCTATGTAACAATCGTACGTATTGCTTGAAAGTTATTATATAGTCTAGAGGATGCTAATCGTATATATAGACACCGTCTTATCGATCCACGAGAAGCCTTACTTTGAGCCAGTACCGGATAAGGAGGAGAAGGATAAATGGCAACTTGACGAATTCGAATCTATGAGATCGCATATCATGGATATTCTCCGGCAGCTATCCGTCAAAGGGGTTGATCTTTACAAGACTAACCCACTTGCTCAAAGCTCCGTCAGACAGTCACTACCTAATCCCCGGCAAGACCTGAGTAGAACACAGTCGGGAGTGTCCGTTTTCAATAACAGCGAGACGGGAAGTCTAGCAGATGAAGGAACAAGCAACCTTTTCTATTATCTGTTTGAGGATTATGTTGCAGCTGGCCCTCTCAAGATGGCGGAACAGGAATTGGATGAGATGGTAAGCAAGACTTCCATAACATGAGAAGGACATTGCTAACTTCAATCGCGTAGACTCATAAAATTCTAGTTAGCACAGTAAGCCAAACCTCTAGGTGATCGACGTTATAGCTACTAACTATCGCAGCGCCGAACTAAGGTGTCTAAGAGCTCGGAGATCATACCTACATTGCACTATCTAAGCAAGGATCTTCGAGAATTCAAACACCTGTTTGAAAACTACAAGAATCTAATTAGTAAGATAATGTCTGTCGGCAGACGAGATTCACCTCAGAGCATTCATCTCGATGCGGATCATAAGGTGTTCCTAACGAACTCTGCTCTGAGTCGATTCGATAGACTAAGAGATCGACTTCAGTATCTTATGCTGAACACTATCGAGGGATATCTGGAAGAGATAGCGGCGTTATCAACAACGGTAAGGAGTGATGGCCAGCTGTTTCTACGTATATATGAATTTTCACTAATCTGTCTTGGCAGTATTTCAACTTGACGCAACAGAAGGACTCGCAGGCAACGGCTAGGCTCACGAGAAGTGCCACATTGCTAGCCAAACTCAGTGTCTTCTTCCTCCCGATCAGTTTCATGACAAGTTACTTTTCGGTGCAGATTGAGGACCTATACTTGTACTGGACAGGCAAGACTTACTGGTATGCGTTCGCGGTTATCGCAAGCGTGTCATTTGTGAGTCTGTTCTTCTTCAGCAGGCTCCTCATGCTCTTTAGTGATATGATGGACGAATGGGCGGCTTTTATATTGGATCGTGGTAATAACGTTCTACGACGTTTTAAAACGCTCGTGGGATTGAAACTTACCGACCACGACGATGACGATTAACGAGAAGGAATGATGTAACTTCGTTTGGCATGTTTGGCGTTTTTGTTGGTAGCATGAATCTGGCTCTAATTGAAACTGCTCTTCCTACAGGTGTGATATGGTTATACCGTAATTGCAACAACGTTCAAGTATATATCCTTATAATTGGCATTATAATGGCCACATGGCCAAAGTATATAAACCATTAGACTTGCCAACTGGAATTATAGACCCAACTCATAATAACCTTCAGATTTAAGTTGCTTATTAATGTTAAGGTTTGTGAGAAGGTTCCATATATCCCAGCTATTCGTCACCTAAACGTTGTCCACATTCGCTTTCACATGCCTCTATTTTGTACCAAGAGGGGTAACTGATCTCGTGACCCCGGTAAGTTATCTGAGGTACGTAATTCTGCTGTCGCGGCTCATCAAGTAAGATGTACCTCTGAAAAAAAAACATCACATTATGATCTTCCTAGTGATAATATTTGTATCATTTATTACAACTTATCTCATGCTTATTGGGTGCTTCTGTCTGCATGCCTGCAGTAGGTACATCTGGTTATCACAAAAAGAAACGTTTGGAAGTTGCCACCACGCTGTTCCCAAGATTCAGGTGCTCTAGGGCTGCAGCTAACCCCTGCTGTCCCTGATTTTAGTTCCGTCTTTTAGTTGGTCCCTGACCACTAAAGTTAGCCGACTTTTTCGTTGATCCTTCCTACCACGCATTTCGTTACACCACCTTTTTTTTCCTGGATGGCAATGACGTTTTGGTCACTTGTTTTACATAAAGTGCGTGCTTATGACATTCTTTATCATAGTATTGGATAACCAACTTTACACTTCATCCTATTCTATACCATATATTCCTGCGATATTGCGTTGCCTAACGCTTGTCAGTTAGACGATTATTAGATTGTTATCCTTTGCGACGCGTCCACTATCCACCTATGATAGTCTGTCACTTGTGCACTAGGCGGTGTACTCGTCCCTATTAATTGAACTACTCCAAAAGAAATTGGAACTTTGGATTTCCACTCTCCTAAATTTACGAAACTCCTATGACTCTATGCAGCTGTCGAGGGAAAGGCAACTAGTAATCGATCGAACAAGTGAACACTATGCATCTGCAAAATGCGAATGGGGTAGCCAACGGCCAGCTTGGCCAGTTGCGACACATCCCTCTTTCGTACGACAGCGAGAATCCCGATTCGTCTGCCCGCGCTCTCATCCTCGCCCTGCGTCCTGAGTGGGCAAGTTCCGATTCCAACATCGAGTTCATATCATTCAAAGACGGTATCACAAATACATTATTAAAAGCTATCAACAAGAAAGAAGGACTGTCCAAGGAAGAAGTAGACAAAGAAGCAGTTTTATTGCGAGCATATGGACACGGAACCGATGTGCTCATAGACCGACACAGGGAAACCCAAAATCATGAACTTCTCATGAACCACGACCTAGCTCCAGAATTGCTAGCTCGCTTCGATAATGGCATGATATACCGCTATATCAGAGGCACCGTTACCCAGCCCGCCGACCTCAGGGAATCGCCGATATATTTGGCCGTTGCGAGGCGACTAGCACAATGGCATGCTATCGTTCCTTGCATATACGAAGCTCATCCGCTGAAGAACGGGGTTAACGGCGTTAATGGGAATGCCAATGGTTCTCGTAATACAGCTATTGACCATGCTGCGCCCGGGAAGCCTTCTCCTAACGTATGGACGGTCATGCAAAAGTGGATATTTGCGCTCCCCACCGACACGGAAGCCCAGCGTACTAGGCAGGCAAATCTCCAGCAGGAACTTACTAAGCTCATCGAGGAGTTGAGCGAACGACCTGGATTGGGAGAGAATGGCGTAAGTGGCATTTTCAGGCGGCCCCAACAGTAACTCCGAGCGCTAACCCTTGATAGCTTGTCTTTGCGCACTGTGACCTCCTAAGCGGAAATGTCATCATTGAACCTCAAAGTACAGGCGCTAAAGAAGGAGACGAGCGTCAGAAAAAAGTTAGTTTCATCGACTACGAATATGCTACACCTTCGCCCGCAGCTTTCGACTTAGCAAATCACTTTGCTGAGTGGGGCGGCTTCGACTGCGACTACACTGTGCTGCCGACACGTGCGCAGCGGTTGGAGTTCATTCGAGAATACATCCATGCTTATCTCAACCAGCTTCCTGAGAAACCTGAGAGTATAGATGAAGAAGCCGAAACACAGAAACTGCTAGCCGAAGTTGATATATTCCGCGGTGTACCTGGGTTCTACTGGGGAATCTGGGCCTTAATCCAGGCAACCATCTCGCACATCGATTTTGACTATGCTGAATATGCCGAGATCAGGTTAGGCGAGTACTGGGGATGGAGGGAAGCAACGAAGAACACGGAAAATTCCTCGACCAAACAGCTGTCCCTGCGGGAAAAGAGATGGGCGCAACTGGAATAAACCCCCGATCTTGTATGGAGGAAGGGTTCGAGTACTCACGACAGCATTGTAATAGATACCATTTCATAATAGAGGGCGTGTTTGGAGATATTCCGCCTGAACAGCTAGACTAACGAACTTGTAATGATGCTTCCATGATTTTTGAGATTGGATAGTATGAGTTTTCACACCATATGCACTCCTCCACCATACTTACCTACAAATACTGCAGCTCTAAGACGGTTGCTCTAGTTACTAGGCGGTGCCCTAGCATCCACTTCCATATCACACGATGAGTTAAATACCTATGGAATGACTCTGATACCCAGAGGCTGGCGTAGGGAACAATCAAATAGATGTGTAGGCTAAGCTATAAAGGAGGCCGTTTAAATATATCACCCTAAGAATGATCCCCATGAGAGACACTGACGTGAAAGGATTGCATTATGTGTTATATTAGGGTCAGTGTACAAGAAAATATGAGATAAAGTTACATGAATTCTTATATGTGAACAAGAAAAGAGAATCGTGGGCCTCATACCCCCAGGGAAGTCTAGAAGATAATCATCCCCCTTTCCCAGGGTCGATCGAACTGTATGTACCATGTACCATGTACCATACGAGACCGTTATCCTGACAACGATACAGGTAGCCTCCGGGGCAATCTAATCTCTAGGCAGCAGGATGATGGCAGAGTTTAATTCATATATCCCACTTTGCTGTCGCAGTCCAAGCTTGATCCACGAACCATGTGCAACCACCAACTGGCTACTGGTGTAGTGGTAAGTGGACATGACAGCCCAGATAAAACCGTCCGGGGTTTTTCGTAGGTTCTCGGTTCAAATCCACACAGGAGGGCGACAGGTTCAAGCTACTGTTCAGGGCAAATCCGTGGGTTTGAATCGAGGGCTGAGCTTTTTTGCTCTTCTGATGTTCTACTTTTTTTTCGTTTATTATTTTTTTTTTCCTTGGCCTATTATTTTAATAACATATACGCTTGATCTAGATCGATGTAGCATAAATATCAGTGTGTCTCTCAACATCATGTTGTCAATTTCACAGGGAGCGATGATAGATAGGGAATTGAGTAGGCCTTGTAGTAGCTGCAGTGCTTCTCGCCAATACCAGTACTCGCTAATCTACAGTAACGAAGTCATACAAGTATTTGAGTATTACGGGAATTATAGAACAAGCGTATCATTTATATACAGTCAATTATGATGTTCAGTCCTATTCTTTCTACCAGTTCACCCACGAGTGAGACCATCTCGTCTCCATCTCATCTCCCTCCAAACCATCACTGTAATTTATTTGCGTGTTGTTGATGATAAACTCGCGACGACGTCAGATGCTAGGAGGCGTGCTTTGGCCTTGTTGGCATTGTCGGTTCGTCCAAGCACTGCCGCCAGAGTAGATGAATGTGCATAGGGATTGCTCGGAAGCGCATCTAAGGCTTTGGATGCGCCAGCATAGTCCACTTTTGTGTCATTGAATTGAGCGCCGATCTCTTTCAAACTTTGTTCTTGTCTCTGCTGTTGTTGAAGGTTTCCCTTAGAGTGCGTTTGGGCATGGTGGTACGAGTGTTGAAGGTTGCTTGGTGCCATGATGCAACCTGGGTTATGAAGCTATGCTACTGATCAGCCTTTCATCTTGTCTGTAGTTTACGAATGGTATCCTACCTAATCTGATACCCGGGTATGCCGTGAGCCTACGAGTTGAGGGAGCTTCTTGATTGGTATGTGTATCCGAAACCGTTTTTTGATAAAGGAGAAGTATGTAACATTGATATAATCTCCGTCCAGTTTGATTGTGTCTTAGTTTCAAGAGAGGCAAGAGATGGATATTAAATAGAATATATCGAGGAGGCTAAGGTTCATGAGAGGCAGTATGAGTTTAAAAAACCAAGTTAATCAATCGTCGGTGAGTTTGGGTAATGACGAAAGGGCTTACGAGGAAACTAGACTCATGACATTTACTAAGGCAACAAGGCTGGAAGACTCAAGAAGCAACTACGTAGCGTAGTAAATGTTTTTGCGTGATAGAAGAAAAAGAAACAAGACGAAATTTGGTGTGTTAAAGGAGAAATTGGTGTTAGGTAGGACACACAGAATCACATTTCAACATATTGAAGAGAAGCATAGGGAAAACCAACGCTGGTCGTATGCGATATAAAACACCACTTCTAGACAAGCAAGGGTATCATGTAGGTCCTAGATTTATCGAGACCATTACCGTCTATGGTAAAGGTAGGAATAGGTAGATACTGATTGCAAATGCTGGCTACCTGCCCGTGTGGGAGGTGAAAGGGGATGAGTTGGCGACCAGAGTAGCCCTGGAACCATTGGATAGCAACGTCATGCCGAGCGAGATATTGCGATATTACGTATCTCACATGGACATATGTTACTAGTCTCTAGCACATATGATTCACTGTAGACCATCCCAAGGCTCGCCAAGTTGAACGCTTTTGATATTGACTGAGAAGAAGCGATTTTGTTACATCACCAAGCGACACGTCGTAGATGTCAAGAAGGTCAAGAATGTCAAGAATACCAAGACACCGAGGTTACCGACGTATGACCATCTCGGTTCTTACTGTCTCAAGAAAGCGGTGCCGAGATAACGGCTTGTTGTCGTGCAAAATAAACGGGAATGTTTTGACATAGTTTTGGGGGCCAGCTGAGGGTAAGGCAAGCTGAGACGAGGCCTGAAGACGAACATGTTGGAATGACGCCTTTCGCCTTATCGCCTTATCGCAGCCCCGGAGCCCTAATGCGTCATGCGCGCGACCAGTCAACTACTTATTTATGTGGATGTACCTATGTATTCTTTTTTAGTCTAAACTTTCAAGGTTTGAATGCTGAAGGAGGGGACGGGAAACGGAGAGAGCTGAAGGAAGCGGCAGGCTTCGCAGCTCTCCGAACGCACAGATAAGAATTTGCGAACCGTCTCGAGGCTTTAACTGGGGTACCACTATAGATTGACCAATGAGAAGAGTTTAAATATTTCATGTTACAATGGGAACCATAAACGAGGGAGGGGGAAAGTGGGACAAGACCCTAGAATTGAAGGGAGGAAGGGATTCACCATTGAATGTACTAATGTACATATATACATAAATACAGTTGTATCTATTGTACCTAAATACATGAATACTTTTACAGATATGTGTAAAGGTAGGCGCATATGGAAATTGGTTGGGGGAAAGAGGAAAGAAATTGTGAAATTGTAACATTAACGTCGTTGACTTTCCAGGTTCATATTCTCTCATACAATATTCCTCACATCCTGACATTTCCAAGGTTAGTTGCATTTACATACATCTGGGACTGGAACTGGAACTGGGGGATACCTAACCTAACCTATTCTCGATCTCATCGTACCTATCTCGATTCAGGCTTACCTCTCTATCATGTCGACGTCGGCCTTTTCAAATCAAATGAGTGAATATCTGGTTCAATCTATCCGCCTATTCACCTGCAGAGATGTCTTGGCGACGCGCAATCCTAGGTGTGACGAGCTTGTTCCGCGAACCATGATTCGAACAGACAATGATTTTTGATGCTGCTGGTGCTGGTGCTGGGTGAGCTTTGCATATGTTGCCTACATGCCGCCTAGTTCTTGACCGCCTCGACCGCCTCTGCCCTTGCAATACTTGTCATTCGCGCGCACGCGATTTCGCTCGTTGCCACCTCATCCACCTTTTTTTCATCCCTCCAGTCCCTACAGTCCCTACGGTCTCTCCGCCGAACCTCAACTCTGCCGCCTTTTATAACCCGACATGCAGAAAGATCTGCGTCGGGGAATACCTGCTGGAGCGGCTTTCCTTAAACGGCAATACAAAGTCGGAGTTGACGATACGCTGATTATTAAGGGAAAGTGGTTTCATCAAGCGCTGAAACCCTTTACCCTTTACGCACACTGCGAACTCGCTCTCTGTATTTCTGACAGCATGTATCCCGTATCTGTGCGGAGGATACCTAATACCTAATACCTTTGAGGCAAGTCACGGAACACATACAACTACCAAAACGAAGGGAAGAGAGAGAGCGCGCGCGAAAGGGCAAGCTTGATACCTATGGAGCCTGCATCCCCATCTGCAACGCTCAATTAGCCCACACATAATAGCCTGCTCCCCAATGAACGACGACGGTGGACAAGACGAAGTTTCGCCTAGACCATCTCGGCACTTATAATGCACTTAAGAAACATGACGTTCCTATCTTGGGAAGTGATCAGCAAAAAAGTCGATGCATGTGCCGGATCATATGGTCGACGTCCGATCCTCTTCCCGCATGGCTTAGGGTTAGAGAGGATTGAGCATAGAGGCAGAGAGTAGAGGGCGAGTATCATGCTATTGTTTTCATTTTTGTCTTCTAATACTTTCTCAATAATAACCTTACACCCTGTTCCCTTCTGACGATGGTGTCTGATCACGCTTCAGACTAAATTATGGTACCCGCCGTGGTTTATGGGAAAATTTTTTTTGGTCGCTTTGATAAGGCCATTTCCCTTCTGAACCGGTTGCAACCGCATCACTTTTTAAAATTAGGGTGGGCGAAAAATACATGATAAACATGATAATGGAGATGAGGTGAAGCGGAGGGGAGGGCGTGGGATGAGGGTCTAGAGCGTGTGGGAGAGGTCAGCCGAAACAAATTGCATGGACGGTTGTTTTGAGCTGATGCCAGGCTGTTAATTAGCGGCAAGTAAATTACCGGGCTGAGGCGGTCGGGTGGTCACTATGCGCTGGCGTTGAGGCTTTACTGGCTACAAAATTCACCAAGTTGGGGGGCTAGGCATTGGAGATCCCATCTAGGTAGGTATGGGCAATAGGCGATGGGTAATGGGTATGGACATTCATACGCTACCTACGTTTTAATGTTCATTACATCCTTCATCCATACATCCACACATCCACGCATACACACTTACACACATACACATCCATGATCCGTACGGTACTCGGTACTGCACTATGTACGAAGTATTATGCGTACTTTCAGGTTATCTTACCCGGAGATATGCAGATTTTCCGGATGTGCCCCCGAGGAAATCTGTTCAACAAGTGATCGAGCGAGCCTACCTATCAGCTGCTGAGGCGCTGATAAAAAGCCCTGCCATCACTACATAGTACCTACATAGTACCATCATTACTTACTACGTACATATCTACTCTAACTCATATGACTGCAGGCTGCATCTTTTTTAATAAGCATAAGAAACATGCTGCATACTAATTGCCGCAGCCACTTTCTTACTGGCGGCCTCGATCGACCTATCAAGGGGTACCCCATGCCAAGCCATCCTCCGGCTCTTATCCAAAAAGCTCGAATGGGGGAATCCCATTCAGATCCCATATCTGACTAGGCCGATGTCTCGAACTTGATAGCTCGGCTTTTACGGCGTGGTAGTATATACCCAGACGTATGTCACTGTATGAGAACCTTGGAACTCAGGCAACATGCGGCACGTGCTGGGTATGGTATAGTCCGCCTTTTTTACGTGACATCTTCAGCACCTCCCGAGCCTGTCAACTAACGTTGTTCAGAACTACACCGAAGAAGCTAATACCTATCCATCGGCTAGATGCTACATATCTTCTGTATGTAGATAAGAGGAACTGACTGGCATGGAGTCGATGGTAACGTGATTAGGTGGTATCGTTCATTGGCCCATGTCCCTATAACCCCCCTGTCACCTTTTTTTTTCTCACTCTTTTCTTCGTTCATATCATTGTGCCACCGTACCACAGCTCAACATTGTTAAAGTTGCAGTGACTTTGTGAGCACTAGCAGTGATCAGCATGGACTCGAGCCAGAGCTGGACATCCAGCCGAACCAGCTCTGGGAACTGTGAAAGTTTCCCGCCTGACATGCATGCAGCTGCGGTTGATGCAAACCGCGTACTACCTCACGTTATAATCCACATATGTGTCCAATGGCTCTCGGCTTATCCCACTTGGAGACTCAATGGAGACTGGATGGAGACTCGACAACCCTCGCTCGTCAGCAACGCTTAGCCGCCTGAATCAAGATATTCGGATAATGATAGGTGGCGTGCGTCCAGCACTGTTACTGTCTAGTGCTCACAATCGTTTTGCGGATGAAGGTGAACCAAGGACGCAGTAGAGCTAGTAAGACGTCTTTGCCAAGTAGAAAGGGATAGATGGCGTAACCGAAGCGGTTCGACTTACGAAGCCTAGGCGCAACTTTGGAAGTCCAAGTCCAATTCCAACTCTACATGTTTACATTTGGATGTCTATGTCTATGTGTCTACGGTAAGTAAGTAGGTAGGTAGGTACTTTATCTCAAGTACCTTATTTACTTACTCATCTGCTACCACATACTGTATGTAGAGTATGTGAAAAAACGTACCATAGGTGATATGATATACCCTTATAGGGAATAGAAGCTACGCTCTTTATGATTACGACCAGAAGCACAGCCATGATAGCATCGTATGTGTAACCCTTGGCTCCAGCTATCAACAAGGTATCTGGTATCAAATGCATCAAATATCAAGGTAGTAGTAGACACGGTGGTCCGTCCCAGCTGCCCAGTAGCACGTTGTCGGAAGAAAGACGACGCAAGAAAAGGGTCCCAAGAAAGGGTCCCATCTTATTAGTCGCCTACCCTATGTACCTAGTCGAGGCTTTAGCTGGATCATTAGTCCAGAATTAGTCTAGGTTAGCATAGTTGACTATAACCAATACCACGACGGTTTTCGGCTTTTTTTTTTCTTCTCGTCATGGTTTTGGGTCTTGGTCTTGGTCTTGTCTCTCGTCTCTTGTTTTATTAGGTATACAACCAGGACTACTTGGGACTACTTGAGACTTCCCTCTAAGACTAATACTAATATAGGTATTCGGTACCTAACTAAGGCAAGTATGATTCTAGAGGTGCGTAAAATGGCGGCACTATGGCACTATGTATCAATTGATCTAGTAATAAAGCTAATAAATGGAATAAAGGGACTGTAGACTCCATTTGACAATCCACATAATCCACATATTGTAATCCACATCCGCATCGATGATCTTATTGTGTACATAACGTACATAACGTGCTAATTACCTAGACTAATTGGTATTTTGCTCGCCCTGCCAGCCAGCCAGCTTGTTGTTATTCTTATTTCAGCTAGCTGCTGTAGACGGAAGTGAAATTCGTCAACGCTTAACATTGAGCAAGGCTTACGATCCTAAATCCTATAGATCGATCAGATTTCGTATATCAGATAGATGACAATACGCGCATGTCCCATACCTACATACATTGTTATTACATGAGTAACTATACCTGAACCGCTAAACCGCTAAGGAGTAAGAAGTCACAATCCTTTCTCCGAATGAAGTGATCCAACCGACTTAACCAACTTACATGATACATACCCGGACGCACGTATGTACTATAGTACCTAGGATTTGAGAAGTGTGTGTATGGTGGATGGATATATGGTGTATGGGGAGGGCAATGATGCGATAGGTACCCTGATTGTAGGTAGCTGTACCTGTCGAAGGTCAAGTGTCAACGCTCCGCACCGACCTCCCGAATACCCCGGCAGCCCGGGAGCTATAATCCCTGCAAGGCGTTGCACCTTGCTTTTACACCTTGCACACTGCTCGCACCCCCTTCCAACTTCATGCTCAAAGAGTAAAAAAGTGAACAAGAGCAGGAAGAGTAGGAGAGGTAGGGACCGTAGGGACTTTGTAGGCTGTGTAAAGTAGGTACGAGCCAATTTGTTTCAATCTGCTCCAATTTGTCCTGTTCCTTCCTATTTTCCCTATTGTATACATTGTATCAATTGTATCCATTGTACCTATCTAGTAGGTATTGTGTCTCCCTGGGAATAATTGTGCAGCTAGGCTCCATGTGTGTGTAATCTGCCGTTGTAGTGGTCGCCCCACCTCTCTTGTCTAGCCAGCCAGCCAGCCAGCCTTTTTTTTACTTAGTACTAGGTATCTCGCCTGTCTATCAGTCTACTTTTTCATCGATCGCGACGACCCCAAAAGTTATTAGCCAATTTACCTTCAAGCCCAAGTTACTTTACTATCTCTCATTTTTTTTCTCCTTCTCTCTTTCCTTGATATACCCTTTACTGATACCGAGACAATTTCTCGGAAAAAAATAAAACAGTTATTTTTTATCCTTTCTATCTCTCTTTTTTTCTCATCTTTTTCTCCCCCACAACATAGGAAGAGTTAAAAAAAGAAGTGAAGAATAGAAAAAAAAATAGGTCGACCAGATGTTCTTCTAAAGTTCACCAATACACACCCCTCGCGAACGTAGTCTCTCCGATAGGCGTCCTGCAGCCAATCTTTAAAATTTGCTATTGCTATTGGCTCATTTCGTCACGAGGCGCAGTCATTAACTTTTTTTTCTTCCTCTCTTAACCCTTCCACCCTTTGGCCGACGTTTCCGTCATGAACATCTTGTTTATGTTTATGATTGATTCTTCGTCCTCTATAAACCGCAGTTGATGTGTACCGCCAAGTCACGCGCGCAAGCGGGAAGTGAGTCTGCGCGCGAGCGAGAGCCAGTGAGAAGAGTGAGCAGGACGAGGCGGAGAGCGGCCCAGCCCTAGTCCTGCCGCCCGCTTTCTGCGGCACAGTCGCCGGTCCGTATTATATATATATGCGCGGCGAAGGCCCAGGACCTATAAGAGGAGAAAAATAAGAAATATCAAGGGAGGAATATTAATTACTTCGGAATCTTACCCGTTAACCGACCCTGGATTTTGGCGCAAGGCGCGAAGGAGGAGGACCGATGGCGGCCGATTCTTTAGAGCCTCGACTCGACCGTCGCGGCTCCCTGCTCGAGCGTCGGGAATCTCAAGTCGCACCCGGTTTTGACCCGTCTTTAGACCCCACGATTAGACAGCTGTTCGAGCAACAAGCTGAAATCCAGGCGAAACTAGCGGCTCTCTTACCAGCCAAGTATCTCCCTAACAGTAAGCTCGAGCTGGACATGCTCCGTCGAAAGCTCAGAGCACTGGAGGCTTATGTGAAGAATCAAAGTGAGTTGCCTCCATTTTAATCTAAATCGCGTAGTGCGACGTTGGTCTTTAGACTGAATTCTGATATGTGACCCAAGACCTGCCAGGGACAGTTCCAATATTATCTGAAGTTGAAGAAGCCCGCGCCCTACAGTATAAATGCGAATGCATTGAGAGCTTCTTGATCGACCAAGGTATGTAGTTGAGTCACCTCGTATCCAATCTATCCCTTGCCTAACGTATACCCTGTCGCAAATAGGTTTGGACCTTCACGATGGGCAATTCTTGCATGCCTTAAAGTTGTACGGCCAGGATGATGCGCCATCCGGCTATGAGGCTTGGCTGGATAAAAACATCTCATTTTATGATCCCATATTCCGGGGATGGAGGATGAGAGAGACGATACCCTTAATTTCTAGACGTCAGGCTTCCTTTAAATGTTGGGATGATCGATGCGTGTATTATATATATGGTTTTTCTAACCCCGAAGATCGGGACGAACATATTAAGCAACATGCCGGGCCTCCAAAGAGAGATTCTGGCCTTTCAGTGGGCACTATTCCCCCAATTACTTTCTCAGATCAAGCGTCGTCGCGACTATTCAGCACCGATCATATGAATCGAAGCTCTCCAGCTACTTTACCTCGACTTTCCGTCCCTCCGTCTTTGCCCCCTTTAGCCACTGCCAACCAACCCCGAGACCGGCGGGAATCGACGATTGGGTATCCTTTTACGAATGAAATACCCTCTCAACCTAGGGGATCAGTCGACTCCGAGCCCGATTCTTTGCTTCCGCCCCTGAAGCGGAGTAGAGTTGGGCACGGAAGGCTTGAATCTATAGGTGAACTTAGATTGCCACGCGATGCCGGGCCGTGTCTCCGTTGTAAGGTTCAGGCGAAGCCGGTATGAGAATTCTGCTCCTATAAATCGGATTATTACTTACTGTTGTTAGTGCGATTCGAAAGACGACTGTGCGTTTTGTGCCGAACCGCCAAACTCTGTTAATGAAGAGTTTTGGAGTATACTCGGTTGCCATCGTGGGCCTCTAGTCGCACTGGCTGACTATATGCTACCAGGTATTATCTCATGTTTCCGTACTAATCCATTAATTAAAGATAACGTGCTCATGTTTGAAGTAGAAGCTCTATCACCGAGACAAGTGCACACGCCTGTCACTTCACCCCTAGCCAGGCGGCGTAACATGAACGAATATCTCGAACGTACTTACTTAGTGAGCCAAAGCATGTCTGACATGGTGAAATCGCATCTGGATTTCGATGATGGATTCTGGTGGACTGAGGACTTGGCATCGTTGCCAATGCCCAACCCTACTCTAGCAAATTATTCGAAAGACCCTAAGGACAAATCCCCGCCCGTTCTGAAGGTGTTAGCAGCAAGCTGGAACGCCGAAGGAGTTCCTTTTCAATTCTGGGAACTCTTCAGATTGACGGGTTTCATGTCGGAGAGTCGCGAGCTTGAAGCTGTGACTTATCCCGTGCTCCATCGAGCAAAATTACTTCTCAGAGAGATATTATTCTATGACTTACAACAGCCCGAGCCGTCGATTCGAACCGAAGTCAACTTGACTAATGTCACGAATGCTCAAAATTCGCCTGACGATATAGACTACGAAGGGCGGAATCGACTAATATATAACTGCATGGTTCAATTCTTGCAGTCCTTCGAGAGTACGACTATGCGAAGAGTCATTTCGGATCCGAAGAGCTGGCTGGCAGTTTTCGTTTCGCTTTGTATATTTAGTATTGTGAGGACGATTTTGGCTGACTTGATCTCTACGCCGTCACGAACCCTGGCCCCGCAGGCGCAAGCCGGTTTCCCTATGTCTGCAGGCGCTACTGCGATGCACAGCGTTTACAAAGCACTAGTTAGTGTATTTGCTTGGTCTACACCGATGATACTCGACGACCCTGCCCATGAATTGGATGGGAATGATCGCGCATTATTTGCCACTACTGTTTCAGCTATTCGAAAGGATGATTGGATTGCATTAGGTATCCGCTCATCTAGAGATTTCCTCCTTGGGCTCGGTAGTGGTTATCTGGACGGCAATGCCGGATTTAATGGCTTTTTCAGACAACGAACACCTATTTATCGACACGTTTCATATCAGCAGCCTGCTGTCGTGGGTCAAGCCGGGGAAGCTCGGAAACCCGTTTTTCAATGGCGTCCTATCGACCCATGGGCAAATCGAACCGATCAGGAAATGCTGCCTACAGCATACGGTATAGAAACTCCGGAGCCTGGGAGGCGACACACTGTAGGAGAGAACCCCGTTTTTACACGCGCAATTGCGAGAGGACTTAGCTCCCCTTCGAAACTAAGGACTTCCTACCAGCGGCCGCCGCTTCGACGCGTATTTTGTACCAAATGCAACGAATACCCCGAGGGGTTCCGTGGCGAACACGAACTTCGAAGGCATAATGACGCTAAGCACGCCTCTTTGGTTAAGAGATGGGTCTGTACCGAACCTCACGCCACGAGTCCTAATTCTCCACAGCCCGTAATACCACTTTCTAAGTGTAAAGCGTGTGTCACACAAAAACGATACGGCGCCTATTACAATGCAGCAGCTCACCTTCGACGAGCTCATTTCCACCCGCACAGGAGCGGCAAAGCTAGTGGCGATTGGCCCCCAATGACTGTTTTGAAGGATTGGATGCGAGAAGTACGGCAGTCGATCGATATCAATGAGAATGACACGTCGAGCGGTGAAGAAGATAACGACGTAAGAATGATGGATGATTATGCGTTGCCTCGACAGTCATCATTCTTAGAAGCCCCGCGACTTGCTCCTGCGCCACCTCAAGGACCATTATTAGCACCTTCAATAGCGCCATCCCTAGACAGCACTGCGCATAGTAGTCCGATAATACCGAAGGCTGAGGACAACAGGAACCGATGCCCTCATCCCGACTGCGGCCGAGTATTCAAAGATTTAGCAGCACATATGTTGACGCATCAAGAAGAGCGGCCCGAAAAATGCCCGATAGAGAGTTGCGAATATCACACGAAGGGTTTCGCCCGGAAATACGACAAGAACAGGCATGCGTTAACACACTATAAGGGTACAATGGTCTGCCCTTTTTGTCCGGGACCAGGGACAGCATACGAGAAGGCTTTCAACAGAGCTGATGTGTTTAAGCGGCACTTAACAGCCGTGCATAATGTTGAGCAGACTCCTCCTAACAGCCGAAAGATGATAATCACCGGGAACAGTTCTCGGAATGGTGGCGACGCCAAGTGTTCCATTTGTCAGACGCGATTTTCAACAGCACAGGAGTTTTACGAGCACTTGGACGATTGCGTTCTAAACGTTATCGTCCCTACGACGCCAAAGGCTTTGAAAGACAGGGTTTCGACGCCTCAAAAGAATGACGATCGGAGCATCGTCGTCGCGGTAGAGGATTCCGACGAAAAGGATAGGGCTGAATCAAAAGGGGCGATCGACGTCTCTTCCTCCAAGGCAGTATCAATATCGCCGGCGCGAGGGGAAAAGATGGATCTGGATTCGGACAAGGATTAGGATTAATTATGGATGTGGAAATATATGGGTAGTGTATATAAACGATGGAACGAAAGTAATGAGGATGGAGTTTGGAAGATATCATGGTGCTACGAGCGCGACCGTTGTATTCGTGTATACAAGCTTGGAACGAATATCAAGAACTTGAACGATATTGGATGACGCCCTACGACCGCAGTGACCAATTGGGTGAGGACCGTGATGACAGGCTTGCTCATCCAACTATCGGATTTGTTAGCGGCAATGATCGACGAGGATGAAGCCGAGGCCCAGAGGTGGGATACTTTTAGGAAGGATTCTGTGCTCAGAGAGATGCAGGGCCCTTTCGTTTCCAAGTAAGAGTAAGGAATCTTACCAAGAATTTATTAGCTTAAGATCTAGTCTCAGCATCAATCTATGCGTCTAGATTAGTCGTGTCTAGTATCACGGTATTAAGGCCGAGGCATTCATGATCATTTGCATGTCAGACTAGGACAACATTGTCATATTATCTTATCTATATATTATATACAATACCTACCTAGGTAAATATTTCACGATGTTCTTACGTACCTGGCTGAAGGATTCCTTTGTGCAAGGTACAAGGCCCTAGGGCCGAGGTATGCAGCTGTTATTTGCTTCTGCAGCAATAGTACATACGTATGCGGCTACCTAATCTCATGGAGAGATTGCAAGAGACGGTACTTGCATGCATTCATTCGCATCGAGCATGACGTCTACCTACATACCTACCTAGGCATGTAGGTAGGTACTCACCTATGGTTCATGCAGACCTCGGACTGGCTCTTGGACGTCGCATTTGCGGCGCAGCAGGCCCATCTACCGAGCCTAGAGAGGCTGGCGACGTCAGGACTATCGGTATTTTGCGATACTAGCGAAAATCCTTCCGTCTTACCTTGATTACTTCGGTCCCCTCTCCCCTCCTTCGCTATCCGCGCTACCTACCCACTTGGATCATACATCCAATTCGCGCGTGTATGTATAGGGTACATTGGACGTAGGTACCGCGTTCTCTAGGTACATCAGATAGTTGTATTGGAAAGGAGTGTTCCTCCGCACATGGTTTGATGGCGTTGTTGGAACGGATGTGCTGATTACTTGGGGAGCCGTGATGGTGGTGCGGGTAGGTAGGAATAGGGCTGGGCTGAACAGAACTGAAATGGATCGCAGGCAATGGATTTTATCGGATATTAATGTTTAGTAATACCGGACGACGTCGTCGGACGGTCGGATGAAGAAATGCTTTAGGATTTGTTGTATTGATTGCCGTTGCAGATATGAGACTCAATCTGTGCTCTGGTCTTTGAGGGTATTCAACATAGTATACTATCTTGATGCCTTCATTTGGCTAGAGATGATATATGTGATCACGTCTATTGGGCTTTGAGTGTTAGTATTAATCCCGATTGTAGGGAGAGTAGCAGAGAATTCATGAGCATTATCAGTGTATAAGAGGTTCAGTACCTCATGCTATTGAGACTAAATAATTATAATATGTTGATTTTAATATGAGAGAGTTCGAGAGAGAAAACATAGAGAACTACGTGCTCGCATCTAAAGACAACACAATACACAACAGTAGTTTCAACAGACGCGTAATGATACAATCTTACATTTTACACAAGTATTCATTGCCTAGCAGAAGATATCCCATTCTCTAGTATATAGCTAGATATTTTCCCTCCCAAATTCCGAACGGGGTATCATCACCAGCCATACACGCACCTCATACCCATCCATACATACGTCCATGCGTACTCGTATACCTATACCCAACCGCATTACACATAAGAGACTCCTTCCTCATCTCATAAAGATTGATTACGCCTCCTCATTAGTTCCATCCTGTTGACCCCTAGCACTCAAGAGGCTTCCGAGCATATCCATTCAGGCACCTGAACCCAGCGCCAACTTTCCTCCCCTCCTCAATAATCTCATGTACGCTATCAAGGCACTTACTCGCCTTCTCGCTCTCCGCCTCCACCTCGAAAAACCCAAGGCGTCCCTCACTTGCCACCTTCTCAGTCTCACATCTCAGCAACCACTTCTCCCATGCCCAGCTCCCCGCGAGGCCGGTAACCGAGGCGGCGGCCTCGGTGCTACCACACACCATGGCCTCGAGGTCGAGCGGGCGTTCAACTCCGGTAACGCTATCGCAAGCCACTCTGCGGTTCCGTCGAACAGCGGGGTCCGGGCCCATGGGAAGACAAACCCACGCGCGGCGGACGCCCTCAAAACCAGCACGGTTAAGACGGCTGATAAACATGCGTGTTGGCGAGGAGTCGTAGCCAAGTGTCTTTAGGGCGAACCCGAACTCGACGGACTTGGCGAGGCCAAGAGGCCCCGCGTTAGTGATGTCTGAGTCGAGGACGGAGAACTCGAGGTAGCCACCTGGCTTAAGCACGCGCATACACTCGCTTAGACAGCTATCCCATTCGTCTTCGCCGTTCTCTCCGATGAACTTGAGGATGGAGTGAAGCTCGCGCGCGGAGATCAGGTCGAAGTGACCATCGGGGAACGGCAGCTTCGTGAGGCGTTCCACGGCGACCTGTCGGTGGTTGGGTGGGCCACGGATGTTTGAGTTGGACAGCTGGCGGACCGCCTTGGTCGTCACTGTGTATACCTTGGTGTTGGGGTATGTGATAGCACAGTGCCAAGCCCAGCCACAAGCTGCCTGGCCACCTAGGTCGAGGATGCGCGCTCGGTCTTTGGCACCGCCGATGCGGGAAAGTCGGGCGAGGCGCTTGGCAATAGGCGCGGAAAATAGACGTCCGCCATTCAAAGCCTTGGTTGCACCTACGTGCCAGTTTGCCATGGACATTTGAGTTAGTGCCTCATGTTCCTTTTCCCGCTTCAGCTTCTCGGGGTCGTCGACGAGCATGTCGTCGCCGCGGGCTACGTTGGCACTCATGCGTTTCTTAGCCGACTGAGGCATAACAGATAGCTGGTACTTGCCGAGAAGCTGGTTACGGTGAGTTTCGCGCAGAGAAATTCGCTGAGCCTGCAAGGCCTCGAATCGAGGAAGCCTGTGCACGAAGGGATCTTGACTGCGGGACCTGATGATGTAGTCCTGGAAAGCACGGTAGTAGGCCGACTCTTGTCGCGCGAGTTTAGGCGGCAGGGTTCTTGGGATATCAGTCTTGACTACAACCTCGGAGAAGCGAACTGTCTTCTTTCCCTGTGACGGGGATGTCACATCAGATTCGGGTTCTTTCGCCTTTGATTTCTCTTCAACGTGGACGTCTTGCGTCTCTGGCTCAGGCTCAACTGTTGGCTTGACTTCTTCCTCTGGAACAATACCCTTCAGATAAGCTCTCTGCGCCATGAGCCACAACTCTGTCCGGTCCAGATTGGACAGGGCAGCCTCTTGCTGCTTCTTAGCATATTCGGGATCGTAAGTTGTGACGATCTCCGTAGCTGTAACATCCTCGTGGGGGCTTGAAGGCTCATAATAAGCGGTAGGAGAAGTCAACGGGTGTCTTGGCTCAATGCGCCGTGCCGTGATTACCTCTTCAGTAAGGTCACCCCTTGCCTCGAGAATCTGTTCCAATACTGCTGGTCTTGCGGTCGGAATGCCATCAGACATTGTGCCTATGATTTCTACAAACTGTTCAACTGGTGCCGATGAGATAGGCGTAGCAGCAAAACGCTCGGGTCGCGGTGGAGGAGGAGGCAGAAAAGGAACATTTGGCAGAGCCGAAACTTGGGGGGCGGGCTCGTTCCATGGGCAGCGATAGAACTGCTCCGCGGTAGTCGAAGTAGGAGGCGCGTTCTCATCAGGTGTCATTGTAGGTAGATGCCAAGTGTGCCTCGTGCGAGGAGAAAGACCAGAGAAAAATCCCCCAGGAGAAGGGATTTCAAGTCTCGTCAAACCATTGAGTGATGGCTGGTGAGTTGATACCCTTCGGGCCGGCCGTGACATAGAAGTGAGGAGGCGTGGTGTTTGCTGCAACATTTCTGGCCTCCGCTCTTCCATGACCTCGATAACCTGCTCTGGGTGATACTCGTCCTCAGAGTCCTCACTTCCCGACAATGCTTGTAACGTCGCTAAGGCAGCAGGCTGCAGTTGGACTCCAGACCAGTCTGTGTTAGTTGTGCTTTCTTCCTCACCAATGATCGGTGTAGGCGGAGCCGATAGAGCTGCCATCTGATCAGAGCTCAAACTTCCATCAAGAGACGGTGGCGCGGAAATAGTCGGCACCTCCTCCGATTGTTGAGCTTGCAAGAATGAGATCACAGCTGGCGACATTTCAACCTTGGCTGGTGGCGTAGGAGGTAAAGGTGACATCAGTCTCTTGAACTCCGGTCTGCCTGATAAGCTCTCGGCATTTTGTTCCTGTTGCGCCGGGATGACTAGAGGCGGAAGAGCGTGGTGTGAGGTCGAAGACTGAGTTGTGGTTCGCTTAAGCATCGTGTTTCGGGAGCTATTCCGACGCTTTACCGAAGACTTCCTCGAAATCCGTCGAGTATCTTCTCTGTCGGAGACTTCGTAGATGTCGTCAAACTCTGTCACGTCAGTACTTACGCTCGCCCGGTTCCAGGGGTCCGAGGACGTTATTGACGGCGAATTGCTTTCGTCGGCAGAGACAGTGGATGGAGACTCAGGCAGTATCGGAGCTGATAGAAAGTGAAAACCTCGCGGAGTTGGGAAATGGTCACTTCGTGGTGATAACCATTGCACGATTTTCTCGTTTGATGCACTGGCTTGCATTTTACGACTCCTTGACGCCATCGACCTCTTGGACCCTTCCGACTCCTCTTCCATTATTGTATTAAGTGACCTCCCCGGTCTTCGTGCCAGCGAAGGGGATGGAGGTGTGTATGTGCTAGACGGTAAAAGTACTAGCTCAGGCATGTTGGTGGTGTATATGGAAAGGTAATAAGTAAGATTGTCAAGGAAAAAATAGAGTGCAGTTATTCTGGGGTGTTGCAATCGTAAGACGACCTAAAATATGACGTCCAGCGTCGTTGAAAGCAAAGGTAATGGAAGGAAATGCTTTAACGACAGAAACGCTTCGTTCAACGAAAGCGAAGTATGAAATGAGGCAACCTCAAGGAAGCTTGAGAGAAAGAGAGAGCAAAGGAGATGAAAACCTACCAGGTGCTCGGGAGCGAGTAATTTTATGACTCTTACCTTGGACCTTGGGGAAGGCAAGCGGCTATCGCGTGGAGATAGTCTCGTCGAGAAGAAGGCGAGCGCTTCCAAGCCAGTGGTTTGCCATGTTAACGGGCGGGTAGTAGCAAGAAAGCTGCATAGCCATGGTCCCGTACTGCAGATTTGACCATACACACTACCTCTTAGAGCCGGTTTGGGTATGAATTTGTGATAGCGGTGCCGGAAGAGGACGACGAAGACTGGAGTTCGGTCGAGTTACCGATTCTTACACCCAATCATGGTCCATAGCCAAACAGTCGGCGGTGGTATAATTATAGAAAACTCCGCAATGGGGACCAATAGTCAGACTGGCGCGCGGGAGAGGTGGACGGAGAAAATATCTGATTGGGAAGATATTGCAGGGTCTCCAGACCAATGAGGTAAGGTTACGCTGACCTGAGCGCTTAACCACCCTCCTCGATTTTGTGACGCTCCGTGATTGGTCGATTCACGTTCCACGATGGGATGAATCGCGCAGAGAAACCAGACTTCCAGAACATAAGAGAGAACAAAATCCAGGTAAATGTCATCAGAAGCGATTCGTGGTGAATTCCATGTCGATCTAGCCGACTTTTGTTTAATGAATGGCGGCAAGAATCGAGAACGGCAAGCGGTCCGCTTCATATGGATATATATGATTGATGTGTTGTATGCTAGTGTTAGAAAGAAAAAGAAAAAAACTCTCTCGTTCTTAGAATGTTAGACTCGCGGAGACAACATTTGACAACCGACCTTCAATATCGCAGTAGCAGAGCGAATTGTTTGCTTCGGTGCATCATGCAGGTTGCCAACGCGTTCGTCCTCTCGAGTCTCGACAGTTGCAGTCGTGCTACCCATCATCAACGCCAGTCCAGCATATCGAGAGAACACGTCGACTCATGCAATGCACAAAGCGATGTATGAAGCGATGCAATACCACAAGGTCTGCGGGGATGAGGCCAATTTGGAGTTCTCTTGAACGCAGGTAAGACCTACATGCAGACATGCAGATAGAGTAGACCAACCGTCATCCCTCTATGGTAAAGTAGTAGTAGAGAGCTCGACGGATGTAACTCAGTTGGTGCAGCTTAGATGAGAAAGGATGCCGATAAGATGTATGACTTGAGTGGTATGTTAATAAATTCGGAAATTCGTTGCTGAGCAAGCATCGTTGTCTGGAGTTCCGGAGTTCTTGAGATGATGTTGTCCGGACAGCGTTGGCTTCAAATTGCTGTCGGTATTCACCTTATTAAAGCACTCGATATATTGAAACGGATATTAGAAGCTCATGAATTTATACGCCAATTTGGCGATGAAGCCAAGTCAATTTCCATATTATTTTCCTTTATCACCGCCACTTAGTTGATGAGAAATTATAAGTTGTAATGAGTAAAGTTAAGTGATGCATGTATCAATTCGTAGGACAGACAACTCCGTATTGTGGCGTAAGCTCAACTTAGAATTGAGGAGGCTTGCATTTTGTGGCTTGAAAAGCGCTTTAGGTTCTTCTAGTGTACTTTACTACAAAGCTACAACCTGTAAAACAATTACCCCACCAACCCACCTCGAACGACCCCGCGCTGCAAATACAATAGTCC
The DNA here is from genome assembly GCA_003314315.1 of Annulohypoxylon stygium. Lineage (NCBI taxonomy): Eukaryota > Fungi > Ascomycota > Sordariomycetes > Xylariales > Hypoxylaceae > Annulohypoxylon > Annulohypoxylon stygium. The sequence goes on along the minus strand of QLPL01000004.1, from coordinate 984,943 downwards.
CTTGCCAGCGACTAACACGAGACTTCCCTACTAGCCATTAATCTACGAAACAACATCTGTTTCCTTCTGTGTCTATTGATAACCAGGGAATGGCAGACGTAGAGCAGGCCGAAGCTCCCAGCGAGCCCCAGGGTCGCCATGTGATCTACTGCGGCGGTAAGTCAAACAAGAAACAAGAAACGGGAAACGACAGCGGCCAGGTCCCCACCAGCGACCTCGCAGGGGGGGCGTTTGATAGGAGGTGGCAGTAATAGTAGAATTTTAGCTAACGACGTCTTTGTATCGGCATAGTATGCACCTTACCACCAGAGGTACGATCAATCCATTGCTCTTGAATAACACGAACACGTCCATACCCTGCAAATTCGCCGACTGGAGTTCGGTGTAGCTGTTGGTGGAGAATAGGCGCGAAAGTACAAAGAGAAAGACTAATTGCCAAGCAAGTAGTACTGCGAATATGGCGGCACCGTCAAGAAATGCCAGGACTGGTTACAGAAAGCCTACCCAACCTTGTACGAGCAGATATGGTCTCCTGGTACGCAAAATCTCTCTCCTATCGTCTTCCAATTTCCTTAAAAAGGGATCTGCAAAGCCACAATTCCAATCCTCAAAACACGCCACTAATACAGCTAATTCACGTCCGCAGAAGCCTTAGAAGCCGCCACCGCCTCTTTATCGGTCGAAGCCCAAAAGCGAGCCGCCAAGGATGCCCAAAAGAAAGCCGCGCAAGCAGAAAAGGCGGAGCAGAAGCAAGCCGATAAGATCGCTAACAGCGTCGTCACTATCAAGCGTGTCGAGCGGAACAAGCGTAAATACGTAACCGCCGTGTCTGGCCTCGAGGCCTTCGGCTTAGACCTGAAGAAAGTCGCCAAAGAGTTTGGCAAGAAATTTGCCACCGGCTCTTCCGTAACCAAGGTACTGAGCGGTGGAGAGGAGATTGTAGTCCAGGGTGACGTGAGTGACGAAATTGAGGAGTTCCTGCTAGAGAAGTACAAGGACATACCAGAAGACAACATCGAGTTAGTAGACGATAAGAAAAAGAAAGGTGCTAGCGCCGCCGGCTGAGCGTGTCATGTCCCAAGGTATTCACATAGTCCCTACATAGATCAGGGGAGACAGAAGGATACAGTTCATAACATAGAAAAAGACAACACGAGGTTCTTCATTGTGACCTGACCTGATTGACCCAATTCAACCATAGCCCCATTTGCCCCTGTATGCTAACCGACCATGAACTCCGTACAGAAATCAGACCTTAAACCTCAAGCCTCAATTACACATTACAATCCGTGGAGATCTATGCTCTCTTTCTTAACGTTCTACCGGTTCCTGTAGCTGCAGGCGCAGCTGTGGCCTTGGACGCCGGAGGCTTCTTGGTGGTTGCTGACTTGATTGTGCTCATTACCGTCCGCTTTGCCGGGGGAGCGGTAGTCTTAGCAGCTCTTGATGCAGTTGTCTTCTTGACGACAGAAGTTGCGCTTCCATTGCTCGTCTCACTTGCAGCGCTAACCTTGCGTCGTCCACGCGTGGAGGCAGCAGTAGGCGGACGTGAGACTGCTGCAGCTTGTCGCGTACGAGTAGCAGCCGGGCCAGGATTCGAACTTGCGGTGGATGTGTTGGTAGCCTTACGCGTGCCAGCCGCAGGCCTGGTTCCTCTAACCTTGTCTGCCATTCCTGATAGGAGGTTCGACGGAGCCTTAGGGGGAGGGCCCTTCATAGGGGATGCGGGTCTACTGAACATCGGTTTAGCAGGAGAGGCAGGCCGCTGACGGGGAACAGTTCGGGTGTTGGTGTTGGAGGACGTAGGCGATAGGACGTTGGCCGGTTGAACAGGGGCAGTTTCCTTAGCAGGGACACCACGAAGTTTCTTCTTGGGATTGTTAACAGCGTTGCTTCGGTTTTCCTTGTCGGATGAAATCTCCGTACTATATCTTGTTAGTTAGATGGTGGGAACAGATAGATATTTAATCCTACCTCAAGCGCTTTCGTCCGACTGCTTCATTGCGTGCGGGAACTGGCTTGCGGGTGACAGGTTGGGGTAATATGCCATCCTTAGGAGGAACTGGCGGAGCTACTACATACGCTGACTTGGTTAACTTAGGACTCGGGGGCTGCTGTGGCTGTAGGGATTTGGCGAGGAGGTCGCCCATCATCTTCTTGCGCAGAGAGATCGGAATTCGGTTGATGCGCATCTCGACGCGTGATCGGAGTAGTGAGGCTCGCGCATTGTACTGGGCTCGTAATCGTCGGGCACGTTCAGTAACTATGTCAATCACTTGTTAGTACCGCGTACTCGCATTATAGACATATGTGAAATGATATTCATACTCTCCAATCGGCAATTATCAATAATAGCTTGCTTCTGCTGAAGGGTGAGGCCCAGCTTTCGCCTCTTGATAGGGCTTCTGTGCGGGCTATGCTTCATCGCGGAGGGCTTGTCGCCGATGGGGCTTACTGAATGATTTGACTTGCGCTTTCGCGTCGCCTTAACAGGTGCCATGTTGTTGGGTAATTTGAATGTATTTGTATGTATTTGTATGTGATCTGGTTCGGTTTAATTAGGAGAATAATTGGTTAATGTTTAAGACGGAACGCGTTCCTCGTGTGGTGCTTTTTCAAATATGGGGTACTATGGAGCAGTACAATGCAGGATGTTGTTGAAACTAAAGATTGTGCAAGTAAACAAACCTGGGAAAGATAGAGCACAGTACCTGAAGTCGTGAGTGAGTGATTTAATTGGACAATCTAGGACAAAGTAGTGGGGTTCTAATGCCTAAAACCACTGCGCTGCAATGGCGGTAAAGTAAGCTTCAAAGCTCAGGGCGACTAACTCTATCAGGTACCATGGTTAGCACAGGTAAACTCTAAACTGTACCAGATGCCAGACGCTACGTACTTTGTACCTTGTACCTACAGGCTGCACCTGCCTGACGTTTACCTACTGTATCTCCAGTAAGGCTAGTACAGAGCTTAAAGTCCGATTCTAAGCAATCGCAATTGCCATCTTACCTTCCATACCTTACCTTAATTCATTGCATACAATCCACAACTTTAAACTATTTCCACATCTTTTTCTTCGTCCAGCCTCACACGACAATCAACATTCTATTTCCACTTATCATCTACGAAATAGTTCCAGCACAGAAACATCGCCAAGATGCCGTTGCAAGCAGTGATGATAGTTGTGGACAACAGCGAAAGCAGTCGAAATGGAGATTACCAACCATCGCGATTTGACGCCCAGGCCGATGCCATAAATATCATGTTTGAGAGTATTACCCAGTCCAACCCGGAGTCTTCCGTGGGTTTGATGAGCATGGGTGGCAAGGGACCCGAGGTTCTATCGACTTTGACGACGGAACGAGGCAAGCTGCTCGATGGCCTACACCGGACGAAGAAGAAGATATCGGGCTCTTCCCATCTCGCAACCGGTCTTCAGATCGCTAGTGTATGTTAATTCCTCATTCAATAATGACATATAAAGTGCGCCCAGGCTAATCATACGGCTCTTGTACCTAATAGCTCGCTCTAAAGCACAGACAAAACAAATCCCAACGCCAACGCATCATCGCCTTTGTGTGCTCCCCCGTAGCCGATGACGAGAAGAAGCTCGTTTCTTTAGCTAAGAAGATGAAGAAAGGCAACATCGACATCGACTTTGTTCTGTTCGGCGATCTAGACGACGATGATGTACAGAAGAAGCTCGAGGCTTTCAACAATGCGGTTAAGACGAACGACAACTCGCACCTTGTTGTTATTCCTCCTAGTGGAAAGCTTTTGAGCGATCAGCTAATCACTACGCCCATCCTCCTTGGCGAGGGCGCTGCCGGTGGCTCGGGTGGCATGGCTGAAGGCGGCGGTGACTTTGGTGATTTCGACTTCGACCCTAGTGCGGATCCGGAGTTAGCCCTTGCACTACGTATGAGTATGGAGGAAGAAAATGCCAGACAGGCCAAGCAAGCTAGAGAGAACGAGGTGACTCAAATGAGTTCCATCCAAGAAGAGGGCGAGAACCAACCCTTGTTAAATGAGCAGGGAGAACCTAGCGGAAGCGGATCTTCCAAGGACAACAAGAAAAGCGATGACGATAAGATGGACACCTCTTAGACGTATCTGTCCACATCCTGATAACCCCCATCCCCTTTAGCATGGGATTACGGAGTTAGGCTTGTACAGTAATGGTAGAATAACGGCGAATTCGGGGGGAAATGGCATTCTCGCAAGGCAGCACATTTTTTCCGTGAAGAATTACGGTTGTAACCTTGTCATATTAAATCAAGACTAGACTCCAAAACGCCATGCGATGATGCAATCCTCCAACTCTACGTAGCTAGTCAATGATACCGCCTTATTAAGACGACAAGCCTTCCTTCGTTCCCGGTGACAAGATCATAATGAATTCTATCGAATAAATGCCCAGGTACCCCACCATTCTATCTAGAACTGTTGATCTCTCTTATGTAAGAGTTCAGCTTCCGATCAAAAGTCTCGCAGCGAATAGGCATCTCGAGTTGGTAGAAGGGGTTCTTCATGACGTAGTCGGAGTATAGATCGTAGATTTTACGCATGGCCAAATCCACATTAGTTTGCATGGTATCGGTGAACAACAAGAATTTAGTGCCGGTCAAAGTGTTGAAGCACTGTAGCCGAAAGTTCTCCGACTCCAGCACCTCGAGGCCGGAAGGTGGCTCGGGTCTGGTCGGTATTGGTACACCGCCGGCGGTAACTGCTGTTTGATGTTGGGAATTAATGAGTCCCTTAAGTGGGTTGAGGCGAGCTGTGATTGCGTGGACTCTGTCGATGAGATGAGCAAGTAGCCTAGAAGTGTTGGGTCTCAGGAGTGAGGCAAGAGGGTAAATCTCACCCATGGAAAGTTCCAGCAAGAACGAGGTAGTCATTTGTATTAAGTTGGTTGAGGCCATCTCCAAAGGTCCTATTGTAGATAAGACCTCCAGCCTTATTGATCACGATGAGAGCCAGGACGCCCCTATATACAGATTAGTATGACTTTCACGAATTCTGGATGTTTCATGCTTACATTGTATGGGAATAGGGGACGACTAGAATGGGTTCTTATTTTTGAATAGCGGTATATTCTTATGAAGTTCAAGATATATTCTCCTGTTCATCTCATCGGGATATCATTCATTGATGACTAGGTACTCCGTTGAAGGTATGAGTGTGGATGCAATATCCAAATGTTTCATAGCACACGACAGGTACCTAAGTACACCTAAACCTTTATGAACATTATCCGCTGGCGGGTTTCCGTCGGGCGTGCTTTGAGCCTTCATGTTGGCCTTGACAAAGTCAAAGCACCCGAGGTTTATCCAGATAATTCCCATGTATTAGGTACCTAGCTTATTACGATAATTGGTTAGTAGAATTTTGTCGAAGCTTCCCCCGAATCCCCACAATTCACAACACGCCCATGCAAAGCTTGTGCAACCTTGTTCATCAAAGGCAGCCGCATGTCTAACAGAGCTAACAAAGCTGACTTACCTTTCCCTCCCGTCGCATTTTCGCAATTCCATCTTTTTACCGATCGCATCACCGCGTCGTTTTGCGACAACCAAGATTCAAGTAAACAATTACCAATTATTTCTCATACTCCTCCCGTACCTGTAAAAACCCCAATCCATCTTTTGATATCGTCAATCAGTCCTTTATCCAACTGCGATTGCTATCGCACCGAGTCAATCGATCAGATCTGACGATGTCTCATCATCCCCCTACCTCGCGCTCGCGACCTGAACCTCCCGGTGCCGAAGAGGCCACTACCGTTCTCAAGCTCGGAGAGTTCCAGGACGTCGATACTCTTACCTTGTCCGAGGCGGCCCTTGTTATTAATGCCCTCGTGGCTAAGCGCCGTAATGATCGGAAGAACGTGAATGAGACAGAGTATGCATCTCGCCCTTTGATTCCCCTTCGATAAACGATGGTGATGAAGAAAGGAGAAAGAGTGCTAGTCTGTTCTTGAGGAGCTATGCTAATTCGGTATTCTTCAGAATGTTGACCAAGACCATCGACTATCTTGACACGTTCGCACGCTTCAAGAAGAAGGAAAGTGTCGAGGCCGTTGAGCGTCTCTTGAGCTCGTACCCCAAGCTTGCCAAGTTCGAGCGGGCACAACTTGGTATGTACATATTTACTTGTTATGGAAGATTGATCGGTTATTCAATTTAACTAACTTATTCGCCACGCGTCTTAGGATCACTCTGTTGCGAGACCGCTGAAGAAGCCAAGTACCTTATTCCTTCTCTCCAAAACAAGATCTCCGACGAGGAGCTCCAGGAGCTGCTCGATGAGATCTACAAGCTTATGCCTCATTAATCCCATCGACGAACCTGTGATATTCTCCATTTCACGATTCATCAGCTCGACACGAAAGCATTAGAACGAACATACGATGGGGGTGAGAAAGCGAGAAATCGCGATAATGAGTTTTCAGTTCAGTTAGGGCGGGATAATACAGACTTCATTTGAGGCGTTTCATTTCCACTAGACCAGAGGATTGGTATTTGCACATTGGACGGCGTAGGATAGGAAAAGACTTCTGTTTCCGCATGGTGTTCTTCTATACCCCTATAAGATCGGCAGATAAAGGCAGACGCAAAAATGGCATTTGATTTTCCACACAAGTATCCATTTCCTGCATCATCCCATCACGGTGTCATAATACTTGTCAGATGCTACTCTCACTGCAAGTCAGACCACAACCCTAGCTTTTCCATGGGAACATTGGTTCAATTGTGGTTTCTTTTTGTATAAATCAACACAAGCAAATCAGCTGTGTATTTCTAATCGCTAATCGAGTAACGAGTATATAGGTATTGCAACATAACAATACTCATGAGAAGAGTTTGTTTGACGAGGTGAAGGATGTCATCGTGATATCCTTTCAACTCCAGCGACTGACTGAATCACCAAAACACCCCAACACGCTTAGTCAAATCCCCTTATACCCCTCCAATCATTCTTCCCATCTCGCACTCCTCGTCATGTAGCATGTCTTGCCACTAAGGACAAGTCCTGCCCTCCCAGATAACGAGCGTCAAACCAACACCTCCCCCATCGCCCTCAAAACCCCTTTCCTTGCCATATCTTAACACTAAGGCAATTCATGTAGTCCCCTTAACCCAGGCGGTTTCTCCGGTACCCCATCATCAGCCTCAAAAATCTCGCCAACAGCGCCCTTATCGCCTCCCCTACCACCACCACCACCACCATCCTTCGCCCCATTGTCCCCGCCATTGTCCCCGCGCCACGAGGGGTGGTCCGCCATGAACCCCGCGGCGGCGTCGCCCGAATTAGACGCGAACGGGTGCGTGTCCGGAGCGCGGTTGTTCCGCCGCTGGATGAAACGTCGGCGGATGAGCAGGAACAGGATTAGGCCGAGCAGGGCGACGGCCACGGTCCCGCCTACGCTAATCCCAGCGATGGCCGTGCCGCTTAGGCTTGGGTGCTCGTCTGCTTTTTCTGGGGGGTTCGGGGCGGCATTGGTTGGGGCGGGCACCCAGACTGTGGATGGTATTTGGGAGGATGGGGAGGAGGATGAGGTGGATGTGGTTGAGGAGGAAGATTCCGATGAGGAGGATGATTGGGATGAGGTGGTGGTTGGTTCCTTAGTTGTCGTCGTGGTTGAGCTAGAGGAGGTGGTTGTTGTAGACGACGAGGTCGAATCACCGTCAGTGTCGGTGGTTGTGTCGGTGGTTGAGTCGGTGTCGGTAGTTGATGTGGGCACCGGCGGTGTGTCGTCAGTGTTACTCCTTGTTGGAGATGACGTTGTCGACAACGAGTCGATATGAGCGACTGAGTAAGATGTGGTCGTGCGCTCTCCCTCGGGACATTGGTCCGGCCCACACGCGTCGACTCGGCAGCAGCCTTTAAAGCCGTTATCGCAGCTATACCATTGGAAACCGAACTCGCAAATTCCCAACGCCATGGTTGTATTGATGTTGGTGGTGGGACGCCAATAAGCCGATATTTTCAATGACGATGACTATGTTTGACGTTATTATATGTGATCTTATTCCAAGGATTTCGAAATTGATGGATGAGCAAGAAAATAAAGAGAGAAAGAAGCGGGATCAGACTTGCTCGGTCGTTCACAGATAGAAATGGCGAATAACGACCGTCAAAGCGCACTGTAAAGTGGCAACGGTCTAATGAAGGTAGAAGGTAGAAGGTGCGAATGGTAGAGGAGAAAGTTGAAAGCTTAGACTCCGCCTGAACCAAGTACCCGGGCATGTAACGAACGACAGGATCGTTTTAAGAGCCTCATCCACGGGTTCGGTAGAGTAATAGGGGCGGCAACAATGACTTAATCCTAGCAGGCTCAAATATCCTTCTTTCCCTCCCAGATATTGTTAAAGCTTGGCTTAACTTTCAAGGCTTTGGTTCAACTGAGCTTGGTTTGGGATTGACCGCGTATATCTAACATCAGTAGACGAGTATATTAGGTTACTCATGTGCTCATTGTATTAGTAAATGAGCGATTAATATAAGAAGAAGGACCGACTGATCAAGTTGCGAAAGTGATACTTGAACAAGATTGCCTACGTTCACCCCATCTTAGTAACCCTTTTAGTGGCACAGTATACATTTGGACTTAGTTTTCTATTATTCCAAGAAGGCGTGGCCCTTTAGTAAGGAAGCATCCCATGTCCCTCCCCCTAGTGTATATATATCGGCTTGAAGATGTTGTTTGTGGGACCTTGTCTTTCATCTCACGATCGCAAACATGCAAAATTGGCTTCGTGGGGAATTGGCTAGGATTGTTGTTTGCTTCTTACTTGAAACATCGGTATGCTGCTACCACTCATACTTAATCTCATTCTCTCTTCTCTGTATCAATTGTTATACAGATGTTAGTAAAGAAGCTTAAATTTCAAATTCTGAATAATTTTCTTCGTCCTATTACTTCAGACGGAAAAACATGTCTATCAAGACAAGAAAATACGGATATTTGAGTAATTGAGGCAACCAGATAGCAAAGGGCGCCTTGCGGGACCATAACCATGAGCAAACACGACACAGCCCCTTCAGCAACCGGTCTAAGTGATTTTTTGGTACGGTGGTTCAAGGCTGAAGATTTCGAACTGTAGGTACTTTCCACCGTTACCGACGAGATGTAGACCTTCGGGATTGTGATACCAAGGCTGTAACATTGTCTCATTCCATAATTCCGAAAACCCTATGCTTACATGTGTAATTCTTGCTATGAGCTTAACCCTTAATTTGCTCCAATAGCAACTTCGAGCCCATATTACCAACAGGAGCCTCCTTTTTGGCTCCAGCCTTCTTACCTTTCTTCTTAGACGCTTTCCTGTCCTCCGCATCTGCCTCGGCGGCCTCCTTTGCAGCCTTCTGCTCCGGTGTCTCTTGAGTCGCCGCTTTCTCTAATATCTTCTTATTCTTCTTCAGTATGCCCTTGAGCTCATCCTTATGAGAGAAGTCATCTGCTTCCAAGAGGCTAAGCACCACAAATGAGCTCGGACCCGTTGCCCAAGTTATGATATGATCTTTGATGATTGGGTAGAGTATATCTGCGAAGTGGAGGGGAGGGTCGACTGGTATTATGCGGCGTGTAGCTTTATCGAAATGACCACCAGCTATCAGAGTCTTGAACATACGTCCACCGTGTGGTGCTTTGGCTATGTGTTCTCGAGTAGTGAGCGTCTCCTCAGATTCTTCTACCTCATTAGGATCACCCTTTGCCGTGTCTGCTACTGCCTGTAATGCCTTTGACTTATCTCCTACGCAGGAAAGGAGGGCCTCAATGACCATCTGTGATCCATGTGAAGTGGAAATCAAATCGAGCGGCGACGAGGCAATAGCAGCTAGTAGATGTGGCGATAAAGCTGCGATTAGTTCTTTTCGACGAACCTCAGGGTCTTTCTTGCTTGTAGTCTTTCGGATCTCCCACAGCTCCTCGAGGAGCTTCAAATCATCAGCGCGGCCCGCATCGAATAGTGCCTTAGATGTACCCTCAAGCGGATATCGAATGGTCAGGCGCGCATTCGGGTCATTGATACTGACAACGATGTTGGCGACTTCATCTTGTTCCGTCTTTCCCACTAATTCGGGTATGATGGACTTGGAAGTAAGGACGGTATCGTCAATTAGGTCGTAGGCAGCAAGGATAACCAAGTGTCCATTGGGGTCACTTGACATAAGTTGGAAGGTGTCTTTATATGTCTTCAAAATTTGCTTCCGGTCCTTTGCAGATCCATGGGCGAGAAGTAAGCACACAAGTCGGGCGCCAGATTTTGTGAAGGCCATGTTCTTTAGCAGATCGCCGTTCTCATCTTCCTTGATCATTTCCATATACTCTTTAGCCTCTTCGGCGCCCTGCTTCACGTTGGTGTAGTATTGGTACATAGCGTCATGTAGCATTGTAAACCCGGTCATCTTCTTTTGGATGAGTTGATTCGTTAGGTCAAGTAGGTATTTCATGATCGGTCCTCGTTTACTTGGCTGTTCCGCCAGAATTTGGGAAAGGTCTGCCATGGGAGCAGACTCGTTCTCCCCAGCCTGTCGGAAAATATGGAATTCAGGACCATACCACTCTCTCAATAGAATGGCTTTCTGTTCCTTAGTCGCAACGCCTCGGTAGATGTCGTCGAGGATCCACGAGGCTTCGGGGTGGTTGATGAGTTTTCGGACTCGGCCAAAGAACTCCGGAACAATAATGTCTCGGACCTCCTCATCACCTTTCACCAGAAGTTTGCCGATCAAAAATTTGGCGTACTTGCTTTCGGCCAGAATGGGGTAAGTGCCTCTCAGTTCTTTCGCAATCATCTTCCGGCGCTCAGGAGTCGCATACTTGATCGCAGTCTGAACCACACGGACGGCGTCATGTTTGAGCGCAAAATCCTTCATACGGCCGGTTGTAATGCTGAAAAGCTCCTCAACAAGTTTTTGTCTTTCGTCTTTCGGAACCTTGGATTTTAACCGCAACCTCTCCCAAAGCTTCTTCGTTCGATGCAATTCGTCGGCTAGAGGCTTTTGGGACTTGCGCTCTTGGGCAAGCTGTCTCTGTTTGATATGAGATTCACGAGAGTTTTGGCCTGTATCAAGTTAGCAAGCCGGCCTTATTATAAACTTCTTCTCATCTGGACGAACCTTTTTCGAAAACCTTCCCAGCTTGATTATCGCCATTCTTCGACTCGTTCTTTTGGAGTTTTGTGTCATTCAGAGGTGCACCGCCATCGTCTAGATCTGAAAAGTCGCTACTGTCACTTTCATCCTCTGGTTCCTCTCTCTGCGGTTGTCGTTTGTCGAACTTCGGCTTCTTGCTTGAATGATCTTTGCTTCGATCAACAAGCTTTCTTTTATTACCGTATGCTTCGCTTTTTGGCGCCATTGTAACGATTGATTATAAATTGGCGACAAGTTGTTCAAGAACGATTATGGAAGATTTTAAAGATTATTGAACGACCTGAGTAGCTCGAAGTTAGAGTTTGCGACCCTGGAACTAAAAAAAATTTAGTGGATCCGCTTTATATTGCCGGGCGGTGAGACGCTATCTTTACAGTTATCTTCACCTAGCTTCACAATCTTTCACCCCGCAGCCCCGCTAGAATGCTTAGCGCATGCATTATACACAGCAACAGCAGCTCTGATGCAGATTATACTAGTTAGATATTGATGAGGATATGAACTTTTTATAAGGTCTATTTCACTTGCCTATTCATTAATCAAAGATTGTTTCTCTTGTGCGAAAATGGGGAGAGAAGACCAGATAGAGGAGCGCACCGTTGTGCTGGAATCTATTTTTCCAGACGAAATCACAGGTTAGTGACTATCCAGAATGATTATATCAGACTTGCGATCTTGCGATCAACTACCCCACCATCATATTTCTTTGCCGAATTTGTGATGAGTAACAAAGAAAGGCCAGAGTGAGAGATCATATCTGACGAAATTATAGACATATCTGATACTGAATACCGGATATCAATCAAGCTCGACCTCCCCGACGAGGAGGGAGATGAAGCTCCCGAACCCCCTACTCTCATCCTATACGTGCGCTACCCAGAAAACTATCCAGACGAGGCCCCTATCCTAGACCTCTCACCTCCCCAAAATGCCGCCTCACACCCACACTTCTCCGTCGCTGCCGACAAGGAGCAGCTGCTCAAAGGACTCGAAGAACCCATCCAGGACAATTTGGGCATACCCATGATCTTCACTCTCGTAACCACATTAAAAGAAGAAGCTGAGCAACTGATCGCGGATCGTAAGGCGAACGCCGTTAAGGCACATGAAGAGGCCATACTAGCAGCCGAGCGTGAGGAGAACAAGAAGTTCCACGGAACGCCAGTAACGCCCGAGACCTTCATGAAGTGGCGCGAGGGCTTCATGAAGGAGATGGAAGAAAAGGCTCAACGTGAAGAGGATGAAAGGCTAGCCGAGCTCAAGAGGGCTAAGGTCAAGGAACCGGTCAAGTTAACAGGCAGGCAATTATGGGAACGGGGATTGGTTGGTAAAGGCGACGAAGACGAAGACGACGGAGATATCCCGACCGAAAAAGTTGATGGACTTAAGATTACGGCATAATAACACTCTATATCTTGAATCCATGCTCAAACATTGGCTCGGAGTTTTGGCGCAGAGAAGGAAAAGCTTCAACGGATGTATCAGAGAATCGTCTCGTTTCATTTATGGACATGAACATGATGAAATCATTATACCCCTTTTTAAGAGTCCCTAACGCCGTAACATGCCAAGACAACACCCTGAAGTCTCGTGGTATCTTCCATTTTATAGTGAATCCCTATCCACCCACCAGGTATTATCATAGACAAACCTAATCCTTCATCTCCGCATCACTATCTTCGTCTTCCCACTCATCTTCTTCGTCGCCTTCTCCAGCAGGGGCTTCGCCAAGTTCTTCAGCAATAAGCGAGAGAAGTTCCTTCGCGTGTTCGCCGAGCCGGTCGTCCTCGTAATCTTGTAGAGTGTATAGGTGTTGGCACTGGTTTAGCCATACGCGACTCGATATCCACGAGGCCTTCCAGTCTTCCTCGCTAGACTTTGCTTCTTTTTGCTTCTCGCCCATGACGTAAAGACCCCAGCCGCCTAGATACCACACCTCAACACTTTGGTCATCTTCGCCGACGAGTCGTTCGAGCACTTCAATTGCCTCCTGCTCCATGCCCACCTCCATCAATAGTCTCGCAAGACCGACTCTACTTGGGAAATCTGGCACGGACGGGTCTTCGGGAGGTAAGTCCTTCCACAGCTCCAGACTCCTCGTAAGCGCGGCCTTCGCATCGTCGAACCTCTCTTGGGAGATTCGCACATTAGCCAGGGTTTGCCACGTCTCAGCGAAATCGGGCGCGACGAGCGTAGCTTCTGTAACAAGGGCCTCGCAGCGCTGCTCAGCATCCTCCTCCCATGAGAGATCCGTCATGTAGACTTCCGCCACCGAGCACAGCGTCATCGCCAACTTCTTCTTCAGCTCATCCAACACCATCGCCTCTTCCGCATCCACGCTTTTCCTCCTGGAACTCGCCGCCTCCTCCCTCTTCGCAATCAACGCCTTAAGCGCCTTCGCGCCTCTCTCAAACCAGCCCACGCTATCCCGTCCCCCCTCCTCACTCAACTGGGCCAGACACAAGAACTTCTCCGGTCCGCCCCCAACATCCTCGCTCTTGTCGCCCTCCCCATCGATCTCAACCGCAGCCAAAAAATGCGTTCTCGCAGTTTCGAAATCGCCTAGCTCGAGATTAATCTGGCCTAGGAAGTTCAGCGCGAGCAATTGGTCGTCGGAGTCTGTGACAGCCTGCTCGAGCGCCTTCTGCGCCAGCGCCGCCGCGTCCTGGACGTTGCCCTCCTGGAGCTGGAACTCGGCCGCCTTGACGAGGACCTGCGCGGACACTGGCTTAGCGTCGCCGCCCGCGGCCCGGGATACGGCGCCTTTTTGTTTTTTGGACTTTTTGTCTGGCCGTCTGGGAGCCATTGTAGAGGTAGGTAATGCAAGAATTGGGAAGTTACCTGGGTAGCGAGCGTGGATTGGAAAAGAAGCTGGAGATGGGTTGGTATGAATCCAGGTCTTGATTATAATGCCGATAAGAAATATTTTAGTCTTATCGATCCCCCAAGCTGTGCTGAAAATGCCCAGTGCAAACTAAAGTTTTAACGTGGGCTGCGTGGGGTCTGCAAATTGGTGGGGCACTGTTTAATGGCCTCAATTAACGAATAATGTCTGCTAATGTACCAGTCACCATAAGATGGATATTAATGTTCATATATCCACCAATGTGCCTGTATTGAGACTTTCAAAGCACATGTGAATAGCATCAGTGATCTGAGGTATAAATTATTATTCGGGTCATTATGAGCTGGTATCTGATTCTCATAACAGATATCCTGTACCATTCCAATCCCTTTTTAACTCATTATTAGTTACCCCCTTAGGAGGCCCAGATTACAGTTTCATCTGTCCCATCTGGTTTTTGTCCCTATCCATCTATCAGCTCGTCATGCGTGGGAGCGAGCGACTGGGCGTGAAGAAATTGAAGTCTGATGAACAAGGGGCAAGCGATCGTTCAGATATCGTGATGCCCATCCGGTACCTCCAAAACTCCGTAAAATCATCTATGCATATTGTCTCCAACTCATTCATCTCGTGTAGGGTATATGGTATGTCACATAATGTATTACTGCATTTCCTGCTCATCAACCGACTGGCGAGACTTAGGCCGCTCAATTTGGCCTAATTCGGATCCCTGACCGCTTTGCGCTCGTTTGCGTCCTGGGATGAATCGAGACATTCCCATACCGGTGCTTTGTGAATGCGGCGCGCTAGGCTCTTGTGACTCGGAGAACTTGGAAAAGAAACTCCTCTTCTTCGGTTGTTGCTTTTGATCATCGTTCAAGCCAACCTCTTCAAATCCCTCCTCTGCGGTTGGTGGGTCCCATGGTCGATTTCTGATTGATTTTCGCGGCGATCGAGTAAACCGGGCGGAGTCAAGACTCTGGCGGGGTTGGTCATTGACTATGACGGGCGATCTGGCTGAGATATCCTTTAAATACGTTTAGTGCACCATGTTTTACCTGGGCAGATTTGTATAATATAGGGAGCAATGACATACGAAGGACCGACGGTAGGAATCAAAAGATTCACGGGAGATAGAGAAATGCTCAATATCGCCAAAGCTGCTACGGGTATCCATGGATGTTCGGGATGCTGCTGAACGTCTTGGCCAGAGGCCCTTGTCGTCCGTTGGGGAAGGCTAGAATTGGATATATAAGCGTGGTGCTACAATTGTAATCATCTCATAGATAATTCGTACTGGAAGATATACCCCACTGTCATTGACGACTGGAATTGGCAAGGTCAGATTCTATGTTCTCCGGGCGCAAAGTCCAATGGCGCAGACTAACCACTCATCTTGTAATCTCCGGTGTCTCGGCTCTTCGAACTTCGAATGCTTAGAGAAGAAGAAGCCTTAGAGCCAATTGTGTCGACTTTCTCGAAGCCTGCTTGCGCAGACTCTGGAACCAGCGCACCGGGTCGGACGTTCTCATCTTTGACCTCGGTACCACCCAGAAGGCCGGGGCGCCGTGCGAATGGATTTCGAATTGGCATTGTAAAAGTACTTGTTTTGCGCGACATAACACAATAGCAATTAGGTCAAGGCAATATGGCTAGGGGTGAATTGAGTGATTTCAAAATGTTGAAGTAAGGAGAAGATGATGCGGAACAATAGAGAAGATTGAAACAATCGCAATTGAGTCCCAATGTAAATGAATAATCGTGTAGTAAGGCAAGAGCAGCCTTTTAGAATCGGATCGGGTCTTTCCTAAACTTGGAACTTGGACCTACCCTTACACCTTACTCCAAACCGTATGACGGACGGGACGGAGCACTTTGAGCTAGGATTCTGGCAGTATGGTAATATGACGGAAAGAGGAAAGGACTATTCCCCGGATGGGCGGTGACTTTTTTGTGCGACCCTTTCTCACCTTCTTCACCTTTTCCCTTACTTCTGACTTTTAAAACTTAAGTCCTTGCCCTCTGCGTTTATTTCGACCCTCCAACTTACCAAGTAAAGTACCAAGATTGAAAATCTATTCAAGGCTTGGTTTGGCGATCTCACGGACAATCAATAATCATTCGTTTACGTGTACATGGCTCTTTGGGCTGATTGTGGGGCATCCCTGTCCTTACAACATGCAACAATTCCAGTTTCTTTCATGGTACCTATGAGAATTTACCTTTCGAGAGTCGGGACCTGCATCACCTATTCGCCTTATGTCGTCGAAGTCCCTTCTTGCAGCAATTGGAGTATAGATCAACCTTGGAACATCCCGATCTAGCAAACTCTCTTACACCTTACACACCTTCATTTGCAAACTCTCCAATATCCATTCGTCTTCCTGTTATCTTTCCGCATTCGACTGGTGTTACAAAGGAGTCCCGCCATAGCCGAGAGTGCGATTATTACTTACTTTAGTATTTCGCGAATTCGAATCGATGCACATCATTGTTAAGTATAGTAAAGGAGTGAGATTCCTTCGGGGATGATCTACACATGGCAGTGCTGGCGGTGCTAACTGTACAACATCAAATACTACTAACCGACAGCCTCGGACTCGCCCAACGCTTATATTCGCCACTGATAGGAAAACACGCCGTGTTCGGGCACCCACATGCGCCTTGTAGTAAGCCTGGTTGGCCTAGCCACTTAGATGATTTAACGAAAAGTTGAACGATACTTCCCGTCCCTTATGGGAATAACGGGAATCTGAATAGGACCTCGGGAGCGGAAGAGTCCTGTTGGTCGGCTCTCTTATCTCCGAGTCACATGCTATGTCGTTATGAGTCTCCCACATGCAAGGAGCTGCACGTATCTTTTAAAACCCGAAGATCTACTTGACGTCGTTTCTTTGTCTTACGAACATTGAAGGTCTTACGTTTCGCAGTCTGAGGTTGGAGCAAGGTTTGAATTCGACGACACATATTTTGAACGTCCGGTTTCAACGCTCGTGGCTAAACGCTAAAACCTGAACGTTGAGAAAACTTGAAGACACTAACATCAGGGTGAAACTTGATTCATGGAGCTTATTGCGATGAACGGATATAAGATGATGTGCTCGAAACCAGAAGCTTTTATTCAAACATGCAATTGCGACAGGATTATCATGATGTAAGTTGCGCTATTAGTTGAAGACGACAGTCTTATGACCGTTCAAAAATACCCGCTTCTCGCTCCACCATTTCACAGCCGCTGCCAAAACCTGGCTTTCGACGTTGCTTCCCTCTTCAACCAATTCCTTCGGACTCATGTTGTGGTCTACACGCGCCACCCTTTGCTCGATAATTGGGCCCTCGTCTAGGTCTGCCGTCACGAAATGAGCCGTGGCGCCAATGATTTTGACACCACGCTCATAGGCCTGGTGGTAAGGCTTTGCTCCCTTGAAAGACGGAAGGAAGCTGTGGTGGATGTTGATGATCTTTCCGCTCATCGCCTCGCACAGCCCCGGGCTCAATACCTGCATATAACGAGCCAACACCACGAGGTCAATGTTGTTCTGTCGGATCAAGTCTAGGATCTGGCGTTCCTGCTCCAGCTTCGTATCCTTGGTCACGGGGAGATGATGGAATTCGATGCCGTAGCTCTCAGCTAGGGGCTTGAAGTCTGGGTGATTGGATACAATCAGGGGAATTTCAATGCCAAGCTGATTTGTCTTAGTTCTGAAAAGCAAGTCGTTCAGGCAGTGACCAATTTTGGACACCATGATCAGAACCCTAGGTTTCTTGCTCGCCGGCCTTAAGTCATATTGGTCTATGCCCAATTCCGATACGAGTTTGGCTATGGGATCAATCAGGTTTTCTGTCGACGCAGCATGGCCGAAGTGAACTCTCATGAAGAACTTGTTGGATGTCCGGTCTGAAAATTGCTGTAGGTCTAGAATGTTGAGGCCATTGGATGCTAAAAGTCCTGTGACAGCATGGACAATGCCAGGCTTATCCGGGCAGGATAGTGTGAGAATATGGTCGTCGCTTGTAGACATGTTTTCTTATTTATTGATTCTTACGAAGCCAGATAATATCAAAAATTTAGTATTTTGCAATGGCATGACTAATTTTCTCCCTTCACACTCTGGATAATAGATGATTCTTAGCTTCGGCTTGAGATCGGCATTGGGGTTGATGCATAGCGCTTTTTTGCATCAAAGCAGTAATAATATGCGATAATGAGATATAATATTAAATTAAGTATGATGCTATATATGAGTCAGAATCTCTGTCAAGGAGACATCGGATCTCTACACATTACCTACATAATGATGTTTTTCATACGTAACTTCGTGAGGATTTGGAGCTGTTAGCACGTTGATATAATTCATTCAAAGTGATGGACTGTGTCAGCAACTATGAGTACTCTATAATTACGATGCTGGTCCTATGGGTACCTAGTTAGGTTCATTAGACACTGAACTTACAATATTAAATCTACATTGAAGTCGATATATTTATCCTCAAAATAGTAAAGGGGCTGTAACTCACGGCTCGGAAATTAAATAAAAGCCAAACATGAGCCTCATTGTCGAAGAACGAATGTCGTGTTGACTTCTGACTTAGACAATAATATACAGTACTAGGTAGCTAGTTCTCCTAGCGTAGTCGGCTCCTATTTACATGTCTTATGTACGAGCGGGCCGCAAGGGCGGCACTTGATCCGTGAATCCTTCGGAAACCAAGAAATAGCGATTTTCTAGAACATGTCAACTGCGGCATGAACCTTTCTTGGTCTTCTGTTCTTTTTATATGTACTAGGTAAGGTGTCAATGTGTAGGCATATCGAGTTACAAGTTACATCGGCCATCACGGATAGGCGAGCCGAAGTTTAAGTTGTCAGCTAACTGAAGCTACTAAACTTACCATTTTACCGGATGCGAACAGTTACATGGAATATACATGCACACACGCATATTGATTTTCTGAGCAATCGCCCCGACTTTTTTCTAAATAACCAATGGCATCAACAGTTTTTATTTTGTACCACAATGTTTTTGCTACTGCTACTGCAGCTTCTATTAAAAGTTGGGGGTTAAACGCCCCCTCCAAAACGCCCCTCGGTGCTGAGGCGAGGAACACCCCGGCTCAAACGCACATCTTATCCGATGAAGGAAACAATTGAATTCCCATGATCCATCACCAAATACCAGGCTCACTCGATCGGGCAGTTAACTGTGGTGTGTGGTACTAGATTCAGAGTCTATTTGAACCAGCTGGATCTAGTTCTGTTTGTTTGGCCCTGCCAACACAGCATGGCAACTCGCCAAGTTGCCGCTAATGTCCACAGACTCGTATTCTCGTCATCGATACAGATACGCCTGCAAGGGAGCAATAGAATAGTGAATCAAGGCTAGCTGAAAGCTGTATCATACATTGCGTATTGGAGGAGAGAAAAGGCGACATCCTAAACACACGATGGTTTCATTGTCGAAATTGATATCCGAAGGCTCGTCAGCAGTTTTGTCTGGGGGTACGTATGCTTTATTTATCTATTAATCGCTTTTCGATTTTGCCCAGAGCCGCGGACCGTACTAGATTTCGCTTCCGGGTAAAGTCTATACCTTACCGACCAGCTGTCTACGTTTACTGGCGGAAGCACATGGTGGAAAGATGCTTCACCGGCAACCTGCATGCCTTTTGTACTACGCTGGCGCTGATGTGATCCCTACAATCACCGTACTTCCGTATAGGCACAGACCTTTTTTTCTACCTGCCATAGCTGCGTACCTGGTACTTTTTTTCAGTGACTTCAACCGGTTGGCGCACCAAAGTCGCATGGAAAATCGTAAAAATGGATCCGTGCTTAGATCAAAGACGCAGCTTAACCCGGATCGTCAGTTAACCGTCCCACATGGGAATTTGGGTTCATTGTGACGGGAGTCTATTTTGAAAAGTATTGGTTCTAAACCGTTCAAAACATGTCCCCACGATGTTGTCCAGCGCCAGCCTATGCGTAAGGGGCGTGCTGCACTTACACTCCAATATTGATTTTTAGGGAGAATATACACCAATACTTTTGTGATAAGCACAGATATTGTACTTAGATGCTGGCAGGTACCTTGGTCTAGCTAGATATTGCTAGAGCCTAGCATCGTGATGCTGGTATCCGTGACGCCGTGTCTCAGCTGCAGAGTAAGCAAAATGTATAATACTTACCTACATAGAAAGAGGACATCCGTTTGACCGTCGTCGGATGCGAAAGTTTCTTCCTAGCCCCCTTCTCCTGCGGTCGTTAGGAATTCGTATGCTATTTTTTCCCATCACATTCGTTATTTGCGATTGCGTTTACTCCGGATCTTGCGATTGTTTTGCCCTTGTCAAGAACGCGCGTTGTTCTGTCCCGGCTATATTCAACAGGCTTTGGCTGGAACATCATACTGGGCTAGGTCTCCCGATTAATATACCACCACTCGGTCCTTTAGCTAGCCTCGCGTTCGTTATTCGGGAAGTGTATTTGTTAAACCCCACTTCCAACCGGCTTCGAGAACAAAGAATAAGGAGAAGAGAACCAACGGGTTATACAGGCCGACCTGTTAGATATATCCGTCAAACCTTCGTCGTAAGGTTACCTCTATCGTCGTCCAATTTCCTCTTGGTTAAGCTTAGGGAACGTTGCAAGAGGTGATCGACAGCACATCAACACCAAGTGGGCAAATCATCCCCATTCCTATCCCCAATTCAGCCCTCCAGCCTTGTGTTTCTCAGCTGCGGTCACTGCCTAAGAGGAACTAAGAGAACCTTGAAAGTTCCCATTTGTCCTATGAAGTAGTAATTTCGACGGTACACAACATCGAATAGCTTTCTCGTATTCCGCGGTCGGCGCAGCTAAGGGAGAGGTTTGACCACAACGGTTAACTCCGGCCGAATTTCTATTGGTCGAGCTTCGGATTGATTATATCATTCATTCGGTCGTGGAAGTTGCGATACCGTATCGAAATAATAGGGTAGAGGGTACTTCCCTACTGGAAAACAAACTAAAACGTCATCCACTGGGTACTGGGCACCGAGCACTGGGCAGTTTGTTAAAGTTGTCATCCGATACCTCTAACTCCCCTGACTCCCCCAAACTCGATCGCAACTACCTTTTTTTTTAACCTTCTCGCTGATCATCTTCCATAAGAGGTGTTAAGAGGTACGAGGGAAGCGAGAGGTACCTCCCTTCTCGGATCGAAGCCTTGAAACTTTCGACTATTCGTTTGGCCTAACACTCGTTTCCGACGGCTTGATTCATTCGTTGTTCCATCAATCATCCTACACATCATAATCCATAGCCCGATACCTCATCCCTCGTTTCGTTTTTTATCCAACTATTTGAACATTCGTTTCTCTTGCTGCCATCTCGGCATCGGCATAGTTGGATCACTCTCTTTAATTAATCATTTTTAATGCTTTGGATACTTTGACTTGGACATCGTCAATCCCAAGCATTTCAAAATGATTCATTTTTTCACCAACTGGGAACTATGGCAGCAGATGACCTTTGTGAGTTCTTTTCCCTTACCCCCCTTTAGGTATTGTGCCAGCGTCTTGCTTATACCTAGATAGGTCCTCGCTGCAGCCATCGTTGTGGTATTCTTTGCAGGGTTGATTAAGTTGTGGTGGCTGAGTAGATATCTCAAGAAACATGCAGTACTTGACTTAGAAAAGAGGGCCAGGCAAATGGAAATGGCGAAGAGCGGTCTCCCGGCGGGCAAGCGAGTCGATATCCCTTTTGGCATACGCGCGATTCAAAGTGGTGTAGAAGTCGATGGCATATGGATCTCGCGCCCTGGTACTCCTATCGAGATCGGCCGACTCAGCCCGTCGTTCGCGTCCTCGTCTACTCTTGAGACAGACATTAAGATGAAAGGAAAGGAGAAGGACTTGGCCACGACAACCACCGAAGTAGAACCCACACCCGAACAAAGCCCACAGCCAAGCCCTGCCCTCAGCGCGTTGCACCGGCATACTCTCCCCGAGGCCGACCCTAACCATCCTCGAATCTTCCCCCTGAGCGCACAGTCTACCTATCGACCAAAGGGACCGTCTCATCGTAAGACAGAAATAACCTTTGACGATATTCCTGCTGTCGACTTGCTAGACAGACCCGAGCGCAATTTGGCTAGGAATCAACAGCTTGAAACTTATGTCCCCACGAACTCATTTTCCAGCTCAGAATCTTCGGCGTCTTCATCTTCGCAACAAAGGACGATGGTAGAACGCAGCTCAACATCATCAGAAGAGGGTGCCCGCTATTCAAGCCCGCGTTATGTATCGCACCTTCGACATTCCGCCATGGCTGCACCCCAAGTTATCAACATACCCGATAACTTAGAGTCACCGACGTCCCACGTGGATTTCTTCGGCGAATATCCCGACCAAAGGAGAAATCCATTCGAAACACCTCCTGAAAAACAGGTGTCTCGGCCTCCGTTAGCTGCAAGCAGACCGACGCCACATCGGTCATACTCTGGCGACTCACACGCGAACACCGCTAGCAGGAAAGTCAACGCGGGATTCGAAGTATTGCCTGCGGGCACTTTCGGCCGATCCAATAGCCAGGCTGATATGGAAGACGACCAATCGAAGAGGCATAGCCATAATAAAATCCAGAAAAAGAATCGCGATCGCTCGTCAAAGGACAGGACTGAATTGACGAGGTGACAGCCAACTGTACATATGGGACGTAGATAGAGGAAACAATGATGTTCAAGCTTTGCGCAAGCGGTTCTAAACGTCGTTGCTGTAGCCTCTCTCTAACCACATACCACGCGAAAGAATGTAGATATCATTTTGCTCAGGCGATTCTAGAAAGTACTTGCATCGAGACTGGACGGAGTAGGCTGGCATCCATATTGGCGTTTATAGATGGAACGGGAACGGGAATGGGAAGCGAAAAAATCTTGGGGAGAATAATTAACTGAAATCTTCTGAATACCGGGCGTTGAACGAGCGGGCAGGCAGAAGACTCGCTTGCTGCGCTGGAGCGTTAGGGTGCGTATACATAACTGAATCGAAGCGTTTTATCGTGGAATGCATGTGTAATGTCTTATTCTCTGAAATTGGTGACTGGCTGAGATAAAATGGGGGGGGGGGGGGGGGGGGGGGGGGGGGGGGGGGGGGGGGGGGGGGGGGGGGGGGGGGGGTGCCGAGATGACGCGGCGAAGTCAAGCAAGTTCCAAGGTTTTGTAGAACTTTGTTCCCCACCTCATGTGCTGTTGATCATCATCATCAACGGACGCCCATGTGATTTTGTAAATGGCATTCATATGAAGTAGAATTTATGAGCACTTTGGTCAAAAAAAGGAAGGGAGATAAATCCCTCTGGCTTTAACAGAGAAGTCATACTTAAGTTGTTCTAGACCTAGCTCTTAGTGAGATTGGCGTCAGATCACCGAAGCGCTAGCGAGGGGCTGATGCCCCTGTGAGATCTACGGCCTATCATACCCACCATACTTCCGGTGGGATGAGGGCTGCCTATTTTCAAGCGTAATACCAATCAATAAGTTAAAGCTGAAGATGATCTCAGTTTATTATGTAAAGTAGCTATGTCTTTCAGCAGTAAAATAGTAAAGCAAGACCATCCTACACCTGTCAACCTTAACATACGATGCTTCTAGTTTGAAGCACGATAGACAGTCCTGCAAAAATTCTGAAGCATGGTGCTAATCCCCTTTTCTTAACGCCGAAGCCATGCATTTCGTTTGAGTGAAAAAGCCAAAGCCGTGTCATATCCCGTAGCTCGTCATTACGTCCCGTATCCCCCAGATAGTCCGCCTAATAGAGGACCGTCTCATCAATTCCCGATATAATTGTAAACTGACGAGCTATCAATCCTTCTCCATGTCTTTCGGAGCCGGATCACCGATTCCGTTCTCGGTAATGGCAAACAGACAGTCACTCTCTGGCAAGCAGGGACTGTCATAGATCTTCGCGATACGGGTCTCTCCACGGCCTTTCTTCAGACTAACTCGCGTCGTACTGGCGTGCGCGATGATGTTACCGCCGATCGGCTTCTTCGGGTCCGGGTTAAACATGGCGCTGGGGCCGCCGTCGACCTGGGCTACAACCTGGTTCGTAATGACAACCGCGATTCCGAACTCGTCAGCTAGTCGTTGCAGCGTGCGCATGAACTTGGCCAGGTGCGTCTGTCGCGAGGACAGCTCTCCTCGGCCAAGGAAATCCGTTCGGTAGAGTGACGTGGCACTGTCAACAATGAGTAGCGAGAACCGCGTCTCGCACATCATCGAGGCTGCCTGATTAAGCAGCTGCAGCTGGTGATCGGAGTTATACGCGCGCGCGTACGCGACGTTGTCCAGGACCTCCTCACCGGATAGTCCGTACCGATTAGCCACGGCGAGCAAGCGGACGGGACGGAAGGTGCCTTCAGTGTCGATATACAAACACTTGCCCTCGCCGCCGCCCATGTCGAAGGGCAGTTGGCACGTGACGGCCAGCGTATGGCAGATCTGACTCTTTCCCGTTCGGAACTCGCCGAAGAGCTCTGTCACTGAGCCGGTTTCGATACCACCGGCGAGCAGGGTGTCCAGATTCTTCGAGCCTGTCGTTATGGAGATCAATTCACTACGGCGCTGGTGCATCTCCGTTGCCGTTGTGAAGCCCATAGGTACGAGCTTAGAGGCTTCTGCTAGGATCTTGGTCGCTTTTTGCTCGGATATGCCTTTGACTAGCTCTAGGGTTCGCTTTGGTGTGTAGGCAACTGATTCGACGGTTTGGTAGCCGCCATCTGCTAAGAGCTGACAGTCGCGCTTAGTTAAGCCCGCGAGGCCCTGAAATAAGAGTCAGTCTGTATATCTAAATTCAATCTTTAATCGAGTTGATCGACCTACATCTAAAGCGAAGATAGGCGTCGGCGCGCCAGGTCCAGTCATTCCGCCATCCTCTCCAGCGCCTTCCTCATACTCTTCTGCCATATTTTCAAATTACCTGAATATGATCCTGTCTTTCTAGGGATTATACAGACGTAGCGAGCAGAGGCAAGAGGAGATATTCGCTGGTTGTGCAAGCTTAGCTTGAAATCTTAGGAATTGGGAACGCGTCGACGCGGGGTGTGACAAGGGAAACAATTAGAAATCGCGGAAACACGTGAACAATTTAACAATTTAAATGGATTTATGTCCTGTTTGCCAACTGCAGGCAGCCGCCAAGTGAATACCTAGTAGTTTCCGACTTAGCAACCAGGCACCTTCCCAGTCACGAAATAAACTTATCGATAAGATCAGCTAAGACCAATTGAATTTACCCATTAACGCTTCTCAATTCTTAGCAGATCAAGGTTGTTTTTGGAGCTTCGAATTCCTTTCCCGTCGCGCGCTTCTTTTCCATCATCAACCTTCTTCACAACATTGATTGCTGCTACTCGAGGTTGCGCATTCAGTATGGCCACCACGTCATATTTGTACAAGGAGACGCGCCTTAACTTGGAGCCTTCTTCGAGTTCGTACATTGTTGACATTGAGCTCCCTACGACCAGTTCCCAAACACGAAGCTTGCGAAGACCCAGCAAATCAGCCAAAGGGATTGCTAAGAACGGCACCCCTCGAGCTTCCACCTCCGCCATCTATTACCGAAAACATCACAACTTTCCGAAGGGTTTCCTTTGGCGAGTCCTCGAAGATGATACTATCTTGAGCATACGAACCGTCGATATTTGCAAGCCCAAGAAAGCCTCCGATGCAAACCTCGTCCTAAATTTCCACTTCCAACATTCCATCATACCTACTTGCGTTGCCTTTTGCGACCCTCCCGATCACGATGCGCTTAGTATTTTCATCCTCGATACTGCAAATCAACTCTACAATATCTTCTTAAGACCAGATTCCTTTCGCAAGCGTTCGTTTGCTGAATCGGGACTTGGAGATTCTTGCAAGATTTTCCAACCCAATGCCTTCCGAGGAGGGTTCAAGCACCCATACAGACTTATTGCGGTGAACTGCGATCAACTAGTCGCAACGCTCTCCGATGGCGGTCACATTCGTCTTGACAAGAATACGTCACATAACGGTATGATATGCCTCCCTTGTTTGTAATGCTGATAAATCTAATGTTAGATACTGTAGCCTCACAGATGCCATGGAAGGAGACATTTTACAACGCAAAAGGCTGGTTCCGAAGTTTACTAGGAGGCCGAGGAGACTTAGATATTAAGGCCGCAGCAGCAGCAATTCACACAGATCTAGGACTGAACAATGCCTCATTCCTTTTCACTGTCTGCCTCGACCATCGTTTGCGAATCTGGAACCTTAACAATGGCAGTATTCTAGAGGCTGTGGACCTACTAAACAACTCTAAGAGAGATCCCCAGGAAACGGGAAAGTGGCAATTAGATGCAACACAGACAAACCTGATCCGTATTGTGGGCGAAACCGAAGGAAGAAGGCTAGTTGTGACTTACTCGCCAGTGGGCCCCGGAGAATTCAAATTTTGGATGATAGAGTCTGACGACGGCAATACTGTCAGGGTAGATGATCTCTTCACGGTCAAAAAATTTATACCCATTCCTCCACTTGGATCAGATGTTTGGACCCTCGCAGACTTTAGCGTCGCGCAACGCTCCGCAACCCATGAGTTCAGGATGTGGCTATTATGGAAGAATAATATGGCGTACCGGGTTCAGGAATTGACATTCCTATTGGAAGAGCTTACACCGTCCTGGGCGAGCAGTTGGCGATCTGTGTTTTCCGACACAGCCATACCAACTGCACAGATATCTAGCCCATCTGATCCCGCCGACCCTACAGAAAAATGGCTTCAGCTCATTTTCTTCCCAGGAAGGTTTCCTAAAGTGACTGTTGAGGCTGCACTTAATGCTTACGAAAGTGCTATCGGAAGACAGGGTCGCTCATCATCCCGCAATAGCCAAGGCCTTGCCGAATCGATCTGCTCCGCTATTGCATCAACTTCATCGCTGAACAAGACATCATCGGGCGATATTGATCATGAGCAGTTCCGAAACTCTAGTGAGATGCAATGGCGAAAGTTCTACCGAATTCTATTGGAGCTCGATAAACCGCGAAGTGAAGCATTATCACTGTCATACGAATCGGAGTCCGGAATGCCGTGGGTTGTGTGCGCTGACAGTGTCTCTGCGATCAGAGAATGCTGTGAGTTGGAACAGATCCTTCATAACCCGAATTCGATGTTTGAGGGGTCTGGTGAAGTTCCAGCTCTTGTAACATCTGGGGTTAACTTCGTCGAGGGATTTACAGATAGCATGCTACAGATTTGCCATTCTGTTCTCCGACCAGAGATGTTCGAAGAGTCTTCTAAGTCAGATGAGGAACGACTCCAATTTGTTTCGGACAAGGCAGGATTCTGGCGACAGATATCTGATGAAGATGCGGCACAAGTGACTGATACTCTAGGTCCAAACTTTAACATGGTGACGACAAGGTTATACGACCGAGTGCTAGGGACATTCAACGAGACCTGGGAACCTTCGCACCCAACCGAGCTTCCTCTCACGGAGTTTGGGCGCAAAATTATCGTTAGATCGGTACAAGAACTGGCTGAGCTACAGTGGAATGTCTGCTTCAGCCAAATAATCCTTCTTGTCCATATGGAATTCGAATTCGATAGCCCGGAAGATGCTCTCCACAATAACGTTGAGGTTGGCGTCATATATCGTAACCTGCTCATAATACTCAGAAGACTCGAACTTCTGCGATGGCTTGCCAATACCCAGATCACAACGCCCCTACCAAAGGCAGACAAGCCGAATTCTACTCCAGGCGGTTCCCCCGTAAACCCAAAGCGACAAGCCGAGGAACACAGGGTTCTCACTGCTCTCGAGGGCAACGTGGGACACCTTCTCGAATTACCTGGGCTTGGTTCCATTCACACAGGCGCAATGCCTTCTTGGATCACTAACATTGTTGCTGACCTTTGCGCGCCTGGTAGTAACGTGGAGTTGCAAGCTCAATACATCCAATGTGGTCTGCTCGTTAGAGATAGGGCAGATCTCGCTGTTGAGTTAACTCCCTTCTGCGAGCAAGACCCTTTCTCTACTTACGTACAAGGACGTGTATACCTCGCTCTCAAAGATTATACGACTGCCACCACTTATTTCAAGAAGGCAGCGTATGGAATGAGTAAGTGACAGAGAACGAGACTAATAGAACTCAGCTAATTATTGGTTTAGGCGTACCCCAGGCGAATCCGGAAAGGCATAGCAGTGGCCTACTCGATGAGACAGAATGGAATCTGCTTTTTGCCGGATTACCACGCTATTATGCCCACATAGTTGCCCTCTTTGAGCAACAGAAGGCCTACTCCTTTGTCATTGACTTCGCCCGCCTAGCATTACAGTTTGTCAATAACACAACCGAAGATGCCGACAAAGTCCGAACAGAAATACAGTGTCGCCTCTTCAGCGGCGCACTGGCTACCTCGCAATTTGAGACAGCTCATTCGACAGTAGTGGCAATGAAAGATCGCGCCCTGCAGCACTCGTGCTTACGAGCGCTCATCCAGAGAATGTGTGATAACCTTCACAATTCCGAATTAGTCCACCTTACTTTCCCGGGTTTACAAACTGCCGTCGACGAAATTCTCACACAGCATTGTCAAGAATCAGTGGATGTTATTACGGGCGTCCCTTACCATCAGATTCTCTATGCTTGGCGCATCAAGAGAAACGATTACCGCGGAGCCGCTTCAATCCTACTCGATCGCATTCAGAAGCTCAAGCAACTCGGCGAAGGTGACCAGGTGACTGGGGATGATATCCTGGACACGGCCGTGACAAGACAATATTTGATGCTTATCAACGTCTTGAGTTGCGTGGACCAGAAGCAGGCATGGATTACGATCGAAGGCCAACCACAATCAAACAAGTCGAGCACAAACGGCTTTACAAAACGAAGAGTTGTCACTTTAGCCGATATCCGAAAGGAGTATCAGGACGAGCTTGACCGCATTGCGGCGATCCACAATGACCAATTTGGGTTTGCGGCAGACGATGAGATGGAGATCCTATGATTTTAGGGTAGTCGCGATTAATGATGGGGAACGATCGCAAGTGTACAACAAGGCTTGTTTTACTGGATGATACCTCCTGAGCTGTAAGATAGACAGATCCTCAGGCTTATGTGATTAAGGAAAAAGTGCGAATTGTAACGGATGGATTTTGTTTTGCTTGACTAAATTACAACCCTCACGAGTAACGCCTTGGCTCTTCTGACTTGATCACATGCTAATCAAAGACCACTAAACGCCGTGCCGTGCCGTCAATGCTCGACCTTGGGTGAGTAAGAATATACAACAGGTCAAACACATAGTAGTAGAACAAAATAACAGACATAATCCTATTTGCGCATTTCACTTCATCCCCCTCATGCCTGGACCGGTAAGGGCGGGCGCGTAGATTCAGGAACCGATACAACCGCTTGCGGGTCTCCGTTCGCGGCTGCGTCAGGGGCCTGTCGGTAGAGGATGATCTCGGATTGCTTGAAGTACCGTCGAGCGTCCTCGTCTATCAGGACCAAACTCAGATAGTACCGTGTTGAGAATTTCTTGTTCACGTCGCGGAACGTGGGAGTTAGGTCGAAGCCTCCAAGGAAGAGGCGGATGGGGATTGTCTCGCCTCGGGAGGGGGAACCGTCCATTATCTAGTATAATAGATTAGCTAATTATTTAAGCCTTCCATGATAAGTAAAATCCAAACTCACCTCGAATCGCACAAGAGTCTCGCTTTCGTTGTATTGATTGGGAGCGGCGCCTGTGGTCTCCCTCCGGATAATGCTGAGCTCCATGTGCTTGATCTTGAGACGGACGAGGAGGAAGTAGATGCGGCCGACGATGACGTCCTTGAGGTGGTACTTGCTCTTGCTGTACTCGAACTCGATGTGGAGGCAGTCCTCGATTCCGACATCCATCTTGATGGAGGAGTTCATCTCGGGGGGGATGCGGTAGGAGTAGACCCAGAGGTCCTTCTCGCGGATGACGTCGGCCATGCGGCGGGCGACCGTGACGCGGACGAAGTACCGCAGCTTCACATTGATGCCGTTGTACGACTCGTACTGCTTCTCGACATTCTTGAAGTTGAAGTCGAAGGTTTGAGGGTGTTGCAGCTCGCCTGGTGCCGCGAGCTCTTGGTTTAAGGAAAGGAATTCGTAGTGGTTGCCTCGGTCGAAGAACATTTCTATAAGGTTGCGTCAGCTCTGGTGTTGATCGGATCCTATGCTACGGTAGATATACCTATCGTGCCGATGAATTGGACCTTGATTCCCGTATGCTCTAAGCGCTTCCCATCTTTCGGGCGCACTGTGACTTGCCCCTTAACAGACTCGCCATCCATATACAACGGCGCCTTTTCGCGACGCTGCTTTTCTCTTATATCGACTACTTGGCGATCATCGCTGTCCTCGAGGACAATATCTATGTCTACCGGGGTAGCGAAGAAGTACGACATCGTGGACGATTGTCAAGTTGAAGGGGAGGAATTGGTTGTTGGAATTGCTGTTATGTAACTGGTTGTTGAAGCCTTCGTGACTTACCAGTGAATAACTGTTGCCCGTTCTGCCCGTTATCCTCCTGCCTTGTAGAGCCCCACATAAGAATAACGGGTCGATTGGACGCTCATCCATTTAGTTGGGTCCAAGTTGGGTCTAGTGTGGCTTAAGCTTCAGCCTCAGTTCACCGTGGTGAAGAATAACATCCTCTTCAATGTTAGCCCCAATTTGCAGTACACTAGCCACACCGTGTTCCCACCAGCACTTGCACAGAAGCCCTAATTGAACAAAACTTTAAGTACACAGGTACCGAAATTCCGCAGTTTTACCCCAATTTTAGCTTAGCGACCGGCCACAACGAATTTCCTCAATTGATTTTCTAGAGTTTGGCACTTGGTGATTTTTTTTCCCTGTTCAAGACAGCATCAACTTCAGGTACGTGAAAACCCCCGCGCCTAATGCAATTCCCAATTATGAGCGTCGCTTCTTTTAAAAACTATTAATTTCACATCTGCTGGTGCTCAGACTTTCACAACTTACTCACATATCCTTCCATTCTGCAGGTCGAATTCTCCCCCACCATACCCTCACCTGAACCGTCAAGATGCGATACATTCACAGCCAAGAGACTCTGGAGATTCCTGAGGGAGGTACGTTTACGAACCGATTTATTCATTGGGAGCGTCGCTGTCGCACATGGAAATTTTTGGGAAATATTTGAAAAATTCGTTCTGGTTGGAGGAGACATCAAATTTTACGATATCATGGAACAAACACTGACATGCGATCAACGAAATAGTCAAGGTCCACATCAAGTCTCGTAACGTCACCGTCGAGGGCCCCCGAGGTAGGATTATCCCTACTACCAACAATTACCAACTCGCAATCTGGAGGCGCAAAGGAATCTAACAAGGAAAACAGGCAAGCTATCTAAGGACCTAAGCCACATCGCTGTCAACTTCTCGCGACCCCAGAAGAATGTTATTGGCATTGAGATTCACCACGGATCGCGAAAAGATGTCGCCACTCTCCGAACCGTCCGAACCCTAATCAACAACCTAGTCGTCGGTGTCACCAAGGGATTCAAGTACAAGATGCGTTACGTCTACGCCCATTTCCCCATCAACGTCAACGTAGAGAAGAACGGCGAGACTGGCAACTTCGAGGTCGAAATCCGGTATGTTTGAGTATTCCGGGGAATATAGACGAAGGGTATATGGGACGGGATAACTAACCAGTCGACAACAGAAACTTCATCGGTGAGAAGCTCGTCCGAAGAGTCGTCATGCAGCCCGGTGTCGACGTCCAGATCTCCACAGCCCAGAAGGATGAGCTCCTTCTCCTAGGCAACTCCCTCGAGGACGTCTCCCAAAGTGCCGCCGATATCCAACAAATCTGCCGAGTCCGAAACAAGGATATCCGAAAGGTGCGCTCTAACAATTCTCTAACACCCAGGTTATACTTCGTATACTAACAACTCCTTAGTTCTTGGACGGCATGTACGTTTCCGAGAAGGGCAACATCGTGGAGGAGAACTAAATGGGGGGATGGACACACTGGTTTGTTTGCTTTCTGGGTCTCAATACGGAGTCGCAGGGGTTCATGTGCATCACGTAGTAAAATAGCTACGAAAAACGGAACCGAATACTAAGAATTCTGAGCATATGCTTTTTCTTCTATGGTCCTCGTATGAGTTGTGAGCATGGAGCTGTGATATCCCAATGGAACTAGTCTTTCGTGGCCAGTAATTATGAGTCATGAGGGAAGATCTCTTCGAGACAAATAAAAAATATAACTAACTGACTCACAACATCTGGGTGATCTGAGGATTTCGATGTTGTTCAGACATACAACTCTGGGCCAACTACTTATATGTCTTAATAATACACTGACAAAGCCGAAGACAGTGAATACTACATAAGGGGTAAATGCTCTTCCAGTTCTTTGCCTCCATAGCCCATCTCATATCAACATACAATACTTATTTCATATCACAAAATGTCCTCAACTCAAATCACATACATAGCCATAAAACTCATCTAATCTCAGTTTTGCCACGGGGAAAATCCCACGAAGCACTGAACATCCATTCGTAACTATCTACGCCCACTTCATTTCCATGCACATTGCCAGGCCCATCGATCCTAGCCTTTGGGAATCATACCGGTCTCAAACTCAATGTCACCCTGTCACCCATTCGCCCTCAAAGATCCACTCTCCATCCTCATTATTTTTTTCATATGTACATCAATTCGGAGGCTCATCTCAAAACCCCTATTCATATTTCATATTCCATACTAATCTGTTCGTATGAAAATGTATTCAAGTTTTATCGTCGCGTCTTCAGTCCGGCGTCGTTGCGCACTTCTTCGTGTGAAAGAATTAAGTCTAAATCGAGGAGAAAAAGGAGTAATGGAAATAATCATTCCAAGCCGAAACGCCGTTTTCGTGCCGATGGGGGTGGGTGGTGGGAGATATGTATGCCGGAGGGTGTCGGAGTTAAAGAAAAAATGATCTCGCGACAAAAAAGGAACTATGAACTCAATTTAGGACCTTAGTCTCGTAAATTACAGGAGGGCGTGAACGCGGCAAAGTTTCGCGCTTCTAGCTTCGTCTCGACCGCGAAGCCCTCGATGGTCTTGAAGGTCTCGATGCTCTGGAGGCACCCGATCGTCGCGTTCTTCGATCATCGCTTCGGCTACCTGTAAAGAAAAATTGGTCAGTAATAACCCTCGGAGAGTTTATCTTTTTGGGGATAAACTCACTAGGGTCGCTCTGAGTATAGGAGTCACTGTAGTACGCACTACTGTACTCGCTCCCACCACGAGGTGGTTTTGAGCTGCTAGCACGACGTCTCTCATCCCTTCTCAAGCCCAGAAGGAGTGCCGCGCCGCCCAGAGTGGCAGCGAGCCAACCTGCGCCGCTTCCCGAAGGTTTCTCTCTTCGGTCAGCGGCTGACGTGGGTCGACCCCCGCCGCCAAACCATGTTCGGTGTGTCGGTCGTGCTGCACCCGCGCTTGCGCCGTACGCACTACCGTGCCTGCTTCCGCGTCTGGAGTATCGTTCCTCAATAATTTCGACTTCTTCCCTTCTCCTCTTCTTGCCGCCTAAGCCGAGAGCAGCTGCGAATACATCCCACAATCCTCTGACGATGCAGCAAAAGCATAGGAGCAGCAGCAAGAGCACACCTGCAATTGTGCCGACAACGATACCGGCAATTGCGCCGCCGCTTAGAGAACCGCTTGTGGATGCAACCGGGGCTGGGGCGGCCGTGGTGGTCGATGATTCGGTTTCGCTCGCTGCAGTACCAGTAGTGGTCGGCTCCGAAGTCTGTATGATGGTACTACCGCTCGTAACTCTGTAAGGTGCCGAGAACTGGGTTGTAATGACACCGACTGTGGTCCATTGGGTGTAAGAGCTAGCGCCGGCATTCGGTAGACATTGACCGCTTTTGGCGCAGTACTGCCAAGTTGCACAACAAATAGGACCACATGCGATTTGTCCGGACCCTTCTGGTGGTACGCAATCCACTCCTCCTGCTGCTGCCGTCGATGCACCTAGGGCGGAACTGAACGTGCTAGTGTATGTCTTCGTCTCAGTCCAGGTGGTGGTATAGTAGTCGTACGCGGCGCAACTTGCTATGCCAGCTGAGGTAGTGCACGATTCGCCATCAGAGCAGCAGTATTGGTTGTCAGCGCCGCAGTATGATGCGCAGTTACGGTTCATGAGATATCCGAAGCCGGCATTTTTCAGGTCGTCGGACGGATAAGGGTGAGCGACAACCAGATTGAATAATAAGGGGAGAAGCAAACGTCGACTTTGGTTGGGTCGCATCTTGTCTAAGTTTCGTCCAAAGGTGGACTCGACTCGTGGGAATTGGAATGCGACTGAGACAGGCTCTTGCAAACCAAGGCCGATGATTTGACAGCCTTTTTACCTCCTCCAATAACTTGAACTTGAAGTTAGTATTAATCACAGATTGAGGAATGCGGCTTCGTCAAGAAAGTCATGTAAGTCATAAAAGTTAAGAAAAATTGAGAGACATACATTCCCAAAAATAACTTGGTTTGAATTAGTTCCACCAAGCTTAAGCCAGAATTTAGCTGTGAGGGTTAGTAAATGACGGTGATACGAAAACCGCCTTTCCGTAGAATATACAAGCGACGGAAAATTGAAAAGAGTAAAGAAGATGGGAAAAAGAGTAGAAAGGTGGAAAGTAAGAAATCTGGAAGGAGATTTCTAGCTTGTACCCTTAATGCAAATGCAAAATGCATTAAACATCTTTTACTGGTGGGTTGCAACTTCCCAACCTCCTGCTATGAAAGTACGAGAAGGTGACTGCCAGAAATGACGCGGGGCTGGGTGGTGATGCTTGCTTCTCTCTAAGTGCGCAAAAAGGGAAAGTTGAAAACAGCGGTGGTTGGAATCGACAGGGGTTTTGCGCACTCTGATGTCAAATCATAGCCCGCCTAGAAAAAACTAATTTGTCAAATGATCTTGGATGATACTGTGTTATTCTATCCTATATACTATTATCCTTAGTTCCAATAGAAATCGGATCGTGCGACTTAAATAAGAAGTTCATAAACATCGAGCCTATATCGCAATATGCAAGATGTACGAGATGTACGATGTACAAGCGTAGATGCGATGGTGAGTTGGCATAGATCCATGCACAAAAAGTGCAAACTTGTTGATAGTGGCCCGTGCCGTTGTAACAGTGATAATCGATTACGCCCAAGTACCCAGGGGGCAAAACGGTGTAGACCAGGTACAAGACCCGATAAGTAGGACCGCCTGGGATGTTTAGCCTATCAACTCGCTTAGAGCTGAATTAGATGGGGTAACCCAGTCTCTATCACCCCACTTAGCTGCCCACCTCACCTAGACTAGAAGTGGATCTAAGGTGTGTAGGGATCTTGAAAATTTCCTTTAGTTGGCTGGCTGTCGTCCACGTTCCTAGATTAGGGATCTTCGGCGGTCTACCGACGGTCTCTAGGCTCTTAGGAAAAAAGAGGAAACCATCCCATTGCTCAGATAATGGGCATCACCGCCGAGGACTGCATTGCTTTCAAACACGAGGGACATTACACTATGTATTACTTACATTTGTCCCTGAACGCCCTGAATACCCTGAACATATCATAAAGTCCGACGCAAGAGGGGAAACGGACGAACCCATAAATCAGACCCACGAGCCACAAGTGCTTTTAGTTTTGGAAATCGAATTCGAGGTATCGGTGTTTGCATTGATAAACAACAGCGTTTAAAGATGTTTCGAAGCCTTG
This sequence comes from Annulohypoxylon stygium, assembly GCA_003314315.1. NCBI lineage: Eukaryota > Fungi > Ascomycota > Sordariomycetes > Xylariales > Hypoxylaceae > Annulohypoxylon > Annulohypoxylon stygium. Next base: position 949,166 of record QLPL01000004.1, on the reverse strand, counting down.
AAACACCTGAAATCGATCAGTTGAAAATCACAGAAAACTTCAGGGTCTTGGGCATCTTAGCATTTAAGATTCCAAGAGTTTTTACCTGTGAAATCTAGATTGATGTAAAATTGGTGGGTTTTAGACAAAGTGCTTATCTAAAAGAAGCCCGTTATCGCTTCCACCACAAACCATAAACTTTTCTCGGCGTTCGCATTCAAGACTCCAAGTTACAACCCCAAGTTACACCCATTTCGAAGCAAGCAACAGTCCAATTAGACAATATTTCAGAAATGTCGAGAACACCGCATGGCTTCCTTGTTTTCGGTGTTTTCACCTCCATCCCGTAAAGGCGATGCGTGGTTCAACGTTGGCCTAGTCTCGTCATTTCCTGATATAACCAACTCTAGCAGCACTAGTCTCTCCGAGCTGCGTTCTTGCGCCGGACAGGATTCAGCTCCTGGATGCAAGGTATTCCATGTTCCCGCCACAGACAGTTCTCAGGCACACCAAGTCGAGGACGACTCGATATTTCACGACGAAGGAGATTTCAAAGACCAGGTTCTCGTATTCAAGTACAACGGAAAGGTTCATGCTGTTAACAATGTAAGCTATAAGAGATATATATACACATTCTCTTATGAGAATATGGTGGTTAATGTGAGGGTAGCGATGTCCACATTCATCATATCCGCTTTCTGAGGGCATCCCATTCGATATTGAGGACTTCGGTATTGTATTGAGCGCTGGAATTACTTGCCCTAAGCACGGCTGGTCATTTGATCTGTACACTGGAAAAGCAGATCGTGCCAACTATAAGCTGGGCGTATGGGAGGTTCAGTTACGTCCCAGCCCCGATACAAGGGCTGGAGCAAGTAACGAGAAAGGAGACGATCAGGAGGTATGGGTAAGAAGGAAACAGAGAATGGGATAATTCCGTGCAACTTGGTACACCGTTGGATAACGGCGCTCTGCATAGTTCGGCACGTTGATGAGATGTACTTCATTTCTCCAACGGGTGTTGCCTATTCGCCCAGCTGTCTAGAAGGGTCTTTGGAGGTCTTACAAGCTGCCATACCACAAACTTGTATATCGGACAAATACTCATATCATTAATCCTATCAATCGTATCAAGAAGAAATCTAACTCGGATCTGACAAACCAGTTTATTAGATTTTATTCAACTACTACCTAGCAGATCATACCTGTTATTATTATATCGATTGAGTTCAAAGTTCGAGATCACTGAAGATATTACAGGGCAGTTACGTTGGCAGCTGCATGTGCCTATGACGGAAGACCCACTTAATTCGATAGCTTATTGCAACGCTGCAAAAGGCGCATGGGACCTGAAGCATCAAGCTTCTCAAACGTCAACTGGTACCAAGCTTTGGAAGCCTTGTGTCACATCTCAACACACCAATCTAAGAGCAGCTCAAGACTGCCTCCATCAAAGATACTTACCCGGGTATCTAGCTTCAATACCTACATAATACAAAACGCTCTATCACAAACCACGCTGTCACGCCGAGCTCCTTTTTAGTTCGAATACCCCCGACATCGACAAAATCGACTCCTCCCAATCTCCAACCTCCGCAATCTCATCATGTCGCTCGATCCCCCTCCTTACCTCGGTTCGCTCCAGAACAACATCCGCCAGCGGCCAATTCCTTGGGATGGCGCAGCTAGGGCCGGCACCATCACAGAAGCTCAATTGGCCAAGATAAGGGCTGTCGACAAAGTAAAGAGAGAGCAGAGAAAACAAGTAGTCGAGGGTGATCTCGATGGTTACCGGATACTGTTCGTCGGAGAGCCAGGCATACCTGGTGTCCTAGAGTCGGCAAGCAAGCGCTCCGATGTTGTTCAATATATCTTGGTCTTACTTAGCGACCTACTCGAAGGTGCGTCGTACCCCAAACTACATACCCATCCTACTCGCCCGGGTAGGCAACAACACCATAGGAGTTCGCGACTGTCATACCTATGGTGTTTGCTGTTTACCTAGATGCATATAAGTATGCAAATAGCAATATAATGTATTAATGCCATCTTAGGTGTCCCGGCTCTAGCGAAGGCGCTCTTCAAAGACTCGAACCCGTATCAACACTTCCTACCTCTGCTTGCGCGATCGAATAACTCAGAGGATCCTATTCCTCTCCTTACCTCTACTGTCCTGACCATACTCATGGCCAACTCGAGAGATGAATCTGCGGCGACAGAAAACGCTCTGCCTCTTCTACTAACCTATCTATGCGGCTTAGTGAAGAACTCAAATGATGCGGGGCTACAAGACATTGCAGTCATGGAGTACTCGTCACTCTTATACGGCCAGTCATCTCGACAGCTCTTCTGGAAGCAAAGAAGTGAGACTGTTGCACCTTTGATCGAAATCCTCCGAAAAGCGGCAGGCGTTGGTGGCGAGTCCTCGGCTAGCCTTTGGAGTGGAAACACGACCACAAGAAGCGGAGGCTTCGAGGGTATCAGCGGCGGAGTCGGGTTACAACTCTTATACCACGTGTTACTTGTACTATGGCAACTGAGTTTCGAGGCGGAAGATGTTGGCGACGACCTAAATGAGTATGAAGCACCACTAATCAAGATTCTCACGGCACAACTAACGTGGCTACAGCGAATACGATATCATTCTTTTATACACCCAGTTACTGCGACTTTCACCAAAGGAGAAGACCACGCGACTTCTCTTATCTACGTTGTATAACCTTCTCGAAGCTAACCCATCTACACTACTTCCTACAGCAGTCCTAGCCAGGCTTCCTGGTTTACTTCAAAATGTCGGAGGCCGTCATCTGACAGACCCGGATCTACTAGAGGACCTAGAGAAGCTTAAAGAGATGCTTGAAGAATACCAGAAGACTAAAACGACATTCGACGAGTACGTCGCCGAGGTTCAATCTGGCCATCTGAGATGGTCGCCACCTCACCGTCACGAGGTCTTCTGGGTTGAGAATTCGAGAAAGATCCTTGAGTTTGAGAATGGCGAAATTCCGCGAAAATTAGCAGATATCATGAAGAAGCCTTGGGAGAACGACAAGGCGGTGCTTGCAATCGCTTGCAACGATATCGGGTATCTCGTTAAGGAGGTTCCAGAGAAGAGGTACCAGCTAGAGAAATTGGGTTTGAAGGCTCGTATCATGGAACTCATGCAAGACTCGGACGAGACTGTGCGATGGGAGAGCTTACGAGCCCTTGGTGGTTGGCTGAAGTACAGCTTCGAGAACAATTAATGACCCAGTACTGGGTGTGTGAATATGACTATACTCTTTACTGTATTCTTTCAATTGTTATTGGCGTCGCACTAGGTACTGGTCTGGGTGCGAGAACGATAGCATCTTCTATCGGATAGGATAGATACGACCGGCTAACTCAAGCTAGTTTAGTCAATTGACATCGAATCTGATAGCTAAAGTGATATTATGTATAAATTGCTACATCCTTTAGTCACTGGTCTCGTTCAGCTCGTTCAGCATCAGTAATTAACTTGCCATTATCTATAGGAGTCTCGATTATATATGTAATTATCAAATAATATCTAGAAGCGGGAGACTACTTGCGTGTCGATACGAAATAGAGCTTCTTTTGCTGTATACCTGCTAGGTATACTTCCGCTAGCAATAACGTAATTACCCCAGCTTACCCCAGCCATCTAGCCAGTAACCAGCTATCCGGTATTCGGTGTTTCGGCTTGCAGCGGCAAACTCCTAAGGGACATTCCCGCCTTCCCACGGTCCCACGGTTACAGAGTGAAGCAGCTACCCCTCCTATCCAATCCAATCTCTTTGTTAAATAATCTGGAGGTATCGGTGATGGCCACCCCGATAACGTTATCCTTCCCTTCGGGACATACAATACGCTTCTGCGGCTCGTTTCTTTATCCAGGAACCTAGGACCCAGGTGGTATCACATAAAGAAAAGGGGTTTCGTTTCTATCGAATTGAGTCGAGTTAATATACCTAGCTACCTAGCAGCTATTCCTTACGGCAGTTCATCATGCACCGTTTCGCCCGCACGCGAATCATCACTGCCAGCGCAGGACGCACCGCCACCCGTCTTTCGTACTCTACCTCTGCTTCTACTCCTTCTCTACATGCATTGTCATCCAAGATGGCGTCTAGAGAAACGGCAGCGAGGCGCATAGCAGCAACTGCCCAACACCTGCGACCCTACAGCGCACTGGCATCGACTGCGACCAGCTTCCCGACGACGCACGAGCGTATTTCGAAGCCGGAAGATACCCCGTGGTTCATAAATAACGAGTTCGTGCCTAGCAAAGCGGACAAGTTTATCGAGCTACACGACCCCGCTACGAACAACTTGGTCACCCGCGTCCCCCAAAACACAGATGAGGAGCTAAAGGCGGCGGTCGAGAGTGCGCAGAAGGCGTTTCCGGCATGGAAGAACACGAGCGTGCTCGCACGACAACAGATCATGTTCAAGTTCGTGGCGCTGATCCGGGAGAACTGGGATAGACTAGCCGCCAGTATCACACTGGAGCAGGGGAAGACGTTTGCGGACGCAAAGGGCGACGTTCTGCGTGGATTGCAGGTCGCGGAGGCGGCATGCGGGGCTCCGGAGTTGCTTAAGGGGGAATTGTTGGAGGTGGCCAAGGACATGGAGACACGGAGCTACAGGGAGCCGTTAGGCGTCGTGGCGGCGATCTGCCCGTTCAATTTCCCGGCTATGATCCCGCTGTGGTGTATCCCAATTGCGACGGTAACCGGGAACACGTTGATCCTGAAGCCGTCGGAGAGGGACCCCGGCGCGGCGATGATCTTGGTCGAGTTAGCGAAGAAGGCCGGGTTCCCGGACGGCGTGATTAATGTGGTCCACGGTGCGCACCGGACGGTTGATTTCATCTTGGATGCCCCGGAGATCAAGGCGATTAGCTTTGTGGGTGGTAATAAGGCTGGCGAGTACATCTTTACTCGCGGGTCGGCGAATGGGAAGAGGGTACAAGCCAATCTCGGTGCTAAGAATCATGGTGTTGTCATGCAGGATGCCAACAAGAATCACTTTATTAACGCAGTTGCGGGTGCCGCTTTTGGTGCCGCCGGCCAAAGATGTATGGCTTTAAGTACGCTAGTCATGGTCGGCGAGACCAAGGAATGGCTGCCGGAGTTAGCTGAGACTGCGAAGAAGCTTCAAGTTAACGGCGGCTTCGAAGAGGGTGCGGACCTTGGTCCCATCATCTCGCCTCAGAGCAAAGAGAGAATCGAGAGTTTGATCGCTAGCGCTGAAAAAGAGGGCGCTACGATCCTGTTAGATGGACGAGGATACAAGCCAGCCAAGTACCCTAACGGAAATTGGGTCGGCCCAACCATCATTAGCAACGTAACACCGGATATGAAGTGCTACAAGGAAGAGATCTTTGGCCCTGTCCTAGTGACCCTAAACGTGGACACCCTGGACGAGGCTATTGAGCTGGTCAACAGTAACGAGTACGGAAACGGCACGGCTATCTTCACGCGATCGGGGGCGACGGCAGAGGCGTTCAGGAAGAACATCGAGGCCGGGCAGGTGGGCATCAACGTGCCGATCCCCGTGCCATTACCCATGTTCTCGTTCACGGGCAACAAGAAGAGCATCGCGGGAGGTGGCGCGAACACATTCTACGGAAGACCAGGGGTCAACTTTTACACACAGCAGAAGACTGTAACGGCGTTGTGGTCGAGCGCCGATGCTATTTCGAGGAAAGCCGATGTAGCGATGCCTACGCATAGTTAGGGGTAATATGAACGGAGTGATCTGGACTTGCTAGGGGGTGATTTGGGGCATGTTATGTATATATGTATGCATGGCAATGGTTTTGGTATGCTTTGCTAAGGATGCTATGAGGTAGAATGAAATTGATTGAATAATCAGCTTTGCATTGTCAACTAATGACACAGATGATTTTCTTCACGATGTTCAGTTATATCCCAGTTTTCCACACACAATTTTATATTATGAACTCTGTAAAATCTCGGCGTTTAGAATTAGTACCCCGGAAGTTTGGTTCAATATAGCCGATCTAGCCCCGGAGATTCGAGATGCAGCTTCCCGTCGGGTCTTGCCGCATATATATGACAAATGACGTTTTACCTCAATACCTACCCAGTACTTGGGTACCTACGTATCCATTACTTATTTCCTTCCATCATCTTCATCAAATCAGAATCTTGGACACCAATATGAACAATGAGCACAATCGACAATAGCACTGAGGTTAGTCTTAATCTTCCTAGTGCTAATAGTCATGGTCAAAAAGTCGACCTACCAAATCTACCACACGATATCTTCTTCCTCATATGTTCTTATCTCTCATCGCAAGATTGCGTGCTCTGTCGCCGAGTGAGCCGATCATGGCTTCAAGCATTTTCAAACCCGGACACATCATGGAGTTTCATGAAGCTATATTTCCCCCGGTCTCTCGAAATGCGGCGACTCGCCGAGGCACCGGATGAGAAACCAAATTGGAATAATGTTTTTACCAACGTAGCAAGAAGATACTACTACCTACGATCCGCGAAGCCGCGGTTGGTTGAGAAAATCGATATCGACCCGGAGGCTGAGAGAGAAATGTTCCATACCTCTGAACCTCTCTGTCGATATCTGCACTGGAATGACCAGTATGCCGACTTTCAGCATCCCGAACCGACCTGGACCATGGATTGCGGGTTACTGATATATGCGGAACCCATTACAGGGAAATTCATTGCATATGACTTGGAAACCGAAACTCGAATCCCTGTTCCTTTCTATTATACCAAAGAAATAACCATTCGGCGCATGCGGCTTGCCTGTGGTGTGTTAATTATCGAGTGGTTTGAAAAATATACCGGTATGGAAACGGGCATAGAACAACTTTATTGTCATTTCACTACGGCATTTGATGTGGTTCGGAAGTCATATCCAACCACTCTATCTTCAACATTGAAGATGCAGTGTACTTGGGATATCACCTTCCGCTCCGAATGGCAGATTCTTTCTCCTGGCTTCACAACCACTCACAATCACGTCTTTTTCTCAGCCCATACCTCTACTCACTATGTTCTATATTCGTGGATACCAGGCCCCACACCAAGAAGCCGCCGTGATTCTCAGGAAGAACTTATCATCTGGGATATTTCTAAGCCTTCTTCCTCTCGATCGTTGCTTGATCCGACAGGGATCAATAAACCCAAGCCCGGCTGTAGTGAAGAAGGACCGGTGATCATCAACAAAATCTCGCATGAAGCCTTGGCTTTCTTGGGCTTGGAGCAAGGGATTCATGCTCCACACTTACGAGAAATTCTCCTTGACGATGCAAACGTGTATTTCCACGAGGAGGACCACTGCTGGCTGGATGATGCGAATTTATCCCATCCTCGCCATCATAAAGTTCGTTGTACGGGGTTCCCCTTTTTGGGAATAGGACCTCGCTGGTTTGACGAGTGCTGCGCTGATGGCGACGTATTCATGAGCTTCTGCCCACGCGCCGGGTCGCTATCACGCACTTTAAACACACGATCTTCGGATTTCGCTGGCAGCAAAGGCAGAATGTGGCCGGGTTGGGCACCCTGTTGGCGTCATGAGGAGTTCCCGTACTTGACTGTGAGCGACGTGGTAGACGCTGCTGCCGGTGTTAGGATTGTGGCAAGACAGTGCTTCATGATGGAGACCCTGTCGTCATTTGTGCTTCCCAGACTCAGCGTCCAGGAGGAACAGGATGGCGGACTGGGAGTTGAGGATGATCTGACCGAGGTTAGATTCGAGGACGGTGTATGGAAACAGCTGTTAGGAAAGGGCAAGATAATGGGAGATGAGCGTTGGGTCGTTGGTCAGGATGGGCTTGGGAATATCACTATTTTCCGATTCTGAGGACAATATCATTAATCGAGCTTCCTCGCGCAGGGTTGGGCCGTCTATAAACATAGTCACATCGAAAGAGGTCGGTCAAGTGTACAGCTGAGAAAAGACGACCTAAAAGCGACCTAAAAACGGCTAGTTTCTACGGCTCTATTTGCACCGTAACTCTCGACGCAGTGCTAAGCTAGAACCATACCCTATCATCTCCTCGGAAATATGAGGAAGCTAAGATGGCTTTGTCTTAAAATGAACTTGGTCAGAGATATCGACAAGGAAAAGGGTCGTAGAAATCGATACACCATACTTCTTTCGATTGGCGGAGTACCCCGTAACATTACCTATACAAACCAAATAGGTGTGTGATCTCCTGCGTTTTCCGACGGAAACATTATATTCGTTGAATTGTTGTCTTTCGTTTCGTTTTTACATAAAATTTATCACATCGAGCCCTGCCTACTAGTCTAGAAATTGAAAACATGTAGGGCGTGAGTAAGTCCCCGACCCAGGTTCCATATTCCACATCGGCCCCTCCCGGACTACAGCGGAGATGCAAGAAATTCTTCATCCTCGTATATGATTGGACAATTAGACGGTGATAGATCCGCTCTTGGCGCAAACCCGACAAACCTTGGTGAGCTCCGATGTGCTAAGGATGTAGAGATATCTAATCCATCCAACACATCTGATAACCAGACTAGGCAGGTCGGTGGACAAAGATCAAGAATGGGGGTGGGTGGAGAGCTTTCTCATACCTGTGATAAAAACCATTCGGCGAATCGTTCCAAGATCAACCCTAGCTTGCCGCTCCCGCTTGCAGCTATCGCCTGCTGTGGTGCTACCCAGCTTGCCTAGCTGTATGTATTGTAACCTTGCGATGAGCGGGGCTAGAGGAGAGGAAAGTTTTATTAATACTCGAGCTGCATCTTCCCACCATCTTCGCTTCTCCTTCTAGAGGTTTGTTGGGTTGCTGCTCTTCTAATTGGTTTATCTAGTAGGTGTGATTTCACTTCATTACCTGCCTAGATATTTTTCAATAGAAGCAAGGTAAAGAAAGTAAGCAATACCTGAAAAAGCAAAGTCGGGTCAAGCCAAGCCAAGCCAAGCCATGGCGTTCAAGGCGTTTCTCCTCTCGCTAGCGACTCTTCCGCTCGCCAACAGCGAGACCGTCCTAGGTGTTTACATCTTCCATCGTCACGGAGACAGAACGCCCAAGGCTCTCGCGCCGACGAACCTAACTGCGCTCGGCGCAGATGAGGTCTTCCAGTCCGGTAACTACTACCGCAACAAGTATATCTCGTCCAACGCCAGCGCGCCGATCTTAGGGCTCAGCAATGACATCGCGGTTCCTACGCAGCTGAACGTTATATCGCCCTCTGACTCTGTGCTACAGAGCTCAGCGATAGCTTTCTTGCAGGGCATATACCCGCCCGCCGGCAGCACCAGCGTGTCGATCTTGGCTAACAAGTCTGAAGTCGTCGCTCCGCTTGGCGGCTACCAGTACATCCCCGTGTCGACCAGCTCGACTACTGCCAGCAGCGCAAACTCCGAGAACAGCGAATGGCTTCAGGGCGGGTCCGGATGCGGCAACGCCGTCGTGAGCTCCAACAACTACCTGGTTTCCACCGAGTACACATCCCTCCTTTCTTCAACCAAGAGCTTCTACACCGATCTACTCCCGGTGTACAACGCGACCTTCAGCGCCAGCCAGGCCACCTTCAAGAACGCGTACACGATCTTCGACTTGGTGAACGTAGCCACGATCCACAACTCCAGCATCCCGAGCTCGCAACTACTCACAAACGAGACGCTGTTCCAACTGAGAACGCTAGCGGATAACCACGAGTGGAACCTAGCGTACAATTCCAGCGACCCGATCCGCGCCATCGCGGGCGCGACGCTCGCGGCGCAGATCGTGCAGCAGCTGAACGCGACGCTGGCGAAGAGGGGCAGCACGCCCGTCAGCATCCAGTTCGGCGCCTACGCCTCCTTCATGTCGTTCTTCGGCCTCGCGCAGCTGCAGAAGGTGTCCGCCGACTTCACCGGCGTCGTCGATTACGCCTCCTCCATCGTCTTCGAGCTCGTTACTAACGCGACCGATGTTTCGAGCTCGAACTACCCGAGCACGGATGATGTCAGCGTTAGGTTTTACCTCGCGAATGGCACCGCGGCGATTAATGAGCCGAAGGTTTACCCCCTGTTTGGGCAGAGTGAGACGCTGGTTTCGTGGGACACGTTCGCGAGTGAGATGGGCAAGTTTGCTATTGGCGATACGGAGAGCTGGTGTACTGCTTGTGGTAACACGACGGGCATTTGCGCTACTTCTGCTTCGACTTCTGGGTCTGATGGTAGTGGTAGCACCGAGGCGTCGACGAAGTCTGGAAATGGGGTTACGCTGCCGGTTGCGGGTGTCATCGGTGCGCTTGTCACTTTGGTTGTTATACTAGGTGTTGAGGGATTGGTGTACGCGGTTGCCGGCTTGAAGTTGGTTAAGAAGTCTACGCTCGCTGCGGCTGCGGCTGCTGGTACTGCGACTACGGGTGCGGCGGCGGGCGTGAAGGCTTAGGGGCGAGGATGAATTGGAATGGAGGCAGGAAAGGGGTGAAGGATGATACCAAGTAGCGACGTCGTATGAGATAGGATAAGATGGGATAATGTCGGCTTTAAATACCTTTACGTAGCTGATTTCTATGGTTCGACAATCAGCGATAAGTAAAAGGTCAAGGATCTAATTATGTGTCGTATATACAGTCTGCATGTCTATAGTTCTTATCATATGAAGCGATTTTTATGTATTTTACCCTTCATGACCACCGTGATTCCAGGACTCGCCCCCTAATTTGTGTGGTGTTGAACTTCTTGCGCCCGCGACAAACTACTTCTCATATCACGGCAACGACGACGAGATAAACTCACTTTTTGACCCATAGGATGCTTAGTTTATCAATCATTCATGAGTTCCTCTCAATTTCGAATAATCATATTGATATTTCCGTCTCTGCGATGATCAGAAATGTGCCTTTCCCTCGGGGATGACCAACCATACATAATCGACAATATGAATAAAATTAAGTAAGCATAAAGTACATAATAAGGACCTGAAATATGCTTCATAAATGCGAAGTACAATTATGCCAATAATGCAGATTACATAAGGCGCTCAAAGTGGATCCGGCTAATCGGGTAAAATCTGGGTAAACTGAAGAGATATATAGCTAAATAAACTTTGCATTTATGCCTTCGGGCATTTGGTCAATTTGAAACGATACAGAGAAGATTAGCATGGCCCCTGCACTAAGGATGACACGCTCAATCAAAGAGAAGCAACCAATTTTTTTGCTGCTTTTTTCCACGCGGGTTCGAACTGAGTAGCAACCACTTTTTGTATTTTTTTTTCTTACTGCGACAACTAGATTTAATATTATTTTCACCTACCCCAATTCATTTTTAATTGCGCATTGTAATAATATCATTGACAAATTGAAGTCGAGTTGCTGGATGATGAGATATTACTTGTATGCGAAAATAGGAGAAGCACTGCTACCCCTATTTCAATTTACCTGTAGAGATACGGTATTCAATCAGCATTTCACCTGCTATGTGTCAACTGCCGTGGAATATATTATCTCCCTTCCCCGATTGACTGATTCATGAAGCCCTGGCTTTAGAGGCGCTCGCGCAAAAGGCGGCGTCTTCTCGGACGTCCGAAGAGCGATGACGATCATGTAACAAATACAGTCTTAACAACAGCCAACTTGTCTTGGTCTTCTCGGTAGTACTTGGCTTATTGAATCCGAGCTCGAAATACTGACTGCCACATTAACTCGTCTAACGAACGTGGGAATCTAAAGCAGTAAGGGAGATATCAATCTTGTTTTTTACTTGGGACTAGTACGCGGCAATGGTTGATTAGTCAAGCCTAACATCAACTTATGCTCAGATGAAGTACAGCCATTTTGATGACGCGTAGTAAGGTACCTACCTACCTATATTCTCGCGGAAGGATTCAGGTAGTAGAAGAAGGGACCTGAAGCCACCAGCCAAATCTTCACCTCCACCCCTTTGTTGGCGATGAACCTGTTAGACTAAAGAACCTCGCATCCTACGAAGTCAATAAAAATAGCTTCACGACTCACAGAAAACAGCGTCATTTAGGAGTGAATGAAGTCATGTGTTGGATCTTCGTTGTTTTTGCCTAGGTAGACTTGACTAACTGGGAACTATCCGTAGTGGGTAGGTAGTTGATACGCATAACACACTCAGTCATACATGATAGGCCGTGGCAGCCGAGCCCTAATGATCCATGGACAGACAAGTGCTCACTACTAGGTGCTAGGTAGGTAAGGAACATGATCAAGAGATCCGCAGACATGTAAGTAACAAATTATGGTATCTTAGTCACAAGAACATCAACCCGTCACAAGATAATACAGACTCAGATGCTACCAGGAAGAACGTGTATTCAATAACTGGCGGCTTTTCTAGTTTATGGTAATAATTGTAATCCAAAATCCACCAGATGAAGTAAAACCAATGCAATGTGAACTCCGGACCGATGCAACCAAATCCTTCTATATCATCAACCGTCGCACGTGCGCTGTCATCTATCCCCAAAACCCGTTATGCCCCTATACCCGTCCCACCACCATCCATAGCCTGTGGTTCCATTCCCAGTTCGTAAAGTATGTACATATCAAAGGGTGTCCTAATTCGAAAACCCTTACTTGCGCTTGGCGATGTTGCAAGTCTTCAAGCACTGCTCAACACCAAGCGCGACGCTGGTGCTGACAAGGCCGCGGAACTTGTCAATGTCGGCGCCGTCGATGTGGTTTCCGGCAGCCGCAGCAATAGTCTCGTCCTGTAGGGCGAGGTAGTTCTGGAGCATGACGCTGGCACCGGGGTCTTCGCTTGATAGGGGTGCGATGAACGTGACGTCCTCGCATGTAGGGTTGAACTGGGTGTGCAATGCGCCCATGAAGTAAGGCGTAGCTTGAAGCTCCTCGATCGTGTTCATAATGTCCCGCGGCTTACCGCTTTCGTTGTTGACACCGTTCTCGATCACCATCTCTGACACTATCTTGCCCTTGGTCACGATAAGTAGCTCCGTGGCCCGGTTGTGCGTGTGAGGCGTGTTGAAGCCGCAGGGTCCGAGGAAGCCAACAGCCATGCTGATTCCTGTTCCTGTTAGGGCTGGGAAGGCCTTGCGGTTCGCAAGCACGATTTCGCCGCCCTTGCCCGGGCCGAATTTGCGCGCCTTCTGGAAATCAAAGACGAAGTCCGAGTCGGAGGTTAACACGTTGTTGACAGCGTCGGCGCGGGTGTCGGAGAGGAGGATCTGCTGCACCTTACTCAAGCCTGTAGGGGTGGCGGGAGCGGCGGCGCTGGTGCTGGCTGTCGTAGTAGAGACAACGTTTGAAGCAGAAACGGTGATCGAAGCACTAGCGGCTTCGGTGCTGTGGGCGTAGCTCAGGGTGCTGTGATAATCAGAGGCAGTGGAAGGTTCGTAGGGAGAACCACCAGTAGCGGTTCCCCAGCTGGCAGGGGCAGCCGCGGATACGGAGCAGAAAGCCAGGATGGCAGCGACGGTTCCGGTCTTGAGCATTTTGACGGTATTGATATTGGTATCAAGTTGGAATTAGATGATTCGACTAATGATAATGCTAGGAGAGGATCGGCCCAAAAGAACAAACTACACTAGTAGGAAATAGAAGCAGAAGATTCAAGGAGATAAGTAGAGACTTAGGAAATAAGGAGATGACAAAAGAGACAAGGAAATAAATAAGAAATAGGAAAGATGTAGATTTCGTTGATTTGATGTTGGTGGTGATGAGGAAAAGAGAAGTCTTCCCTTACGGACCTCACCTCGAATTATATACCTACACATTTACCTTAGATTGTTCATCTCGAAAACTTGTATGCCGAGGTACCAATGATCATCGTCCATCCTACTGTCGGCCGAAACGGGTCTCTCTATCTGGATGTCATAGTTTCCGCAGGGCTGAGCAATAACGGTGACCGAGTTCCCGGGACTGCTATAGGCAATTGCAGAAGCATATGATTGGACGAATCGCGCGGAAATTCGAGAAATGTCAACGTAGCTGTGGAGCCTGGAGCTGTCAGGTAGGATGATGGCGTAATTTTGATATAAAAATATCAACGTCGCTAGTTGGTCCCAATTGGTTGGTAATAGCAGTAACGAGAGCTGGATACTAAGGGTTTGTTGGTTCGAACGAGCCAATGATAGAAGAAGCGAAGCTTTTTTGTGATTTGGTGCTGAGCTAAGACCTTAGCTGCGTCTACTTAGCTTGTCGTCAACCATTAGGATGTGAAGTTTTTGCACGGAAGAAGTCATTCCGGAGAAAAAGTCTAGAACGCCGGGTTTCTGATCTCGGTATTTGATCTTGAAAAGGCTGTGTAGGTGGATTTAAGATAACGCTATTATAGCGAGCCTTGCAAAGCCACACCTCAAGCCCAACAGATGAAGTGTTAGCAAAATTGACGATGATATCCACACGCCGCTAAGCTGACCTTAAGGAGCTATTATTACATTTAGCGTATACACTGTTGTCCGGTGACAAGCTAAATGTTAGGACCAGTCAAATGACCACAACTGTTTCATATTGAGATTACTGTTGATATATTTGGCATATTTGATAAAATTTCTATGCACAGCTCCAATGATAAAGAGAAGGATAGCTTGACTTTTTGATTTTGAGTAGTTATATTCTTAGTATTAGACAGAGGGTTTTGCGACTTGGCCAATGATACGCATCTAGTGCTTAACTAACCAAGTTAAGCCATTGGCGAGCATGCGTCTTAGGTCCAGAGCCGCATACGATCGAATCGGTTGTTTTGATCTGAGTCAGACAAATATTCCGGCGTCTCAGAAATATGCGTATAGTCGAAGATATATAAGACTTGTCATGCTAAAACTAGAATTAGCGATCCTTGATATGCGTTTATCTCAGCTATGTAGATCCGGGGTACGTCGTTTCAGCTGAATGATAAACGGTGTAGTCAGCCTTTAACCTGACCCGATCATAGGAAGCTTTAACGCTGACTCGGACTATCGGTCAGCCAGATAGAACCAGGAGATGGACCATACTTGTGAAGAGATCCTCATATCTCGACCCTAGGTTAATTATGGCTACTCAGGCATTATGTTATTCTTAAGAGATGTTCTAGGAATGACCTAGTAACCACGATCGTACGATTTTCCCATGAAAAGATTTCGGTGTTTGGTTATGTAATAGAATAGAATACTCCGGAGTCCACGGTTGAATTTCGGGCAAGGGGAAGAGTGAGATGAGAGCCAGGATACCTAGGTCCTAGGATATCGGACGTGGCGATCACATCCCAACAATCCGAGCAAAAGGGGTCAAGCAGAACTGAAGGGGGTGTTCAATTTTGCTTGACTTATGCGATTGGATTTCTTCATACGGCTCTATACCATAGACTCAAAGATGTATATCGCACATATCGCGCATAGTATGTATGCTTTGTGCTGTGATAGCTGTCTTAAGAGACATGCATGTGATATTTGTAATCGGTCGAATCAAACCGGAAGAATTTGGGGACCTCCAGGCTCAATTAATATATAAACAGAGCCCGACCGCCGTTCCTTGCAGCGTTGCAGAAGCAGGTGGTATCCTCGCGCCTTGTTGACTCCCAACTCCAACTCCATGGTTCGGATCGTCTTAACTCCTAGGGCAAATCGAAACGCGTCCATAGCGCGAGGTAGTATTTGAAACGCTTCTAGGTCACTGTGCTGTCGCCCACCCTACGTGTACCTGCATTTTGAAGAACACGTCGAAATGCTGTCACCCTTTCACCGCGTCGGAGTAGTCGACACTGGACAGCCCGACAATTGCTAGTTGCCCATTGCTAAGACAGCAATTCAACATATGTGTTAAATATTATTATCATAGACTCATTGCTCATTGTGCGGTACACCATCAAAATTTTTATCGATTTTATGGTGGGTTATGCTGATCGAAATCGCGCCTCCTTGGCGCTGTGGTGCCTTGCAGTAGTGGTTTACGGAGGCGAGTAAGGTGATGGGGGTGACGGAGGTGATTTTGGGTCTTGGGAGATTGTGGGAGATTGTGGAAATGTCGAAGAAAAAAGAAAAGGAAATTTGATATGGGTTGTTATAGGTTAATTCGGTAGTTGCATGTTCCTGACTCTCCATTTTAGGAAATCCACCCCTGCACTTGCTTCTAGCTCATTTGTTCGAGCTCTCCCATTGGTGAAGCTTTCAATAACCTTCATGGGTGTTGACCAATCGTAACGACGATGGATCGCGCTAACCCCGAAAACGCCTTATGGCGCCTTAAAGCTCTCTAAAGCGCCCCTGGAGAATTGGAGATTGTAGTCCGCTAGAAGCCCAATGCGCTGTGGTTGTCAGCATCCTATTCCTATTAGCGTAGTTGAGAGGCGCTGGAGGTATCATGTATTTCCTCCCCTTCTTCTTTTTTACCACCCCAGTCTCTCCTCTCCTTTGCTGGAGCCCACCTCTTCTTCCTTTTCGAGCTGAGCCGGTCCAAATCCCTCATTACCTTCGTTATCCCCTACACTCTTTTTCTCTTGTTTGTGAATAGTCACTCATTATCGCGGAGAATAGTCTCCCTGCCACTCTTTTGAAGTAAACCACCACACTCGTTCTAGAAGGATTCCGAATCACCTCAAGAGCTAGCCTCATCGCTCACTTTTGCTCATCCCGGCGACTAGACTTGCAACACCAGATCGATCGTCGTCTCCGTTGTTGATCGCGTTGTTGATCACTTGAGCCGCTACACTAACAGAGGGGCATGTGCCTTTAGCTTCCTATTCGGAACACATCTACACTCGTTTGATACGAAATCGTTGTCGAGAACGTGATATCATGAAGATCACTACGATACAGGCCGCCTTGGGCTCGGCAATCTTGCTTTTCAGTGCGCAACCATGCGCCGCTACCACCGGACACCGGCACCACCATCTTCACCTTGAGAAGAAGCACAATCATATTCATAGCCACGGCCATGGTCCAGCTCACTCAAACAGCACCAATCCAAAGTACAGTGTCCGGAACAGTTCACCGCTTGTGTCTCGTGATGGCAAGAAGACGTGCAAGTTTCCCACCGACAAGGGCCTGGTTGCCATCACCCCGTCTGGGCAGAATGGGGGTTGGGCGATGTCCCCCGATCAGCAATGCGATTCAGGCACTTGGTGTCCCTATGCTTGCCCTTCTGGTCAAGTCATGGCTCAATGGAAGCCAGGCACGACTTATGCGTACCCAGAATCCACTGTTAGTGCAATGTTATTAACTCCAAATATGCGACAACCAGCTAATTCGAATACAGTATGGTGGTATCTACTGCAACGACGATGGCGAAATCGAGGTTCCTTTCAAGAATAAGGCTTGGTGCGTTGATGGAACCGGTGCAGTAGAAGCTGTGAACAAGGCTGGAAAAGTTGTGTCCTTCTGTCAGACCTGTCTGCCAGGTTACGAGGATATGATCATTCCCAATGATGTCACTGGTACTATTACTTTAGCTGTCCCGGGCACGTCTTATTGGGATTCAACCGCAGCTCAGTAAGTGTTGGTTGTTCAAGCCAAGTAAGGTTTTAAACTAACAAATTTAGTTATTATATCAATGCCCCTGGAATCGATGCTAGCCAAGGGTGTCACTGGGGAGATGAATCGAAGCCTATGGGCAATTGGTCCCCGTTCGTTGCAGGAGCAAACACCGTTGCCGACGGTTCGACCTACGTCAAGCTTGGAATCAACCCGGTGTGGCAAAGCTCCTCGCTCTCCAGCACCAAGCCGACCTTTGGATTAAAGGTCGAATGCCCGCAAGGTGGCTGCAATGGTGCTAAATGTCAGGTTGACGCAACCGGTGTAACGAGCGATAACAAGGCGTCCGGTGCCGGCGGCGGAGACTTTTGTGTCGTCACCGTCCCTAGTGGAGGCAAGGCTAACATCGTCGTTTACAACCTGGATGGGTCCGGAGGAGATTCTGGGTCGTCGAGCTCTTCGCTAGCCGCGCCAACTTCGTTAACCCAGGCTCCTACTTCGATTAGTGTATCTTCCATAAGCTCTGTGCCTTCCGTCACATCGATATCCTCAACACCTTCTTTATCGACGCCGAGCTTACCTACCTCGTCAGCCCACTCGTCGGCTCACGCATCGAGCAGCAACGTCGCTACCACTGTTTCCTCATTATCTTCAAGACAAGCAAGCCCTACTCCCACACCGAATTATGGTGGTGTTTTCCAGGAAAACGGAACATCGACCTTGAGTATTTCGTCTGATCCCTCGTCAACCTCTGCTGCTGGCTCCAGTTCTACCAGCGGAGAAGAATCCACATCAAGCGAAACGACCAAGAACGAAGGCGCAGGTCAACGACAGGGCGGTGCTGCTATGGCGGGCCTTGTCATTGCTTTCGTAGCTGCTACTTGCCTACTATAAGGCATTTGAGTAACTATGGGCGCTGAGCATGCCAACACGAATCTATCTCATTTCAGCTATATATTCAAAATTTATCTGGGGGTTCTGGCATGCCATGGTCGCTACCATGGAGATAGCGAATTCCTCGGCTGAGGCGATTACGCCTTTACCACTGCCGGCGTGTCGATATGTATATTGCCATCTCGAAACGGCAATAATTCTAACCAAATACGTACATATTACAGCTTAGGAAGCTCTTATAACTCCGTCTGGAGCTGGAGCTGGTCGCATATAACGAAATATTTATTCGATAGTGTTTATTATCTATTCAATGGCGATTGACGATCTGCGGAATTGTCAACTACGTTCATCAGTACCATTCTCGCTCATCTTGGGCTACATACGTTTTTCTCTTCTCAATATACCCCCTTTTGTGGAGCGCCTGCGGCTAGGTGGTTTGGGGCCTTTTTATCATTCTCGAGAGAATTATCTCTTATCCGCTTTCTAGCAAGCGGGTTCGGATATTTCTCAATGGAGTAACTTTTAGAGATGGTGAGGTTTGGAGTTAAGAGAAACACACGACCAAGACGACACGCCACGCGAATCAGATTTTGTACTTTATTCATGAACATAGCTGAGTTTGGGGCGCCACAACCAAGGAGTCTTGGATCAAGGAAAAACATTGGTTGGTGGGTTTGGTAGATATTTGGAAACAGCTTTCGGTAGACGCGGGTTAGGATTTAGGTCCTGCGTTTCTTGTGGACATACTTTTATCTTCTGCCACGATGTACCTGTTGCTGGTGTCGGCACTCGATAGCATGGAATGAGATTTGGTTGAAGCGTAAATACGATGATCCTTAATGTGTGTGTTTTCACGTTAAACATGTGACTGTTACAAATCTGACTAAGGGAGGGAAGTAAGGAGGTTTTAAGGTTTGGTATCACCTAAATTGAGATATCAGTTACTCAGGTACTCCAGTAGGTACCTTATAGTTGGACCTCACCAAGTCAACCATCCCTTGTGTTATTACGATATATCGTGTAACCACGTATTCCTGGTATATCAATCAAATAATTACTCGAAATTTCCAGGACACTATCGTTTGGCTTCTGTGCTTCTCCTCAGGGGTGTCACGTGACTAAGTCAAATCCCCTCATGTAGGTGATAGGGTGACGGTACCGGCCGATGTAGTTTTAGGGTCATAGACTCTGAATAAGAATAATACGGAAAGTTATCTAAGTCTCACATATTTGTCTAATCCTGCTTAGGTGATTTTGTATCTCTCCTATAGCAGGTGTGCCACAAGCTCGCTTTACTTGATACTGGTCATAGTCACGGTTCTAGATCCATGATAATCATCCAACATAAAGATGCCATCACTACTGATCTATAATCTAGTCGGGTCAAACGACTCGATTGACCTTGCAAGCACCTTAATATCAAAGCATAGAATGCATGGGGTATCATTCGTAATATCATTACGCCCGCTAGAAGCCATCAATCTGGCAATCCTACTATATGACTAAGTAACCAGACCAATATCGTCTATAGACAGGATCCATAAAAATCAAAATGCGCTTTTTATAACCAGGATGTTATGTATGCAAACTTCCTCTCCCCTTCCACCTTCCACTGCCGTCTCCTTATCCCGTCCGACTGTTTTTTTTTTCGCTAGCTCTCATCCTTAACCCAACCAGGAATCTCCCTCTCCGTAGATCTCCCTTCGATAATCTCGTACGCGCTCGGCCATCCAGCAGCCACGGCGCTACCCTTCTGCTTCGTACCCATAATCGCGAACGCGCCCTGCGTGTGCGCGATATATCCGTGCAGAAGGTCCTGGCCGATAAGCGACATGACCATGTTCTCGACGTGGTGATCCGAGATCTGCATGTTGCCCGTCAAGATACCCTCATCCGGCATCAGCATCTTTATGCCGCCGGGCGGCGGGGCCAGCGTCGAGTTCTTAAGCGGCGGGCCCGCGCTGTTCGATACGGCTTTCAGGAGATAGCTGTTCACGTTCCCCGGGTTGCGGGACTTGGGCGCGGGACCGGCGGGCAGGTAGCCCTCGAGACGCCGCTGGGTGTAGGTTAGGACCGTCTGGAAGTCGGCGAGCTTGAGCACGGCGGCCTTGCGCGAGTCGCCTTCTTCGTCCGGCGTGTAGGTGAGCAGGAACGTGCGGCGCGAGAGCGAGCGCCATATCAGCGGGCGGATGCGCCATTGTAGGGTGATGAAGAGGGGGTACCCTTTGCTGCGCAGCCAGTCTTCGTGCTGCTTGATGGTGTGCTGGAAGGCTATGTAGTTGCCTTTTCGGATCGCGGATGAGAACTGCGAGTAGCATTGCGCCATAGACTGGGCTTCGGGCCGTTGGAGGAGGGATTGCGAGGGTAGGCGACCCATGGTAAAGTTTGCCGCTATGAGGTATGTGAGAATGATGCGCCGGTGCTTTTGGAAGTGCGCTGGCGTCTGTAGATATGCCTCCTGGAAACACTGCGCGGCGCGCCAGTAGAGGCTGTGGTTGAAGTGGAAGCGGCCGAGAAAGTATAGGAACGTCACTCTCTGAGAAGCCGGGTAGTAGGAGAGAGGCGGCGATTTTGCCATGAGATTGGTTAAGAGTTGTGTTGCTAGGTACGATCGGTTGTTCTGGGTGTCGATAGATTTAGTACGGCGTCGGCCGGAGTTAGCTATGTATTTTTACATACCATTGTAAGAAGCTTTAGAGTTTTATTGGCGAAGACGTAAATGCCGATTTTCTTGCCCGTAGGTGGTGCGAATCGTGGGCTTGATCGATCTGTCAGACATGCCGTGAAGAACTTCTGCATGATCTCTGCTGTGATCTCGATAAATGACTTCTGCTCATCATCGCCGCTATTCAAAGCCGCTAGTTTCGATGTCAAATCCGGTCGCTTATTCAAGGTCATGGATAGGGTCGAGAAAGAGCTGCAAAGCGATATGCTTGTCTGTAGCATGATTGTTCCATATGTAGGATTGTTGAGCGCCGTTGCGCATGAACTGTTTTTATTAGCCGACGGCGACGAAAGATCGGGACGGACGAATTGGCGTACTTGGTTAACGCGGTGAGCAATTGATGGGCTCCTAGAAGATCTTCGAAGTCCACATCTCGCCAATATTGAAGGTAATCTTTTATAAAGGCATTGAAGCCGAACCATGATGTTCCCTGGCCTTCTGGCACATTGTCATCTTCCGGTAGACTCGATTCGACAAGCTTTTCGATCGCATCGTCGTCTTGATAGCTGCTCTTGAGCTCAGCTGCAAGGTCGAGATACTCTTGCGGCAAGGGTGGCTCTACCTTAAGCCAATCGCGAAGGCCTTCGCCATCGAGAGCCACGAGAATATCACGGATACCCCCGAGAAACTTCTTCGCCACAGACATGGTGGGAAGTGGTGAAGTATAAAGTCGTAGGATTCGATGTCAGAGAGGGTGGATTGGTTTGATCTAGATCATTGCATTTGAGAAGGCATAGTCGGTGAATACCACGAAGTAGGTAAGGGACAATTGCCAATTCGGAGCTTCGTTCGAATGCCGATTTTAAAATGACGTGTCGATATATATTCGATAGAATTTATCGGTGATAATTGATTTAGTAGATGGTAGACTGGGTTCATGGACTAGGTAGTCGACGCGGAGCTAATTTCGAAGACGCAAGAACAAAGTTGGTGTAGGTGAAGAGTGTGGAGATACTTCCAGCGCAGTGACCAATCATATTTCTAGCGGGACCTGTAAGGCTAATCTAATCTACACCCCTGCTTCGGTATTTGGGTACGTATTCATGTGACATCATCTCACACCACGGAGTTACACTGACTGTACTATAATGCATGTGATAGTCTCTAATCACTACAATAACCATTGTTTGCATACGACCAAGGTCGGTGCCAAAATTCTGTATATCTGCATAGTTGTATAGGAACTACAAGCTTCAAGCTTTCTTTTATAGTACATAGTTGACGTAAGTACCCAAGAAAATTGTTGAAAATTCCAGACTAGAATGACATTCTAGGTTGATACCTATATTATCCATCCTTTCTAAACATCCCGTACTAATTATACAGATTCGATGCGTTGGACTACAATTGCAGTAGCCGCTCCCCCTCCGTTACAAATAGCAGCAACACCATACTCTCCTGGTTTAAGCTGATGTAACAAAGTTGTAAGAATTCGGGATCCCGAGCTACCAAGAGCATGGCCTAGAGATATAGCACCGCCCAATGGATTGACTTTAGCGCCTTGAAGACCAAGAATCTATCATCTCATGTTAGTGATAAAACACTTACCTAGTTGGAAATTAGGTTTTACCTTTTCATTTGCTTTGATAACAGCAGCAAAAGCTTCGTTGAACTCCCAAACCACCACCTGGTCTTTCGTGATACCTGCACGCTTTAGAGCTATGGGCACGGCTTTAGCCGGAGCAACTGGGAAATCCACGGGATCAACGGCGGCATCAGCAGAACTACATATTTTCGCAAGAACTCTTGAGCCAGCCCCGAACTCCCTTGCGATGTCTTTGCTTCCTAATACTAGTGCACTGGCGCCGTCGTTAAGTGTTGATGAATTTGCTGCAGTGACGGTACCTGTACCATCGCGAATGAAAGCTGGCTTTAACGTAGGAACTTTTTCCAGTTTGATATCTAGGTAGCCTTCATCAGTTTCAATTACGGTATCGCCCTTTCGACCTTTTACAGTCACGGGCGTAATTTCATCTGCAAATGCCTTATTCTTCCATGCAGCTTGGGCTCGCTCATAAGATTGAATAGCGTATTCGTCCTGCGCCTCTCGAGAGATGTCATGCTTTTTTGCGGTTGTTTCGGCGCAGATTCCCATGTGAAACTGATCATATACATCGGTCAACCCGTCTTTGATTAGGCCATCTTCCATCTTGATGTGTCCAAAAGGGGGTAAATTGCTCGCACGAGGAACATAATATGGAACCTGGGACATGTTTTCCATGCCACCGGCAATTTGTACCTCGCTTAGACCGAGTTGAATGTTTTGCGCTGCAAACACAACGGCCTTAAGTCCCGAGGCACATACTTTATTGATGGTGACCGCTTCAACAGTCTTGGGAAGACCGGAAAATATGACTGCTTGTCTGGCGGGGGCCTGGCCAATTGATCCTTGCAGGACATTTCCCATATAGACATCCGTCACTTTCTCAACTGGCACTTTTGATTTTTCCAGAGCCGACTTAATAGCAACAGCGCCGAGTTGCGGAGCGGATACTGTGAGAAATGAGCCATTGAACTATTATCAATATTAGCTATCACGGCAATGAAACATAGCTAGCTCATTAACGAAATTTACCTTTGCAGTCGGTGTTCTAGATGCGCTTAAGATATATGCGTCTCGAACCTCTTGCCGCCGAGCAGTTTGCACTGAGAAATAGCGCGGTGTTCCGAAAGCTCGAACCCCCGAGCTCCTAGCAGCAGATCTGACTACGCCAGGTCGCAGTATCATTTTGACGTTTCTCAGAAACAAAGAAGCAAAGGAATCAAGAGTATGCTTAGACAAGAGATAGATGACGGATCAATTAGACGAAATAGTTTAATCCAGTGAAATGAATTTTAAAATAAAATCGTGACAATAATTAAATGGCAATTGCGAACTGGTTCAGTCTAAACTCCGTTGTTATCCTTTTCTATGCTTATTGGCACCTCGGCTTAGAGCGGAATGATCCTCTAACAATGCCAGGTGCGGTGCCCCTCCGCTCAGATAATCAACCGAGGAACTATAATCTGGGGAAGTAGCTGACAGTTTAAAATCCATACCCGCCACCTAGCATTCCTTGAATATCCTTCCTAATGTACATTCCTTTTGGATTTAAGCATAATCGACTTTGGAGAGTGCAAGGATTATCATCGATATTGATATTTGGAAAAGTCCATTCATGGCCAGTATGAAATGCATGCGAGCATGTGCCAATAGCTACAAATTGAAACATCGTCATTCATCTGGTCTGTGCACCTGCGAGTTTCCGTTTAGCTTATTAGTGTAACAGTCAATTGAATGGCAGAATGGTTCCTAAGTCCGTCACGTGTGTCCCTAGTTCCTTCCTTTGTGAGTACCTAAGTTGGCAAGTATCTAAGTACCCTTCCCTTATCACGTCAATCCCTTCCACCTACTAATATCCTAGTATTCATCTCTTTGGGACAATCGCCGCCCAAAGTTCATCATTCTACCATAACGAAACTTCATCTAATTTTTCACATTGCGAACAATTCTTGTACCGTCTCTTCCTCTTCGTATCATTTCATCCATTTCCGGGACAAATATCAATTCGTCCATAGGATTTTGCACCTACAAGAACCACTTTAGACCGCCACCAAGACTACCCCTCTAAAATCGCCCAAGATGTCGACTGCTGCTCGTCGTCGTTTGATGAGAGACTTCAAGGTTAGATACATACCTCTAACTTTTAGATATGTTGATCTGACAAGATGGAATAGCGAATGCAGACTGACCCTCCGGCTGGTGTTTCCGCTTCTCCGGTTCCCGACAATGTCATGACTTGGTATGCTCGTAAATAACTATTTCCATTCCTATCGCCATTTAGAACTAACAGTACACGATGTAGGAATGCCGTTATCATCGGACCCGCCGACACCCCGTTCGAGGATGGAACATTCCGACTCGTGATGCATTTCGAAGAGCAATACCCGAACAAGCCTCCCGCAGTCAAGTTTATTAGCCAGATGTTCCATCCTAACGTCTACGCTACCGGTGAACTCTGCCTCGATATTCTACAAAACCGATGGAGTCCCACCTACGATGTCGCGGCCGTTTTGACGAGCATTCAAAGGTGAGGTCGAATAACTCTACATTTTGCCGTTATATCTATTAAATGCTGATACATGATGGGAATATAGCTTGCTTAATGATCCTAACACCGGCTCCCCGGCAAATGTGGAAGCTTCCAACCTTTACAAGGACAATCGCAAGGAGTACACTAAGCGCGTGCGCGAGACGGTGGAGAAGAGCTGGGAAGATTAAGCCTGATCTTGAGCTTTCTACACGAATCGGATGAGCTGAGGTGTATAGAACACCTCTCGATCATGATTTACGTATGGTTCGGACAATGAGGCTCAGAGCTTAGTAATTTGCACGAACATTAGAGCATATGATGATGACTTTTCGGCTGTACGGCAAGAGTTGCCTGAAAGGGGCGCCCGGGTTTTGGCGTTTAGTTGGCGTCGAACAGGAAGGGCCATCGTATTTCGGTGGCTAATTGTGCTCCTAGGAAGGATTATCCCTCTCTGCCCTCCTTGACGCCTGAATGATCATTCTTTGGACCACTGCTTTACACAGGACTCAATTCTCAGATTCCCGCATCAGCCCGGCGTTATTGTTTCTTTCTTTGCTAGGGAATGCCGGACATGATTGCTTCCTAGTTAATTAACTCACGATGAAATATAAAGAATGGCCAAAACATTGTGTGAAGGTGAACCCTGCAAAGTGTTCAGCTGGCCTACTATTGATGTCTTGATATGTTGATTGTTGGGTAGGAGGCTTCTAGGCTGTTTTTGAATGAATGCATGAACTGCAGTTTAAACAATGCTAGGCTTGCATGGCTTATCAGTCCACATGTTTAATAAAAGTCGGGTCAGGTCCTAATTAATTATTTTGGGTTGGATGGCGTGGTCTATCATGCTTCAATGTTCTCCATATGGCACGAATGGTTTATGTATGCAATTATTGTATTCACAAACAATGATATGTCTATGCCATCATTGACAAATATTGAATTTGTCGCTAATGTATGTTAGACGCATTCCAAGTTGCTTCTTGAAAGGTGGGATGAAGAATATTGAATTTAGTGACTGCAGCAACCCGGGCAACCTTGGAACGTAAATGAGGTACGTACCTGAGGGGTACTACTTCTCCTTCAAGTTACTCAAAAGTCACTAAAAGCCCTAGCTTCAGTAATTCCCAGGCGAAACGTCGCATGAAGGTACATGCACGATACATGGTCAATACCGCCAGAATTGTGGCTTTTCGTTTCCTGCAGATTGCAGCTGCCACTCCCCCCTGGATTAGGTGCTAGATTCTCGAACTTCAGGCACGACCGAAACCTAGCGAAAACGTGAACGACTGTTCTTCCCCATACCATTTACATACATACAATTTACATACTACATACAACGAACACCGACTCCATCAAAAAATTGACGCGGCGCTTAACAACACCGCAACAACCTCATTTAAGCATACGCATAAAAGTCAAAGATTAAACAAAAAAAAAAACACAAAAGACGAGTCTTATTGTTTCCTATCCGACATTCTTTGACCTGTTCGCCGTCTCGTCGGCTGAGCTGCGTCTGTACTTAACCAAGAGATCCAAGCCTATTTTCTTAACATGAAATAGGCCTCTCCCCCCCCTTCGTACATATTTCCCTGCGTGTAGCCGTCTCCTAACGCAAAAAACGTCATCATGGCTAGCGCAAACAGTATCAAGGTCGTTGCCCGTTTCCGGCCGCAGAATAAGGTCGAGTTGGCATCGGGTGGAGAGCCTATCGTCACTTTCGATGGCCCTGATACTTGTACCCTAAATGTACGTCTACCCCCATATCCTGCCAAACGCCCCTTTCTATCGCTTTTTATGCTAATGATGCTATCCCTGAGTTTAGTCAGCAGAGGCTGCGGGTTCTTTTACATTCGATCGTGTGTTTGATATGCAAGGTAGACAGGCCGATATTTTCGATTACTCCATCAAGCCTACCGTCGACGACATTCTCAACGGTTACAATGGAACGGTGTTCGCATACGGTCAGACGGGTGCCGGAAAGTCATATACAATGATGGGAACGAGCATAGAAGACGACGAAGGCAAGGGTATCACCCCTCGTATCGTCGAACAGATCTTCAGCAGCATCATGTCTAGTCCACCTACCATCGAATATACTGTCCGAGTGAGTTACATGGAAATTTACATGGAGCGTATCCGCGATCTTCTGGCTCCGCAGAACGACAACCTACCGGTCCACGAGGAAAAGAACCGTGGTGTGTATGTCAAGGGGCTCCTCGAGATCTACGTCTCTAGCGTAGAAGAGGTCTTCGAGGTTATGAAGAGAGGTGGAAACGCAAGAGCAGTTGCTGCCACCAACATGAACCAAGAATCATCACGTTCGCATTCTATTTTCGTTATCACCATTTCTCAGAAGAACCTCGAGACCGGTTCGATGAAGAGCGGTCAGCTATTCTTGGTTGATCTGGCTGGTAGTGAAAAAGTAGGCAAGACCGGTGCTAGCGGACAAACCTTGGAGGAAGCGAAGAAGATTAACAAGAGTTTGAGTGCCTTGGGCATGGTCATTAATGCACTTACCGACGGCAAATCCTCACACGTTCCCTACCGAGACTCGAAACTAACGAGGATTTTACAAGAATCACTTGGTGGAAACAGTAGAACCACGCTCATCATAAATTGTTCGCCAAGTAGCTACAACGATGCCGAAACTTTGAGTACTTTACGATTCGGTATGCGAGCCAAATCAATTAAGAACAAGGCGAAGGTCAACGCCGAACTCAGTCCCGCCGAGCTCAAGCTTATGCTTGCTAAAGCTAAAGCCAACATCACGACTTTTGAGACATACATTTCGAACCTCGAAGGGGAGCTTCAACTATGGCGAGGCGGAGAGACTGTTCCTAAGAATCAATGGGTCACATCGATGGCAGCCGACGGTGTTGCTAGTACGAGAGCAGACGCAAGACCTCATCGACCCTCAACACCGTCCCGGTTAATCCCCGAAAGCCGTGCCGAAACACCTGCATTGACAGAGCGCGCGGGCACCCCGAGTCTTCCTCTAGATAAGGACGAGAGAGAAGAGTTCCTTCGAAGGGAGAACGAGCTCCAGGATCAGTTGGCAGAGAAGGAATCCGCTGTCGCTGCAGCTGAAAAATCTCTCCAGGAGTCTAAGGAGGAGCTAACATTCTTGAAAGAGCACGACAGTAAACTTGGAAAGGAGAATGAGAAGTTGACAACTGAGGTCAACGAGGCAAAAATGCAATTGGAACGCCTGACTTTCGAAAGTAAGGAAGCTCAGATTACGATGGATGCATTGAAAGAGGCGAACTCCGAGCTTACGACAGAACTCGACGACGTCAAACAACAGCTTCTTGACATCAAGATGAGCGCGAAAGAGACTAGCGCTGTTTTGGATGACAAGGAGAAGAAGAAGGCAGAGAAGATGGCTAAGATGATGGCCGGGTTCGACTTGGGCGGGGAGGTGTTCAGCGCTAACGAACAGTCGATTGCTAATGCTATCCAGCAAGTCGAGGCGCTCTTCGAGCAAAGTTCCTCGGGAGATCCTATACCTCCGGATGATCTGCAGGAACTTAAGGCGAAGCTGGTGGAGACTCAGGGCATCGTCCGACAGGCAGAGCTGTCCCTGCACAGCGGTGTACCAGGTCTAGCCAATGGCAAGACGATGCAGCAACAAATTGCCGAATTCGATGTCATGAAGAAGAGCTTGATGCGCGATCTGCAAAACAGGTGCGAGAGAGTTGTGGAATTGGAAATATCCTTGGATGAGACGCGAGAACAATATAACAACGTGCTGCGGTCATCTAACAACCGTGCCCAGCAAAAGAAGATGGCGTTCCTCGAGCGGAACTTGGAGCAACTCACCCAGGTCCAACGCCAGCTTGTTGAACAAAATAGCAGCCTGAAGAAGGAGGTTGCTATTGCAGAGCGGAAGCTCATTGCGAGGAACGAGCGTATCTCTAGTTTGGAGAGCCTGCTACAAGATAGCCAAGAGAAGCTCACTGCCGCGAATCACAGGTCAGTTACCCTTCCCAAATATTGTTTCTTATATTAACACATGCAACAGGTTCGAGTCTCAGCTTACCGCCGTCAAGGAGCGTCTTGAGGCGGCCAAGGCCGGATCAACACGCGGTCTCAACTCGTCGTCTGGTGCTGGCGGGTTCTTAGGCAGCCGCATCGCGAAACCACTTCGTGGTGGAGGCGGTGACTCTCCAGCTCAGGTCCCGACTGTTGCGAATCTGCAGAACGAGGGCAATGCTGGTAAGAGAAGCAGCTGGTTCTTCCAGAAATAAGCACGTCAAATGAAAGACACAGCAAATAGAGACGGTTATCACCGAGCAGCCGAACAGAGCCAGAATGTTGACGGATTTCAATTACGCTCTAGAGGACATGCGAGACGGTTCGATTTCATCCCACGGTAAAGATAGAGGACTATACCCCCAATTATCAGTCTGCGTTTCCCTTGCCCCTTGTCCCTTTTTTCCCTTTCGAAATTATATGGCTCTGGCTATATTCGAGTCTAGAGAGGCGGGTTTGCCAGAATGGAATTAATCCCCTATACATGAATGTGTATGTGCCGGTCTCCCTTTCCGGTTTCTGATTCCGAATTAGAGCTATGGGTTGATCGTGCTTGTGGAACAGGAGACTATAAGGGATTGAAGTTCGGTGTGACGAAACTGTTTGCACGGGTAATGATGACAGGACACGACACGATATGGCTTTTTTACTAGTTCCGCAGTTGTCTGCATGCATTGGAACGGGGGGCGGGGAGTTTGCGTAATACCATGACTCTGTGGTTATAACCGACTGTGTGGTTGCCTGCTTGTGTAGGTAGTCAAGACGGCAAGATGCTCAATGTGAAGACACTCAACTTGATCTAAAATGAAAACTCTGCTATTGACTGTGATCATAAAGACCCTTGCTTTGCGAAGTTTGTTAGTTACCTAGGATCTTAAACCAAGATCTCCTCTCAACGAGGACCTGAGACTTTTCTGTAATCAGTCGGTATTCTGTTGTTCCTTGAGTCGCCAAGTAGACGAAAATGCAACTTGAAGCTGTTTGGTATCTGTCTCCAGGTGCGGGTCATAATACTCCCGGCACACAAGGCATTATAAAATATTGGGAATCATATCAATGAGTAAAGACTATCTAGCTCAAAGAGACGCAATTGTTTGTCTAGGTAAGGGACGGCATCACATCGTCCTCTTTTATTCGCTAAAGACGGTATTTCCCACGGGAACTCGCGCTCTTGTTATGCAGAATGTGTCGTCATGTTAAAATTCATAGTTTCCAAATTGACCTATCCAGAGAAGAATCCCTCTCTGCGAGAATGAGAAGAGACGAATAAATGGAAACATACTCCGGTTACTTATCCAATTGGTAAGTCGACATAAACAAGGGTTCCTTAAAGTTGCAACAAGCAATCCGGATAGTGAGAAATCATGAAAGAGTAGGAACTGATTTGAGTCATTAGTAGGATGTGTAATGTCACCGCTCCTTAGATCTCTATAATAAGACGGCTGGGGGCTGAGGTGAAACAACGAGTTTTGGGTAGATACCTTATGCAGGGTATAGTTGGTGGAGAGGTAGGAGTGAAGACTCAGCTTCGTCAACATAGGAATGACCGATTTCGGTCATGAGGCTAATCCTATGAATTTAACTGCCGCCTACGGCAAGTTATAGACCCGTCATGTGGGCAAACCCGGCGTTGATATGCTTATGGCACGGAATGGATTTCGGGATTTCGGCAGGCCTCCGATTCAATTCCCAAAGTCGACTGTCAAAAGTGACACAGAGACCGACGAAGCGGTGACGCATTTTTGCTGGTGGAACCTAGTCTAAACACCATGCCGGAACAAGCGCTATTGGTCCAAGCTCTAAGCGGTCTATGTAGTCGAATGTTGATGAAGAAAAAAGAGTACTATACGGTGAGAACGCGAGGTATTGATAGGATTATGCCTTGGAAGAACCCGAGTTTCGGCTCGTCTCTATCGTCCCAGAGCCCACTGACGTGCCCAATATCATCTTCAAGTTTCATTCTTCCTATTAGGCGGGATCTAGTGAATCCACAAACATCATCTGATCACCTAATGAACTTTGACAAGGCGCCATTGGGTTAACAGAGAAAGATGCCATGGCAGAGAGCTTGGAAAAGGAACCAGGCCTCTACATTTGAGAACCAATAACAACAAGGGCCCCTACGCCTAGCAGGGGAGCTAGCCGCCGTCGCTAAGCAAACATTTCAAGCAACAAAAGCCTAGCCTAGCGACAGCAGGACAAGGCTAATTGTCAAACTTGAACAAGGAAAGCTCTTAGTGAGCCTCGGCAGGAAAAGCGTCACGATTAGGAAATAATATGGGGGGCACTGGAAATTACAATATTTACTCGGGTTTTTGAGGGCCGAAATGTGTGTTCAGAACACACAAGCTTGTCGATGAAAGGGAAAGGCATCTAGGCCATCGTCGACGTAGCCCAAAACCCAGGTTAGGCCAAATCGTCCCAGAGACTCGGTAACAGAACGTCCCAAGAGACGTAAGGTATGTGCAGTTAGGGAAGCCCTGGTGGACGATCACCTCGTGGCCTATGTAAGTCAGACTGCCAATTCCGGACGGACAATCTGGGCAGCTCTAGAGCCTCCAAACTCCCCTCTTCGGAGTCTAGGATAGACTCCGGGCTGCGGGTTGGGGCATGACTGGAACCTGAGAGTCCAGCACATGTCTGCGCCAAGGACCGGAAGGAGTTGGTAGCAAGTTATACTAGTAATAGATGGGTTTCGCCGCCGCGCATCCCAAGACCATATCGGCCGAGGGTGACCGCATTTACGCCGAATATAAAGAAGCCATAGAGAGCAAGGCGTCGCGAGACGTGGGATAAGGCTTAGCTACCTATCCTTGAAATGCTGACTTTTGGCACATGTATGTAGTTGAAGTACAAGTAATCCGAATAGGGCTGGGAGCTTCTTACGAAAAGCTAAGCTCTGATAAGGTTAGAGAGAGTATGGGAATGTCATACGTAAGTCTCGTGATCAGATTAAGGTTAGAAAAGTTAAAAAGGTTAGAATAAAAGTTGATGAAGTTAATAATTTAAGAGCTATTCGGGCCGATCACGTCTTTTTTGGAGATCTAATAATTATAGTAGATGTTAGTGGACTTTTAGCGGCGCGGGGCTCCAGACTCACTTTTTCTGTCATTAAGGTTTTCCAGGTTCCCCCCCTAAAGACCCCTATTTTCCCGTATCGGGACTCCACTAAACGAAGAGTGCATTTTACTTGATTTGTGTTAGGCCATTAGACCTACAATTCAACTTCTTACGACCGCAACCCAATCCCTTTCGGCGCATACTTCTCCTTTGGATCTTTTACCATGCCATCTCCATTCTAGAAAATTTCTATCTCTTACTCCTCTCGCTTACAGCGCTGCCTGATTTTCGAAATGATAGGTCTGCTAAGAAAAAAACAAGCCAGGTTTCTCCAGGTTGATCATCGTTTCTCATACCAAAGTTGGGCTTCTTGAACAAGAATATTCACAACAGCCTACAAAAGCTAGGTATGAATGAAACAACCATGGTGTGATATTCACTACCAACACTGAAATTCCCTACGAATTTTCCAGTGGCAAATATAGATATTTTCTAGAAAGACATTTACTTCCGGAATGTCGCTATTGTTTGCCTCGACCCTGGCAAGTGTTATTTGGAATAAGGGCTCAGAAGGATGATGTCGACCAAGGTTTGAATCAATAGCGAGTTATACAGTAATGTCGCAACTTCAATCCGTCATGCAGCAACGAAAACCCTGCTACAGACCCTTGGTAATCGCACCTAACTGGCTATACGATCAACGCCAGGATGCCCTACCGCAAACGCGCAGGCACCTACCGCGACGCCACGTTCTTATGACCTTCTGGTTAAAGAAACCTTGGAAGTAAGACCATCCCGCGCGATCCTATCAGGTTGCGGGGAAGACCCTAACTGAAAAGGAATTAAAAAAAATAATGCCCTGAGCTGGGGAAGTAATAATAAAGCCATTTCACTTAGCCCCGGGGTCCTAAACAAGCTCACCTCTACGATAGGTAGAATCTCCGGACATTGAATTAGTGCTTTCTTGGTACGTACTCCGATAGATTACACCTATGTAACGTCGCGTCTATGAGCTCCTATTGAGATGAGGCTTCTTCAACATCCTATTCTAGTGTTACAGTTGCTTCGCGTGTCGAACGTCGATGATTTAGAAACTTAGGTCGAGAAGAGTCATCAAGAAGTGATTGGACCGAACCCTGGGCGAGCTGACGACAGTACCAAGTTATCCTCCAGGACACCACGCGAGCAGAAAATTCTTTGGCCATGAAAATAGGTCTCGGTACTATCGTATACCGTACGACATAGGCAACTGGTTCAATCCTTCTACCCTCCAATCCGTTTCATCTGTCCCACACTATTCGCGCTCAGCCGCCGGTGTATCTGCTAATTCATGGCGTCTGAGCATCCAAGCGAGCCAACCGGCCTAAGATTACGAAAGTGCTAATTAAGCAATTGGTCGATGGACCCCTGTTCTTGCACATTCTCCTTCATTACACTAATATCGCAGAGATTGATGGCTTTGCGACCTGCATGAGGAGACCTTTCAGCGCACTGGTATATTTCCACAGAACAGAGGAAATGGGATGAGATAAAAGCCACAAACCGGATACCCACACCTGTTATCGGGTTCCATATTGTGTACATACATACACGACCTAACTCAACAATTTCAGATCTGGTGTAGATCAAAAGAAAATCGATGAAGTGATAGATGACTTTCTAATATTTTCCTACTTGCCTGCTTGAGTATATAGCATGGATGCCAGAGCAAGGGATTCCTATTAAACCAGGTATGTAACAAACAAAATATTCGTTGTCACTTATTTCTCCTCGTATTTAGTACATCACATATTATACCAGCCTGGAGAGCCTGACAGCAATGATATACCAATCTATTGGAGGTTTGGAGTTTAGGAGCAGTATCCTGGTGATGTTTTGTTGGCTTTTTTTGCTGCTAATTAGCTAAGGGGCGTGTGTCCCTGTCAGGCTAGAACCACGAGGATATTTTTTTGCGCTAACCGGGCATTATCCCCAGTTTCTCTTCCATCTCCATCTCCATCTTCCCCAAATCTTCGAGTTTGGGGTTTCTACTTTGGCATGGGATCTTTGCGGTATTGTGGGTCAGATCTAGCTGCATATTCGGCGAAACCAAGTAGTAGATGTCTTCTTCCCCCAAGCCCCCAAGCAAGAGAAGGTCCTTTTATACCCTGGTCTATAAGCCAATACCCCGGCTCACGACTGTGCAGCAGTCCAATCACCGTCGACCCATCAACCGGAACTGGCTTAAGCTGCGGACCCTATTCAGTCTAGACCATACAGGAGACCCCAAATCCTCTCATCAACGGTCTACCCAGAAGAAGCTTAGTGCAAGCAGCGCAGTAACATGAAGAGAGCAATAACAATGGCGTGTAACGGTTTACTACGTACGTCTAAGAACACCATGTTGTTTCCAACACTTCTCCACGAAAGCTGAGAGAGCCTGCTGAGCTCGTCTAGCTACCACGTTTTCCTAAAACTGGAGTAAGATGGACCCACCAACAAACCTGGTACTATGCAGGTTATTCTGCAGGGGGGTGTATTCATCTCGTCGCATAGAGTTTGTGGGTTGCGTTCCGGTCAATACCCTACTAGAT
This sequence comes from Annulohypoxylon stygium, assembly GCA_003314315.1. Lineage (NCBI taxonomy): Eukaryota > Fungi > Ascomycota > Sordariomycetes > Xylariales > Hypoxylaceae > Annulohypoxylon > Annulohypoxylon stygium. The sequence goes on along the minus strand of QLPL01000004.1, from coordinate 914,429 downwards.
GGTGCAGCTATATAATATCTGGCAAATACTCCCCCAATCCTACCGTTCCTATATTTCCTTTCCCTTGCTACCCCCGTCTAAGACGCGCCGTCTTCCGTCATTACTTCATCCGGCGACGCCAGTTAAGCTTCGGATCGTGATAGCTTCACCCTCATAATATACGCAGGGACAAAGAAAGACGACGAAAATGGCCGGAGGTGCTATTGTCACCGGCACCGCCGACGTGGGCCGCGTCGAGGCCCCCGTTACTTTTAAGGCTTATATGATCTGCGCCTTCGCCGCTTTCGGTGGTATCTTCTTCGGTTATGATACCGGTAAGCTTCCAGTTCACTTGAAATCGATATGGCATGCGCTAGTTGGAGCTAATTAGAGACGTGATGTGTAGGCTGGATGAGTGGCGTACTGGCGATGCCGTACTACATCTCTCTATACACCGGAATCCCCTATGATTACAACACTGGCTTGCCAATCGGCGTCAATAAAGATGACTTCGTGCTCCCCTCTTCAACGCAATCTCTGTTCACATCTATCCTGTCATGCGGTACCTTCTTTGGCGCTCTTGTAGGTGGTGACATCGCGGATTTTATCGGCCGACGCCCTACTATTATTGCGGGATGTTTCGTCTTCAGCGTTGGTTGTATTTTGCAGATTTCCAGCTCCAACCAAGAAGTTCTATTCGTCTTTGGCCGTTTGATTGCTGGCGGTGGTGTCGGTTTTATCTCCGCTGTCGTCATCTTGTACATGTCCGAGATAGCGCCAAAGAAAGTTCGTGGTGCTATGGTTTCCGGTTACCAATTTTGTATCACCATTGGTATCCTGTTAGCTAACTGCGTCGTGTACGCCACCCAAAATCGCTCCGACTCTGGTTCGTACCGAATTCCCATCGGCATTCAGTTCCTGTGGGCCATCATCCTTGGCGCTGGTCTATTTTACCTTCCCGAGTCTCCCCGTTACTTCGTCAAGAAGGGCAAGATCGAGGATGCTGCCAAGGCTCTCGCTTTTGTCCGCGGACAGCCCCTAGACTCCGACTTCATCAAGGACGAATTAGCCGAAATCGTGGCCAACAACGAGTTCGAACTACAGCACATCCCTCAGACATCGTATATCGGTTCCTGGACTGCCTGCTTCAAGGGTTCCTTATCCCACGGCAATAGCAGCATTAGAAGAACTCTTCTTGGTGCTTTTATGCAGTGCTTTCAACAATTTACAGGAATTAACTTTATTTTTTACTACGTGAGTGGCCAGGTTTTTTGAGATAATCTCCCCTGTAGAAGAAATTACTGACTCTTGTTGTTATAGGGAAATATCTTGGTGAGCTCTTTCTTCCCCTTTATGATACCAACTTTACTCGCTTGGGAGTAGTCACTGTCGAGAAATACATTACATGAGCATATCCCCCTCCTTATATGAGCAATTACTGACTTCTGTTGTAGTAAATACACCTCTTTCCTATGATTATACCCACCTACATCTCTTCATCCGGAGTTCTTTCACACCCTTTTTGGGTTGTTCTGAGAGTAAAGGCTTCCTAATAGGAATGACTAAAGCAATTTTACTCCTGAAACTTGAAAAAAAAAACACTTGACCCCTTTTCCTAAAGAACAAGTTACTGACTCTTGTTATAGCTTCAAGCAACTCGGAACCGTCTCTAACCCCTTCCTGATTTCCCTAGTCACGACCCTTGTGAACGTTTTATCAACACCTATCTCTTTCTACACCATTGAGAGATTTGGCCGCCGTAAACTTCTCCTGACGGGTGCTACTGGTATGATCATTTCCCAGTTCATAGTCGGTGCCATTGGTGTCACACAGGGACGCCAGGAAGTTCATAACGATGCTGCTGTACAAGCCATGATCGCTTTTATCTGCATAAACATCGCCTTCTTCGCCACAACTTGGGGTCCCACCGCCTGGGTCGTAGTCGGCGAGGTCTTCCCGCTTCCCATCCGATCGCGAGGTGTGGGTATTTCAACTGCTTCAAATTGGTTCTGGAACACCATCATTGCCGTCATCACCCCCTACCTCGTTAATGTTGACGAAGCCAATCTAGGCCCCAAGGTTTTCTTCCTGTGGGGCTCGCTTTGCTGCCTGTCCCTGACTTTCGCGTACTTCTTGGTACCCGAGCTGAAGGGCTTATCGCTAGAGCAAGCCGATATGTGTATGCAGGAGGTTAGCCCTCGCCGCTCGGCCGGCTGGAAGCCAAGCCACACCTACGCAGCTGAAATGCACCACGTCGATGACAGTGCGGCAATTTTGGGAGATACTGTTGAAGAGAAGGTCTAGGGGGACTTCGGTCCGGAATTCTATGCCCCGCAAGGAGTTGTTACTATCAGATAATAGGAGTCATCCTGGAGAAAGTAGTTATATGGGTCGGATAGACCTAGGTCACATGTATATTCCCCCTCTTACGACTATATAACAGTATTTCCTGATATATATATCCATATCCATATCTATCTAAAATATGGCATAATCATACTAAAACATTTAGTCGAGCTACAATATTTGGTTGATATTGTATAAGTCAATCACAGTCTACCATACAATACCTCGGAAGTAACAGTATTTTCACTAGTTTAAGGATGGCAGTGTCTTTAATTAGGTGGTTCTCTTATGCGGCCGTTACTTATCATGTGGTTATGGTGTGATAACGGTAATTGGTTACACTGACTTGTGGCGCCTCCTAGTGCCTTCTACGCAGCGCCTTTATCAGGAAGACGGGTAGTAACTAGGATGATACTTTTTGTAGCCCTAAGTACTATCTTCAGAATAACCACGCCAATTCTAAGAAAAGCAATAGTTTTTACGATAAGTATCACACCAAAGTATTATGTGTATCGACTTATGTTTAGATCGCCTTAACTGCTAACGAGAGCGCAGTATTAAAACTGCGGGGGCGGCGCTATAAGCTAGTAGGGGATTAGGGGTTCAAGTAATTTATTTTTCCTAACATGGCGATAGTATTTCAACTGTTGAGTATCTTATGTAGTTATTTGCGCAAGTAATCTGCTCTGTGTTATACATGGCATGGTATTCAAAGTCTATCTATAGGTATCTTTTGCTGACACTGTAGAGGAGTGGTCAAATGGCTTCCCTTATATGCCATATAACATGCTAATAATTCAGTAACAAACAACAGCTATACTTGAGATTTCATGTACCGGGCATATTCACCCCTATCTAAGTACTTATAAATAACACATGTAAGATATTTAGACCGATCACGCGCTACTGGCATCGATCAAGTTGAAACAACCTAAAAGTTGAGGCTTAATTCCATCGATGCTATCCAATAGCCACCAGCATTTAAACTTTTCTCAGGTCGCCACGAGACCGAATTTATGGCCGAGACATGTCAATAAATACGACCTTCCCGCTCTCCAAGGCCTAAAAATCTTCGAGGACAAATCAAATCCGTGTCCGGAGTTTATAACTCGTCGGATTTAGAGTGTGGCGCTCTTAGTCTACCAAGATCATGTTGGAGTTGGTGCCTAGAGCGGCAGCTAATATTAATCGTTAGGACCCCCCTTGGGGAGACCCGTCCCGTGTTGTGGTGTCACGCATCGGTTTAGGTGGCATGACAGGCTCTTGGAGACTTAATATGACGGACTTTTCCGTTTCCTTCCCCATCTAGGTCGTCACAGGGGTTAGCTTACCAATTTTATGCCCACCGTTTTACAGTCCTTGGCCTAGTCTATTTGGAGTGTGAAACTCTTAGAGTTATTTGGAAGTTACCTCGATATGGATCTATTGATATGTTGATATAGAATGGATATTATTGATGGTACTCCTATGTAGTTGAAGATGTTACGTCTCATGGGAAACATCCACAGTAGATATATGTACCTAGGTAGGTATGTAAGCAATGTAGGCAACTTACTTTTTCTAAGATTACATGCCTACCTACCTAAGTACCTAATACGCACATATACATAGGTACCTATGCTTGTCTCGGCGATGCAAGCATTGGCAGCGTTGGAGTTGTGGAGTATGTACTGTCTCAAGTATCTAGGTACTTAGGTGGGTAAGAATTTGCTTGATGGTTTAAAAGGCGAATGGCGAACCAATACGTAAGATACTTACCTGCATGAGTAATTAATAAAAACTTGGGGCTTTCTTGAGACCTGAAGTATGAAGAACGAAATACGAAAATCATGATAGGCTTAAAGCTTAGATAATGTTTGTAAATCACTCTGACCCATTATTATCTTAGGTCGGCCATCGCTTATGAGTAGTAGGAGGTAAAGGATGAATGGTGAGCCATAGGCTTGGTATTAACCGTACGTATGAAAGATGATGCTGCCAAATTCAACGATACGAATATCTACCTAGGAATGTGTACGAGGTATTATATTATGAGCTTATACTCATTCGCAACCCTTACACAAGCACAAATGAGATCGAAAGACGTCAAATAAAGTTCCGGACCGGGAATAGAAACGGTTTAGGTAAAACTAGCGGCATCCGACCAGATGGAATCGGTAATCGACCCCCACGTGGCTAAATGTGGGGTAAGCACCGCCTTAGCCAGGAACAAACTTTGGGTAGTAACGTCGTCTCCCTGCTGCCTGCGTTTACTAATTGTTACACACAAGGCAGCTACTGCATTCGCGTATCAAAAGATAGAAGTATATCCACTACAAACAAGTTTAGCTAATCTCATGAATACAACATTCATTGCACAATCTAATACAAACGCTTAACCAAAGACATCCGTTCTCACTAAAACGTCGTCATGGAGCGAAAGACATGGGTTGTACTAGGTATTAAACTCATTAGCGAGCATTCGCCGTTGAAGCAAGGTAATGCTGATGCTGATTCTATGTGATAGAGAATCATCCGGACGTGATGAATCAACTGGCGCTCAAACTGGGACTATCTTCTGAGTTATCCTTCTACGATGTTTGGTCGCTTGATGAACCCGAGCTGTTGGCTCACATCCCTCGCCCGGTTTTAGCCTTGCTGGTCATCTTCCCTCGTACCCCTGCTTGGGAGAAGGAGCGCCAAGAAGAGGACGCTGTAAAGGGTGATTACGAAGGCTACGGACCGGAAGAGCCTGTAATCTGGTTCAAGCAGACTATCGGGAATGCTTGCGGGTCGATCGGATTTCTGCACTGTGCCATCAACGGTCCCGCCGCTCAGTATATTCGCCCGGACTCCGACCTAGATAAGATCCGCCGTGCAGCTGTTCCCCTCCGAATGAATGATCGAGCCGATATGCTCTATAATAGTGTCCCTTTCGAAGAGGCCCACAAGTCCTGTGTTCAGATCGGAGACACGGCTCCAATTAACGAAGAACATTTAGGACAGCACTTCGTGGCATTTGTAAAAGTCGATGGCAGACTTTGGGAACTTGAGGGATCAAGGAAGGGTCCGATTGACCGGGGTGGACTAGGAGACGACGAAGACCTCCTTAGTCCAAAGGCAATCGACTTGGGAATTAAAAGAACCATTCTTCTTGACCAAGAGGCCGGGGGTAATGATTTGCGATTCAGTTGTATCGCCCTGGCCCGCAAGACATGATGCTTCTCGGAGTCATGGATGGAATGGTCAATAATCATGTGGCTTCCACACGTATTCCAAGAAACAGAATTGAGACAACTGCCAAGGTGTTGGTAGATCATAGGTACGGCTTGGCCTCCGGTTGCTGTCTAAAATAAAAGCCTACCCACGGATGTCATTATGATAGGCCATGCAGTGGTATTGGATTCTCAAGCCCAAGCTTGGCTGATAACAACACCAACGCCAACTATTGGGCGACGGCACTCCGGTTCCGTAGTTATCAATAGTGCTGCGCTTTAAAATGATTTGTTTTGTGTGCCTGGAATATTCATGAAGGCCTGGACTTTGAGGAATCGGATCCGAGCCCATGACTTCCTATGAGATAATAAAAATAGCACATGAGCATGAGCGTGTCGTAGCGTAACTGGATTTTCCAATTACTTGCAGTTCGGAATTTACCTCCATGACTATCACGACAGCTCTAATGATCTCCATAGCGATGGGGCTAGGTACCGTATTTTTGACCCAGTCGGATCTCAACCCCCTTATCTGCCTCTGCTCACGTAAGTCCCCTCTTTCGTACTCAACTGTGCCACGTACCAGCAGCCCGGCTGATGGTGTTATGAAGCTATGGACTCGGAAACCCCGCATAGCTCGGAATGCGTCTCGGGCATTTCTTTATTTTGAAACTGGATGAACACCCTATATTTTCAATATTATTATTAAATCCCATTTTCCTACAACTCTTTTTTCTCTCCCCAATCATCAGCCATCTTGTCGATATTCGAGCCAGTTTAATAGGTTTGCATTCTTATACGTTAACATCGCCGTCGATTGTCAATTTTCGGTCGGTGTATCCGCTCCTATTCTACCTACATAGTCTATGTTAGCGCCGTGTTGGCCTTGGTAACGTTCAAGTCTAGATTCTTACTAACTCAAGCTAACTGAGGAACAACAAATACATACTGATATTGAGAGGAGTTGGAGAGCTGGATCATGAATTGTAGGCTGTGAATACTGCCAACGGACTCATGAAGCCATCCAGGCGTGGTGCTGCAGGTCCATCTGTTGAATGTAAGACTACCTGCTCGACAGATCAATAGGCATCTTGTCGATCAGGTTCATTCCGAAACTTGTTTCGTTCGTACCAGGGTCATCCTGTGCTCACGAGATCGGACGTGCGGACTGGGCGGGACTGGAGAGGGCAATAGATAGGCCAGAAGGAGTTGCGAAGAGACATGAGACTAGTAAGATAATGACCTCGAATCTATCTTATTGAAGCAATTCATCGGCAAAGAGGAAGAGGGGCCACACCGCTCATCTAACTGGTTATCTGCGGACTTGAAGTTAGGAAGTAGAACACGTGGGATAAGCGGTCTGGCTCTTTAGTCAAAATAGACATGTAGTCGGAATGTCGTCGCCCGGACTCGGCTGCGGCTCAAGCGAGGGTAGCTCAAAAAGGTGAAGATCATCGATAGATCATCTGTTACTCGAGGTCTGCATTCTCCAATGAAGTATTCGAGAGAACCTCAGCTGAGTGCTTGGTTGCATATGACCTACGCCGGCAAGAAACGAATCAATAGTTATGATGGATATCTCAGGGGTTCTAGGCCAATCTAGCGGCCATCGTCACAACTACGTAACCCTTCGTGTCGCCGACTTGCGACATTCCTGGAATCTCATATTCCTCATTCAAGATTAAGGCTGAGATAAAAATACCGCCGGCTAGGTTGCATAGGGATGGGGGGGATTGTTTCTCCAAGCTCGAAGGGGAATATAAGAGAAACAAGCTTTCAAGTAATTTACCGAATTCGGGTCTTTATTTTTTGTTCGGTGAGTTGCACACCGGGGACACTCGCGCTTCCCCGGTCAACCCCCACATTTCTTCTAGGGCTCCCAGGCTATTCATTACCAAGTGCATGTGCCTGGAACCGCTAGCGTAGGAGATCCATTAACTTCCAGGTTCCTACTGCGCAGTAAGGTTCCTAAGGTTCCCGCTAATGATTTTAGCTATCCGGTTTTTAGTTACCGCAGGTACTGCCTTCACGGGTGATGGGCTAGGAAGCAAGTGTACCTTAGCACATGTGCACCTTAGCTGCTTCTAAGCTGCTTAGCCCTGGAGCACCTTACATAGCATATCCATGGCAACCCTGGAAGCCCATTTTACAGTAGGTACCTGCCATCGTCCTCTATTTCTGCCATACATTGTATCCATGACGACTTCCGTGACTTTGATTAGCTAGTGGGATGTGTGTCTCATCACCCAATTGGATAACATTTGAATTATGGGTAATCAACCTTTTTTCCTTTCCTCTGTTTCGCCAGTTCTCTCTCTTTGACCTTCGCAATAAGTTTCTCTTTACTTTTTTTTAACCCGTTTTCATTTTCATTTTAATATATTTTTCCTCGATTGAAATTTCTATTCTGATTCCGGTATCCACTTCGCAAGATGTGTGTTGCATACGTGCAGTATCTTTTTACCTTTTACCTGCTTGCTTGTGACCTTCATACATATGAAGCCCCAATCAAACCTCTTGTCACGTCCGAGACCTACCTAGCTACCTACCTAGCTAATAAAGCTACCCGTACCTAACCTGGGGGCTGACTCGTCCATGAACAGGTTTGACAGGCATCAGGTTTATTGTTCCGTTTATGCCGTCCCAGTCCCCATCTGATATCTTATAAAATCACCGGCCAGTTGCGGCATGACGTCGACCTTAGGTCTTTTTCGGCAGCCAAGCCTGTCGTCCGGCCTGGACACCTAACCCTTTTCTGATGCCTTCTTCACGATGGCCTCTCACTGGGTGTTTGTTTATCTAATCCAAGGTCTTGTGGGGACCCGGGCGACAATGCTCTCGCACCCGAGAAGATCGCAAGATTCCTTCGTTGTCGAGGGCGAGGTTCGTATGAAAACAAAACAAAGCAGAACCAGGCCAGACCAGAACAGACCAAAAAACCCGGGCTTCACAAGCCGGCGCGGAACTGCCTACTGGAGAATCTAGCAGGTCGCGAGCGCAAAATGCGGATCCTACATTTATTCATATATTAAGACTGCACACGTGGTAGGTTAACGATCGAGTTAAGAAAAGAGGTAAGGTACGGACAGGATGGTAAGGTACATACATATTCGCATATTCGCAATGGCTGGGCGGGATTGAAGCATTGATATTCCCCTACCTAGCTTGTAGCCTTCTTTTTCAGCCCCTGATGTTTTATTTTCCCTCTTGTCCACTTTACCACTTTACCTCTTGTATTCTTATGGATTCCTTCGCAAGTGCAGCAGCCACACTCAATTGTTTTTCCCCATCTCTAGCCGGCGTCGTGGCATCAACCACGATAAAATTCCCAAAGATTCCAAAAATTCCACCGCACTCTTCTACAACCCAAAGAGAAGTCATGTGTATATCGTGGTTCTAGACAACGGTCTTCACTGCGCACTGATGTTGATGTAAATTGATACTTGGCCCAACGGGAGAGAGACCGCAGACCGCAGTTTTCAATCACGAGCGCCCGTTGAAACTAAATAAGAGAGGCCCTGTAGTCCCTTCGTTTGGTGAGGCGGCCAGGAGCGGAGTCGGGCATTTCCTCCGTGAGAACCGCCCTCCACAGTCATCAAAACATTCTGTTTTTTGCTGCTTTAGCCCAAAAGTCTCCAAAAAATACAAAATCTCAATCGGTTTTTTGCCCTCGTGCCATCCTGAGAAACCCATATTGCATGACACCCGTTGGTAGAGCAGGATTTATGACCAAGGCCGGTCCGTCGCCAACATCCTGGTCTATCTAGGGTCCCTAGATATCCGAGACTATACCTCTGCCGTTCACGCGTTGTCCTCGCGGTCCGGCCCGGCGACCGTTCCCTTGAAGGTCAATCCCCCCCCTACACGGTAGGTGTACCGCACCTAACCTGCGTCAAACTCGCTATTTTCGGATTCGCGCCTCTTCTTAGGGATGGTCGTGTTTGGGCACAACCGTAGCACTAATCTCCTGTCGTCTGTCATGTGCCTGGACGATAGAAAGCTTTCTCGATCGACCTCGATCTTCACCTCCATACCCGCCGGCTCCCTTATTGATCCCCAAGGATGAATCTCGAGAACACCTCGACTAATTCGAGTTCTGGTGGTCCAGCGACACCCACTAATAGCAGAAAGGAGCGGGGTGCTATAGCAGCTCAGGTACTCCCTCCTTTACATTTCCATTTCCACCGCCATTAGTTTTTTTAACACTCTGCCTCAGGCCTGTGAATCTTGCAGACAACGCAAGCAAAGATGTAGCGAAGAAAGGCCAAAGTGCGCTACTTGTCAGGTCAGTAATCAATGTCTTTTCATACCATTCATTCCGATTCCGCCCAGGGATGCCTCCGATAAAAGAATGACATCGAGAATGTACAGCTCTTCTCGTCTGCTTCCCCCTAGTGGCTTGTCGAACCGCAAGGTAGAGAGACCTGATGATAGATGACTAACACCGAGGTGTGAAATAGCGAATGAATGTAAGGATGGTTCGTCTTACCCCGTGCCTTGTCTTTCACTAACCCCATTAGCTGGAATGCAAATATCGAGAGCCTCAACCGACCAAGTACGTATAGTCCGAATGCAACTTTTACCATCCTAAAATGCATTCGACGGAAATCCCGAGCCGAGTCATGTTGCACAGTGACGTGCCGAATATACTAACATTTTGCAGGAAAGATAAGACCCTTGTCGAGATACTAGAGCGGCTGAAGAGTCTTGAAGGAGGGCTAAGGAATCTTGATGGAAAAGTCGATAGCCTAAATGCTCGGGGCACTCTTCCACTGTCTATATATGGTCCCATACAATCTCACCATCCTACGACGACGCTAGATGCGGGCAGGTCTAGTGCGTGGCCTGCCGCAAATGTTCATCTCCAACCCCAAGCAATCTCTCCGGCTTCTCCTCGCGATGTTCAGTATGTCTCCGCTACGCATAAAATGCTCTCCTGGCCCGTCATGCAGCAGGTTCTAGAGGGCCAAGTACCGAATCTCGACTTAGCGGGTTTGGAAAAGGACGGAGCAGCCATGTTGTTATTGGGTTTGCAAGGCCGAGTGACGTCTCTGCCAACCAGTGTATACGAATCTGCGCATCTCGGTATCGAGGGAACGTCTTTTCCTCTGCAAGTTGCTCCCGGGAGTTCGGTCGACGGGATGCCAACCGGGGGTATGAACTGGGACACGATGCAGCGGCTAACTAAATCGTACTTTGACACGTTTAACTTAATATATCCGATCTTGGACCGACAAGTCTTTCAAACCGAAATTTTGCCCACTATTGCGAACCAAGGCTTTGACGAGAGTAGCTCTTCGACGTTAGCATGCTTGATATTCGCTCTCGGCGAAGTTGCTATCAGCGCCGTACAAGGCGCTCCCATTACAGTAAGGTTTATGGCCTCTCATTCGCGCACAGTTCCTTGAATGTGTCGTGAAGCCTTAAAGTGCCATAAAGAGCACAATTCCGATGTCTGAAACCTGGAAATTCGCTAACCCGGTCTCTACAGACACGCAAAGGCCGACCCAGTGGCATTAGAGGAGGAACCGTCGAAAGGCCACCGGGACTATTATTTTTCAACGAGGCGAGGAAAAGAATGGGCTTCAATTTGACTGAATGCAGTTTGGAGAATGTGCAAATGTTCTCGTTGGCGGCGTGAGTGTTCTCTTGGTTGAAGACTGGTATCACCACTGACGCTTTTCTGCGTCTAGTATATATTATGGGACGTGCTGTCACCACTTGGTAACTAGAGCCGCTCCCGGGTAATTACCTAGTTTCGCATACTAATTGATGTAGGAATTCTGGCGCATGACGACGTCAGCATCGTTAGCGTGTCAAGCCTTGTTGACGAGGTATGTGTCAATCGGGATATTGATCAGGGTCGTATTGACGATGTTTTTAGTAATCCGGAAGAACTGACGACTCACCGAGGTGACCTAGTCCGAAGAGCATTTTGGCACTGCTCCATAATGGAGACGTACGTCATCGAATTATATTGAACCCCATCGGATTTCTGAACTGATAGATTCCAGGTGTCTGAATATGGAGCTAAATATTCCTCAGACGGGACTCAATAAACTAGAGCCTCTGGTTGGACTACCTGATTTCAGCGGCTCGTTCTCTGAGGAAGATTACATTGGAAATCAAGCTTCCCACTTCCAAGAGCATTTCGCATCTCAAATTGTACTTCGGCGACTTGCTGTGGAGTTTCACACTACTCTAACGAATGGTAAGCTGCATTTCTGAGTCTTGTAGACATTGAATTTTTAGGCAAAGATGAAATTCGCGGTTCGACAAGAGAGCGGAGACATGACATTGTCTTCCCTTATACCCCCTTTATTTTTACCCTCACCTAGAAAGGATGACTAACTGAATCTGTAAAGCTTTCGGTCCTACACATCTCCCGATTGAACCGCCGATTTCATCGGCGGCTGCTATGGTGAAGAGCATGGCGTCGCAGCTAGACCAGTGGAGAGGATTGTTACCCGTCTATCTACGTTGGGAAGAAGAAAACCCGGGTGCGTTTTCGAATCCGGCCGAAGAGATATATGACGATCAATCCATGTACCCGTCTCCTGTTCCGGATCTCCATACAAATTTTATGTTCTCCGCAGACCTCGAAAATCCACCCGTGAGCTACCCCTACGCCGTAGACATACAGACTGCAAACCTTAGGACACGATATTACTACGTAAAATATGTCATTTACAGGCCGTTCATTTTCAAAGCGCTTCATCATCCGGACCAGGTGACACACGACGATGCGGAAGGTATCGCGGAATGCCTAAAAGCTATGCTTAAATGGCCCATTACAATGTCGCCGACTTGCTTCCACAAGAGACTCATTCCGTGCTTATTCTTCTGGTCGCAAAATCTCCTGGGTATTCTTTTGCTCTTGCATCTGACGCGGAAAGTACCGATTTTGGTGCGAATCAGGACATCGCTTATGGGAACCAAATTTGAACAAGACGCCAATGAGACAGCGATGCTGTACATCGACTGGATACGAGACCTGAAAGACACAGACGCGACATCTCTCTGGTGCTGGGAAATTTTAAAGGGCGTTTACTCACTGGGGGATGACACGTGATCCCTCAACCTCAACTTTTTTCTTTGTCGGCGGATTTCTCCTTGAGTTAGGCATGTGGTGGCAATTTGGAACGAAGAAAACATCACGGGAGCTTGCGAGCCGACCCCTACTCCTATAACTTTACCTATCATAACTACTATCTACATATCTATCTATCTACTTACTCAACCTAGGTCTAGGTATATAGGGAGGACGCAAAATCACCTTACAACATCATCTACCATATATCGCACTTTACATATATCGAGGATATATATCTTTTTTCACCGGCGCTAGGAGCTTGCGGGTTCATTATAAGAAAAATTTCTAACAGAAGTATACGCGCGCGTGTGTGTATGGGAGTGATTTGATATCTGCATTGTTGGGCGAAGGATCTAAGGGCTCGTTCTTGGGAGGGTGTGTGTTCTTTTGTTTGTTCGTCGGTCCCGCGAAGCATTTACAGTAGACTTTCCCTGGCTCCTGGCTAAGCCAATTGAATATACTTATGTCGGGGTCTTTCTACTTGCCTCCACTGTTGTTTTCTGGGACCTTAGTGATAATTGTCTTGTTATTAATATGTGGTTATATGATGATTACTAATCCGACTATGAGGATGTGGATACTAAGACATGTTCCTAGGCTCATGATAACCTTGGGGGTTCTCTTAGATGACTCACTTACCTACTACTTACCTGTACCAGAGGCTCCAGAACTCTACCCTAGATTTACAGGCCAACGGTAAATGCGACAGTAGATCTATTTCGTCAACACGAGGTTGACGATGCGCTCCTCCGTACCCCTCAAGGCCTGCGTGTGTACGTCAAGCATCTGTTCGTCTACCCACCGGGAAACAGACCGCCAGAAATGCGGTCAAGTCGTCCCGACGGTGAGGTTCTCCTAGGCCAATAACGAACCCCCCGCCAACCTCGGCTGAGACAGGGTGAAGATGTTGTCTGTCCTCTTAGAGTTCGCGAACAGTTCGCGGCGAGATTACCGACTCCTTCTGCACCCCTGGATTCAGCCTACGTAGATTTCGTCAAGAAGTCCGACTGGGCGAGCAGGGCACCCACTGTCCCAAGGCCGCCGCCCCACGATAGGCTGATGTGGACCTCAACCAGCGCACTGGGAGGAGGATGCGAACGCGAAGTGAACCCATTTCTGGAGTGGGAACCTGCGTCCGACCCCTCCCCCAATGTGGGAGGCAGTCCGACGGGGCTCGAGTCCCATCTGCAAGCTTCGTGCGCTGCCGTGCGGTGTGGGAAAGTGGCGGTCAACCGCAAACCGCTTCTGGAATCGAAAAAGCTGCTTTGCCCCTGCAGATCCGGCATGGTGTCACCGTGTCTTGGTCCCTCCGGGCTGACCCACGAACCTGTTCGAGCTTCGAAATGTCTTCGAAGTGAAAAATTGGCGCGCCGTCATCGATGCTCATGCGGCCTAGCATTTATATCGTCGGCGAACCGGTTCCGACGGATCAACCTAGGGGCTGCTTACTAGAATAATAATATAATGTGTCTGGGTGTGTGAGATCCATTCACATGATACGCCACGCCTGGGGAAAAAAGGGTTTGGAGCGGAGGCGGGGTATATTTCCAGAACTTTTTACGGTTGATCCCCTTTTTAACTTGGGCAGATATGTATATTGGGTGAGTTGATGGTGTTGAACATCGTTTTGGTGAGACACCCAATCGGGTTTAGGCATCCGAGTAGCCCGTGGAAAGCTATTCGTCAAGACTACCACTAAGATTTCAAAGACGGCAACGATAGGTTAACGTCCATGTCAACGTCCGAGCATGAATCTGTTCGGTAAGCGGTCAGTTAGGATCAGTTAGCATATGTATGATATCCATGGATAGCCTCGGGAGTTCAAGCTGTCATGTCAGTGTTCGAGGAACCGCTGGCTTGGCTGTGACCTGTCAGAATCGGTTAGGATTCGATGTGGCCAGGCTGGTCAACTTTTGACAAGTTTGGACCAGTTTGGTAGGAAAAGGTTGCACCGCATTGAGGCTTCATTCGGACTTTTATTAGATGCTTTATTGAAGGGCATCGCACGAACCTTCTCGCGTGCCATGCGGTGCTATTGTGGGTTTTGTGGATTCCCTATAATATATATCGTGGCCTAATAAAACGTACAGATTGCCAGGAAAGAAAATCTGACGTCGGGCACCAAACGAAAAAGAGAGCCCATCGCCGGAGGAAAAGAAACAGTGTGTGGTCTGGTGGTGTGCAGTGTGCAGAGTGCGGCTCGGTTCACTCGATGGGGTTAATAATAAGGATAGAATATAGAGAGATCAGACGAGCGCTTTGACTTGGACGAAACCCAATTTGCGCTTTGACGCATGCGGTGGATATCGTGTAAAAACGGTGGAAGATGTGGGAGAGAGTTGTCAGCTCCGTCAACTCCAGGGCTTCAAGGGCTTTCAAGGTTGCAGACTTGGGAGTTGGAAGCTCGGCCATTTCGGGGGAGGGGTTTTACACTGTACCTATAGGTAGGTACCTAAATACAGGGCTATACCTACCTACCTATACTAGGTAGGAAGTATCGGATCCATAATGAGATCGATAAGTGTCTAAGCGCGCGTCGGAACAAAATCCAAGTGCTAGATCTCGGTTGATGCATATTGATACGTATATACTTAACCTTTTCTAGGCATAGTACACTTTTTTCGGGTATCCACATGTTCTTACCCCCATTTGATGTCGTTCTTAGTCGTTCTAACCTCCACACTGTAGCCACACATCCTTGGTAATTCACGTATAATTGCGCCACCATATGAACCCTAGCTTCCTCCCACTATTGTGGCTATAGCTCCCAAAAGATGGAGGGATGTATTACGGTACCTAAAGCATGTCAGATATTAGCTCCCTTTTTGGCCCCGCATAGCCGTTTCAACCTAATGAACGATCTGACATGTAATCTGTAATATTCTGACAGAAACAAAAACAAAAAGGAAAATAAGAAGAAAAAATCCGAGTAAAAACATACGTTTGCCTGGTTGCTAACAGATTTGCAGACATGGTGCAAAATCTAAGGAGCTTCGCTTCTTCCTTGGCAAATTGCTTCGAGAAACATTCCCCCCACATAAGTCCACAGTTGTCCACAGTTGAAACGCGAGGGAAAATATTACGAATAAGAAAAAGCAAAATTACATCCATGATGCCTTCACTTGCATCGAATTCCTTTGATTCGGGACGGGGCTCCGATGATTAGACGCCAACTACGCATATCCAGCATACCTGGTATAGGGGCCTGGTATATATGTCTAGTACATGGTTACTTACATACGTACCTAGTAGACCTAGTAGCTATGGATCACGATGGACGTTTTCTTGGCCTTCGACGCCGACTGGACGGAAACACATCCACTATGTTGCAGTAGTCGCCCGTTTGCAAAGCCCACTTCAACAACGGCTTATGCAAGTGCCTAGGTGCTTAGGTGTCTTCGGCAACAGCATGCGAAACTGTATTATTCTATCTTCCTACGATCGCTACCTACCTAGTAACAACCGAAGTATACCATACCATGCTATACCTTGCCCTCATACCTTGCTAGACGGTATACCTACCTTACCTACCTTCGATACAGCCTGACTGCCCACGTGTCCATTCTTAACTTCTTTATTCCCATCTTAGATAGTATCGAGTGAACAAACACTCAAAGCGATTACGGGCCGACTTCAATACCCTTGATTCTAATCCAGTTAGGTTTCCGCGAATTAGCCTTTGGTCGTCCTTGGCTTTCGGGAATATCGCTAATCTTTCGAACGTCTCCGGATCTGTCCATCTGTCCATCGCGGTATCATCGTCTACGGCTGACCAGGTTTCTAAGCAATATCAATGTTACCTTTTACTAAGACGTTATTGCGGTTATATTACATTGTCTATCCAATTTCCCGGAAAGAACGTATTCAATGCGAGCCGAACGTGTCCGTGTTACATCTTTAACACCCATTCTAAGCTGGCGGGTTGGCTTGGCGTTTCCCAAGTCCCGATATTCCTCTCTGGATATTCTTTCTCTTGGGAAAATTCCTGGACGAATATCAGGGACTCCCGTGAGTATCATAGATTTCCCGAGATCTCTCGTCATGTGCCGCAGATTGTTGGTAAAGGTATAGCTCCGGATATTCTCACCTCCTACTGTCTACACTACTGCATACCTAGCAATACAGTGTACCAGCACCCTAGTAGAAGATCGGCGGCCGCGTATGCGGCCAATTCCGGTAGATCGACTCGGATGTCGGGTGGGAGAAGGGAAAAGCCACAGTTTCGACGCCTCACTTCTTTACCACCCATATCCTAACTTCAGATTTTCCAACTCGTCTTTATACTAGTTTTGCTTTAGCTTTGCCGTAGCTTCGTTTCTCAGCCTTGCAAGTGTCGAGACTCACATCACCAATGGTCGATCAGTCTCTCCACTAACCTGTAAAGGAAAACCTTGCTTAGACCCAAGAATTGCGATATTACAAACTCATTATAGCCCCTATCTCACGGAGCCGATGCAGAGTCCGGCGAGGGAACCGGTTCGGTCTTAACACACATTTACATACGCAGCTTCTACATCGGGTTTAAGGGTTTCGGAATGCGGCGATGCTTCGTTTTCTTCGTATAGTTTTTTATATATATTTTCCGGCGAATCCCTTTCCACTTCTGTACCTTACCCCTCTGCGCTAGCTCCGCGCATAACATGACGACAGTCTCCTGGTGGATATTCTCCTTAGCGAGCCTGAACTCCGTGGGGTGTTCTCTACGATCCGATTTGAACTGCATGTGATATTAAGCGACTACGAGACTGGACGAACTGATGCCGCCAGATTGCCCCACACGACCATCAACTATGTACTGGGCGGGCTCCTGAGGCATTTTGGGTCGTCACGTTTTGTGCTTTGAGGTTCAAAGCATCTGATATAGACTAAGATCACAGGGATAGGAGGGATCCCCCTGCTACCCATGGTAAATGGACCAATCAAGAAATTGAAGACGAAAGAGTCGGCAATGTCACACACGAATAGCAGTCTAATAGTTCTAGCGTCATTTTTTTTCTCGTTGTGCTATTCGAGTTGACGGATCTTGGGATTGTCGTCGTTGCTGTCAAAGCGATCTGATAGCGGCGGGCGCAAGGAAAAGGGAAAAGCGCACTGTCAAGACCGTTGCCGCGAATCACACGTGAGAGCTTTGATTTACATGGTAAGTACCATTTACAAAATAGTGATGTCCTGCAGCCTTGTCCTGATTTAGTACCGTCATATCAATCAAAACCTGTTTATGACCTAGGTGGCTTAAAGCCATTCAAGCCATTTTCTTACCTGTCAGTTTTGACGTTGCTCGCGGCAGTGTTTGGCGTAAATATAAGAGGAGCAAAACTGACCCTCAGTAATTTAGACAATTTCCGATGTTGATGCAAGTCACCAAAGTCAACCTGCGTTCGCGGGGCCGCGGCTCTCTTGGAACCCCGTACCAGCGGCGTGAATGGTAAACCACATGTATGGATGTATCCACGGATGGAGACCTTCTCGTTCCCCAGTTCTCGGCCAGCGTTCACTAGAAGCTAGACTAGGGGTTCTGCGCTTGGCCGCCGCACGGAAGCCCCCTATGTACTTTCGTACAGATAGAATTTTTACGCAGTACGGCAGTTTGCTTTTTTTTTCTTCTTCTTTGGTGCTTACATACCTAGGTGAATTTCATTTTCTTCTTCCACTGCCCTATGGCTATCCCGGACTCTTACGATGCTCAGATCACTGTGGAGCCAATATTTTATGAACAATGACAATGCGAAGCATCGAGGGTTAGAACGGCGCAAGAACTCAGCTTGTTAATATCACAACTATGTCCATGCTCAACCGGAATCGGTATCACATAACCGATATGAGCAAAATCTTGTCGCTACTTCTCAGCTGATGCCGGGATGAGGATGTTTTGCATAAGCCGGGGGTGATGTCTTTTTATATCGCGATGTCCGATGCTGTCGCAGGTTAGTCGCTTAGGGATATTTGTTTGTAGTTGGAGACTTGAGACAAGATTTTTCGGAGATTCAAGTTGACAAAGACTGTAAAGGGTAATGAGACAGAGCCCAAGTTGTAGATCTCCAGGTTTCTTTTTTTCCTGTTGACCTCGAGACCTCGTGGCATTCTGGCTAGTATGTTAGATCGGCTCTTTTTGGTTGGTCCAAGTCCAAGGTCCAAGGTTGTCGAATGCCGAGGCTTTGGTACCTTGGAGGCGGCTAGGTGTTTAGGTGTTTCGAGATTGGATTGTATGATTGTGTGGATTGTATCTCAAATTGACGTGATTATCAGATACCCTTCAATTATAAAAGTACCTAAGCAGAGATTCAACTGCAATCTCTTGTAATCTCGGTATTTGTTTATGGTATGTTGCCAATTAGTTTATTACGTGCATAAGCTCATGTAGCAAATAACTTAAGTGATGTAACATTTAAATCTATCAGGGACCTAATGGACTAGACCTAGCAGCCAGGCAGC
The DNA here is from genome assembly GCA_003314315.1 of Annulohypoxylon stygium. Classification (NCBI taxonomy): domain Eukaryota; kingdom Fungi; phylum Ascomycota; class Sordariomycetes; order Xylariales; family Hypoxylaceae; genus Annulohypoxylon; species Annulohypoxylon stygium. The sequence goes on along the minus strand of QLPL01000004.1, from coordinate 895,385 downwards.
CCAGCACCTACCTATTATCTCAAGTGCCAAGTGCTACGTTTGTAAACCTTATGTAACCAAGTAACTGCCAGGTGCTGCTAGGTTACCGAAACGTGACCTCCATATGTATTGCCCAGGTGTACATACCGTACATACCGCGTGCCTTTTGTGCCTGTTAGGCCTGTTAGACTATCACGTTTAGTGCACCTTCCCGCGCCTACCAACCATTTTAGCTGCCATTTTAGTGCTTCTACTTGAGTTTTCTAGTGAGTTTAGTGTGCGCTAGAAAATCAACGGTCGCATCAACATCCGCAATTGTCGCAATCATCGCCATTATCGTAACTTCGCTTATTAGATTGACAGACAACAGCCTCGTCGCCTATGGAGCCCACAGATGTCATGGTTCCAATGTCATCCCCATACAGATACGTCTGCATAGTAAATCACCAAACAGAACGAGCCCAGGGTACCGAAAATGGATTTACCTTGCATCACGCCTACTGCCGCAATTGCTACCTTGAGCTGCTTGAGCTACCTAGCTCCTACCTTTAGACTTTAGACGTCCACGGGTATTGGTAGGTATACGTTGTTACATGCATACGCTAGCATCATGGATGGACATACACACAGTACATATGCGATGTACCTCCCCCTGGTTCGGTTATTCGATCGGAGAACCTTGATGATCTCTTCCCAAGTTCCCAGCTTTTCCCTTGTACCTACCTATTACCTTGTAGCTTTTTTCTACATACTGCATAGTACAATTTTCAAGTACCACTTTTACCACTTTACAACCTTACAACTTTTGCAACTTTCAATGCTCTCCGTCATACTTTAGACCTATACGAATAGTAATAATGTGTAGGGAAAAATACCCCTCGTTAAAGCCTCATTATCATCATCGTTATTATCTTATTAACCTACCTAGCATTCTTATTAAAGTACGAATACACGAATACACTTTGATCACTATTTCTAAAATTCTCCACGTCCAAGTCCATGCTTTGCCATGTTCACCCCCCGCTCTATTACTGTTCCCGGCCCCTCCTGAATAGTCCTGGACCACTCTTTTTTTTCTCCCTTCAGGGATATAGCTATCTCACTCCAAGCTTTCTCTTCTTGGCCCCTTGTCAATGTCCGACCATGCTTCATCGATCGTCTGATGGAGCCCAGATTTGCTTAGGCCCCGTTCGTCACACTCACACATTCACGCCGCTGCCTCTTTCTGCCGTCTTCTGCGGTCCAGGGCTCTCTGCGATGAAGTCTCTACGTACCCGTCTTGATAATCGACCTGGGTGACCTGGGGTGTTGAGACGTAATGTGCAGGCGCCCTCTGTCAGTGCCCTCGGACATGGATAATCTCTTCTTTTTTCACTCTCAGCACCCTTGTCGTCTTGTCTTCTCGTAGGGTCCTCCCCAGAGCTCCAGATTTTTTTTATATTCACTCTCACATGTACGAAGTACCGCGTTCGTTATTGTGCCGTCCCACTGAATGTGGTGTTGAGCCTGCTTCACCATATATGTCTAATTTATCACTTACACCCACATCCATCCACACCCACTCTCTCTTATTTTTTTCTTACACTCGTACATCAATAATAATATCTTTCTCATCAGCCTAAGTGCACGCACACGCAGGGGACCAGGCTGACCACACCTTTAATAATAAGTGTTATATATCGATCTCTTAACAGACCATACCTACAAGGTAGCTTTGTACGACTTTACTTTTGGGACGCGGCTCGGTCTTCCAATCTCCACTCTCTACTTGTTACCTACTCTCAAGATATATATAAGTGAGCTAGGCATGCCGTCACGATTTCTTCTTGGAGCCCACCTAGAATTTTACTGCCGCAACCTCTAGCCTTAAACCTTCAGGCCACCTCCTACTTCCAACTTAACCGTCTATTCTGAAAACCATCAAGTATCATCTCAACTAGTCACTTTTAATATCTTCGACAGAGAGTTAGAATCAGAGGTATGTGAAGCCTTATCAACATACAACCTACATTCATATAAAATGAGCTAGCCCGCTTACTGATGGTGTAGCTTTGCTCGGCCACTGGCACACGGACGCAAACACATTCGCAAACACACAAACATTACAGATCCATACATACAAAATTTTCCTATACATTAAACCTATTTAATCATAATCATGTGTGATTTCACGAAAAACTATTATATCTACACATCTTGCTTGGACCCAGGCGCTCACTTTTTCCGCACTTCCATGGACGGCAGCCGGAAACATGCTTGCCCGAGAGGGCCACATGAGCGGTACATCGTACAGCCAGGGCAGTGTCCGTTGTGTGGATGAGGGGCTCTAACACGGTCTACATTTTTTTCCACGATTACGAAGCCGATACCTAAGTCACTCTTACATTCGTTCACCTGCATTCGCCAAAAGCCGCACATTCCCCTTCGGATATACTGTACTAGCAGTCGTCCTTGGCACCATAATACGTAATTTTCCCTATCCGGCAACTCCTCGATATCTCGGGTCACCTTCCATCGTTTTTTATCAGCTTGATCCGGTCATTATGGCAAGGTGTTTATGGAAAAGGGTGGCTGCCCCAATTTTTAAGGATCTCTGGGTTTAGATTTACAAACTGTTCGGTTACAACGGCGAGGTCTCACGGCGCATTCTTCCCGTGTAATATTGGGATCCGGTTACCGTGATGTGGCATTAGTGAATGCAGATGGGGTTAACTTAGAGGGGAAAGGGGGCAGGCTCGGTCCGCAGAGGCGGCCGGATTAGGGGTACCTCCAAGTAAAGGAAACTACACGATTCGTTCTGGAGATGGAAGCTCGTTTATTGTAGGGACTGGCATCACTATCTTGGCAAAGATTACTACTTCGGCGTAAGGGTCATTAGGGGTTTCAATTATAGTTGGGTGACACGCTTGAGATGGGCATAATGACCCCGGGACTATCATTGGTAGTAAGATATACAGCATTATTTTTGCGGGACCACATCTTACGGGCTAATCTAACTCTACTCATCTATATTTTTACCAAACGGCGTTCGGAGGGAACGGGTTGGATTCGGTTACATCTGGGGGGAATGCCTCACCGGCGACGGGTCTCGATAATGGTCTCGATATCACACATCTTATAGGTACTACAAAAAAAATCTATGTATATATTTCCCCTCTTCATAACACCGTTCCGTGACATCACTGGCTATTGAGTTCATATAGGCTCCACGATAAGGGGCTAATAGGGGGCCTAGAATCATGTGTACCAACGACCGCGCCGTAGGCTCGCCTTTTGCCTACAATTAGACGGATGAGGTGTTTACGGCACCCGCTCGCATCTACCGTTGCCGCGGACTCATCCTCGCATGCAGCTGATGGCTACCTAGGATCAGAAGGAGGGTGGAGTGAAGTTATCCAGGTTAGCTCACATGACCTGTATCATTGACCAGGAAGGGCGAGGTCGACCCGTATTGCGTGCGAGATACACGTATATCAGGGCACAGATATAACCCTGATTGTGCCTTGGCCAGTTCGATACAACGGTTGCGACCCAATGACCGCTCTCGAGACATGGGGATGGTAGATCTTGTAGGTAGGCTATAGGGGTCTTTATAATAGAAGCCCGCTCTAGCTGCGGCCGGGTAACGAATTATGTATGACAACGGCCAGGTAAGCTACCCTCCTCGCCAATCTATCTCGATGGGGTCTTCAAGAAAATGCCGAAAACGCCTTGACCCTCTCCCTCTCACTCGGGCCAAGCCGTCGTTAAACAAATCGACGAGTCAGATCTGGAGTGCCTTGGCTCATCTATCCGAGTAAGTAAGGGATAGACGGACGTAAACTCTCTCCTTGTCAATGGCATAACTGTGACGGCGGACTACGCGTAATCACTAAGGGTTCGGTAAGGGGAAGGCTAAGAAGGAGAAACACTAGATAGCAATAAAGGATGAGATATTTGCTCGTCAGCTGCACGTTCATAGCCTGCTCGACAACTCCCCACACCTTTCCGTTTGAGAGAAAACGTGGTACTAACGGCCGTGTGGCGAGCAGGCTCGATTCTCTGAATGGTAGGCCACGGACTCGACCTTGCACTACCACACCCAACCAAGCCAGGGCTTGCAGGGTTCCCTTACTACTGGGTCCCACACGTCCGGCTAGACTACTGAGGCTATCGATCCCGTGCTGCCAACTCGGACGGGATGTGGAGCCTACAGCACTCCAAGTCGCAGGGGACGTAACGGGAATCAGGCGCCTGGGTCTTACGGAAGGGCTTTCCAGGGCCGAGACTCCCTGGCGACAGCGTGGGGAGGCGGCATATTAATAAGACAATTATAAGATAATATTAGCAACATCGCCGAAAGATATAGTCCCTACTGATCCTTCAATGATTCAAAGACACCTAACCGCGGATAATACGGCTGATGAGAAGTCGATGACGTCTCCCACAAGCCACCAAGGCATGAAGGGGGTGCTCTCGGGAGCAACATGACTTGCATGAGACACATCTCGTTGATCACCACCATGGGAGGCCCCATCCAAGGCATGTGTGAGATAAGCAGCTATGGTTAGGGCCCCCAGATGCCCCCCAAGTAGCCACCACCCAACGGAGAGTAGGCGTAACACAACACAACACAAAACGGTTGCGGGCACCGAATCAACATCTAGACGTATGACCCCCATCAGCCCTAGCGTTGTTAGAGAGCCTCCCAGAGAGAGGGAAGATGCGGGGAATGCCAGTCACGCTGTCGTCGAATTTGTGAGTCAAAAAAACCCTGGCATAGATCATGGCTTAGAGGGAGAGGGCACATAGAGGCACACACACACACACACACACACACCTACGTAGGCGGACCGACGCACAGCACCCCAAGCCCACTCACACGCACTTTAGCACCTTGGTCGTGTGCTGGCCTAAGCAAGAATCGCAAGCTAATGCAATAATGCAACTGCGATGGTCGTCAACCGCATCTAGTAAGACATCGGGAACCGATAGGCAGGATAGCAGGATGACCATAGTTACCTAGAAAAGGAAAGGGCCAAGACCCGTAACTGGTACCCTAGCCTTTACATCCGTCCCGTCTTGAAAATAACAAATAAGACACCAAGTCAATAATACGCCATCGTTTGTTGTGGTACCGAGCCCGGTGCGGACGGACCTCCAGTCGCTACTACATTCGATGCGCAGTGTAGAGAAAAGGGTCGCACTCCGAAGTCGTGCAGCGCGAGTCGACCGCTAACAAGCCAACCGAGGGTAGATCTCGAAACTTGATGGCTCGACACAAGCTGCTGCAAGATGTCTGTTTCATTATGCAGGACCGCGGGACAGACAGACTACCGGTACATGGTAGTAGTAACAATCCGACAATCCATAACCCATAACCCTCGTCGTTTTTTAACACTTTAACCGGGTCTTCCTTCATTTATTCGATGTCTCTGAGAGATCCTATATCGGACAATGATGTAAAAGGGTCAGATCACACATTATTGTCTCTTTTTAGCTTCCCCCCTAATTTTGGAAGTTGTCTAACCAACAAGATGGTGGGACTTGGTAATGTAATATATCATATCAAATTTGACACATATGTAATATGGTAATATGTATGAACAGACGTTTTCCTCGCTTAGCCTTCTTATGCTTCATACCCTTGATCTCGCACCGCGGTTTAGTGTCAAAGACCTATCTAGGATAGATACGTGTAGGAGGGAAGAAAAAAAAGAGGATGGTGCAACAAAATCCCAGCCACTGACAATTAAGCAAGAAGTTACTAGGCTGCTAGGTAAGGAGACCGGAAAAACCGTGGCCGAGGCGTCAGCTTTCACTTAAGCTTAAGGTTGTCTCTGCTATAATGGCCCGTGCTAAATAGATCTTCCATCTTTACTCCCCTTTGGTGATTCGTTGCATTTGATTTAGGTTAGCTTAGCTTAGTGTCGGGTTAGGATACGTGCATATGCAACTATCCCTACATATATGTAGGTATATACCGGTAGATACCCCTATATTAAGGTTGGAAGGTACAAAGTAACATTGAACTTATCGGTATGTATGTACGTCCCCTTTTATTTTACTTCATACTGTGACATCCCGCTCCTATCACTTGCATACTTCCTAACCACAACTCACCCGCTCCGGGATCGATTATACACACCCCGGCGACAACCCCGGTGGCAAGGTACGTACGGAGAACGGGAACCACCCGTTAGCCTCGTGGTACTAGCTCCGTTCCGTGATGCGATCTGGTCCAATGGTAGTCTACACGGCTTTCCAAATTCCACGGCCATGGTCCTATTTGAGCAGTAGCCGACCCGTTTCTTTAGGTACTTTACCTACCTGGTAGTTACACTGGTAGTTACAAAAGGTAGACATTTTGAACCAAGACGAATTGTTTTCCCTCTCCCCATGCTGAAATCCACGTGTAAAGGATTATCATTTCCACGCTGCGCCCGTCTCAAAACCCTTGCCGAGGCTGAACCATCTATAGGAAAACATACGATGATTGACGATGATTTACAGCAAAGGCGTTTTTGCTCTGACCTTATATGTACCTGTTCGCACGAACTGGTGCTAAAATTGTCACGATCTAGCCTTGAAGAGAAGAGCAAAATACTTGGGTACCTATTCTGGCAGCCACTTCGGGACCGATGCAGCCTTCTAGCGCTAGATGCGTGCTAGCTCGTTATGAAAAATCCCAGCTGAGCTCGTCAAGATGCTATTCTGGAGAACCCTGTAAGGGTACCGAGCCGAGAGATCTGGCTATGAGATGCATGCCTAGGTACCTTGCCTCTCCGCCAGCGTTCCCCCGCTCGCGACATCTTGTACGATGCTACCATCAGCACATGGATTCGAGTGCTAGGGTCCACCTTCTCACCGAGATCCAGTGAGCCTCCTTCGCCAGGGTTGTGCTACCAAGTATCTAATACATACCTTCCATTTGCGATACCACCCTAGATTCCGATTGGCTCGCATGAGAGGCGACGGACGCGACGAAATAGCGTGCAGTAACCAGTAACCCGAAAAGGGGGGGCCCAAGCCTCTGGGATGGTATCAGCGTTGTTCCCAAATCTGCACCTATAGGGGGCACCCGACTACTTACCAAAGTAGCCGGGAATGGATGAGGAGATCGATGTATCTTTATTGCCTTATGGCGACCCAAAACGATGGATTCGATAACAGCCCATGTAATCAATACTTACGCTCCGCCGTCTAGTATCTGCACCACACAGACAAAATGGACACCTAGCCTCCTGCATTATTCGTCTAGTGGATCTTAATTGCCCCTATTTCTCCTGAGGAACAGGACAGCTGCACATTCATATACTCAGCTCAGCCTTTTCCAGCCTCACAACACTTCAAATCTTTTTACGAGAAAATGGTAAACGATACTGCAACGGAGTCCAGGTTTTCCACCAACGACGATTTTCAAGAAGGGGAAATGTGAACGAATCGAAATTTAGTGGAAATTTTTCGAAGGAATGAGAAAAATTAGGGGTTCAAAATTGTGGAGGATGGCAACACCAGTTACGATTCGACACGAAGGTCCGTCTACTGCAATAATAAACGACTATATATGGAATCGACACCGTATAGGAGAACTTCTATTGGTATATGAAATTCATAGGCTTCGACATTTAGAAAAAAGACGTATTCGGATTCGACACCAACCCGTTCACCGCTTATCACGCCAAACGCCATTTTTCAGCCCAAATTCAGAGCACCGCACACTGAGCCATTAGATAACGAAAGAGCCAATAATAATGAGTCCTTTCCGCCTAACGCCCTAAAGAATAGCAGTTGTCCCTTATGACGGTTAATTTAGATGGATCCTAACCCGATTTTATCTGCCGGTCGGCACTGTCGTAACCGAGCGTCATCATCGAGCAAAAGGAAATTCATAACGGGAACTAAAAGATTGAGAAAATACGGTTCTGGATCACATTCTAGACCAGAAATCTGCAAAAATTTATAAGATATCTCGAAGGTACTATAATTCGTCATTTTGTTGTTAAAGGGACGAAAGGATGGCTTCCCAACACGAGAACATAACAAATATCATAGACGACAACCACAATACGCCTATATTTGAAATTGACGCAGTGCCGATGAACTAACTCCTTATAGGGTATTCTGCCAAGCTTCACGTCTTCCTGTCATTTCTAAGCTCTTGGAATAGAGATAAAATCTAACTCGTCTAATTAGTTTGCTAATTTGAAGGATTCTTGCAACTAGCTACATATCGAATCAGTCTTCAATTCACTGTCAAAAGGGGCACTGAGGGAGGTTGTTATGGTGCCTTTCCACTATATCTAACGATCCGTTAACATCGTCCCGATAACTCGGAATTCGAGATTCGAAGGCAACGTTAACGAACAACTTCCATGGTTCCAATACAACCTCAAGTACAGAGTACCTCAAAAGGAGTTTTATTTCTCCCATCTAAGAATTGTCGACAATTTATTTGCGTCTAAATCAATGGGTCGTTGTAGCCAACCGTCTTTTTTTCGCGTTCCGTCATCTTTCGATCCCGAGCATGAATACATCCTTCGGCAGTTAGAGATTTAGCAACAATGGGTAGCACGACGTCAACCTTGTCAAAATTCTTCGACGAAACTTAGATGTTTTTGATGGAAAAGAAAAAATTAATAGGGATTTCCTGAAAGAGACTTCTCAGATGAGAAGATGGGGTAATAATAGGTGTTTGGTTTAAGAGTGAACCTACTTCAGGATTATGGCCGGACTGAATTATCTACGCACGAGACACGACAACCAAGGCTGCCGAGGCTGTACGAACGGGTCGACTAGGAAATGACGTTTGGAAGCTAGTAGACATCAACTATCGACCGACGAATCCGGAGTCCTCTAAACCATTCGATGATATCGGAAGACCCGCACCGGTTTACTGACTAAAATAGAAGAAATAGCTAAAGGCTTAACTATTTATGCAGATCATTCCGCATCAAGACTTGGATTTGATTGTTCTCCAAGCTTATATTCTTGTCGGGCAGTCCGACCGGATACTTCTGCATTTACTTTACGTGGTCAACGGAGCTTTGGATTTTGAATGGACGTAGCCTGATGGAGGACATGCGAGGCCGACTTACGGACGAACATTACAAATTATCGATGCATTAGGCCTCTTGTATATGGTAATACTTATCGACCGTCTCCGAGCAATATTCCTCATACCACCATCGGATGAGATCACCTTTCTTCTCTACGTCGGAGGACGAAATCGAGTTCCAGAACAAGGAACTATGATACTGAAAAGAGCTTACCACAATTATTCTATCGCTACGATCCGACGAGACGATATCTAAATTCACGACCAATATGTATTGAGTCTTCGAATACTTGTCCAGGTTACGAAATCATATTAGAGTATATTACAGATTACCAAGAGAAATACTTGAGAAAGACAGATATATCTCTTGGCAACTAAGTGGGCAGTTACTGACAAATTCTGAAACAGATTGGTGTCAATGGAACTTGCAACGGGTTTCTCCTCGACTGATTCCTTGAGAACCAACGCCGACCATAGCTATATCATTTCACTGAATCGATTCGAGATATATAACAAGCATAAGATCACTATTACGACGGCAACTGCACCTCCATTGAAAAATTCAGGGATGAATACCTAGGATATTTGGAATCGTTATAAAACGGATATTTCAGAACTTCACAACAACGAATCCTAGACCCTCAAATACATTGGAGTAAAAGATAATTGGAAAATGCCTGCGATTTTCAATCGTACTCCAATTCCTTTTGCTTCTATGCACGGTACCCGACTAGATAGATAACCTTCGCATTCTCGAATGAATCCGGCGAAGGTCGACGAACGATATCTAACAAGACATTAGCCCTGTATTCTGTTTCGAGCAAGTAATATGTTATACGTATGGACGAATATGTTAGGAAAAGGGATAGGGTTGGGGTCATCATATTGGGGAAAGGTAACGCTTACAGGTCAAACCATGCTCATACCTCACGGAAGTCGTTTCGAATACTAGGGCTTACGTCGTAAGAGAGTCGAGTCATTGGCCCCTTCGTCTTCTAATAGGCAGTTAATTCATCGCCGCTAACTTTACTAAGGTCAGTTACTGAGCTACCCAAGACAAGCCGAAAGATACCTCCAACAATGATGAGGTAACTTCTAAGACGGAATGTCCTGTGTAGTCTACACAGTCTCCAGAAACGTATTAGGGGTGCGATAGTCGTATGATGAGGGCTTTGCAGTACGGCCTAATTAGGATGTCCACCAGCCTACGCGGGGATCAATATATCCCAAGGTAATGCTCTTCAGAGACCAATGTCGTGCCTATTGGTGATGGTTCAGAACCTCCCTCCATTTTCGTCGGCGATATTGCTCCTCGATTGTTTAGCAAAACACAGCTACATGACAAGGAACCCGGTCGTCGCCGGTCAAAATCTATAGAAGTCCCTTGTCGTCACATGGGGATGAGGCCTAAGTACCGGCACGTCACATTTGCCGGTACACCAGGTGCTATGACCCCCCATAGTGCGTATTTATGTGGCAGCAGGCATAATGGCGCGAGATATGTTATCAGATGCATGCGTAGGACTCCTGTTCTTAGTATCAGCTCTGTAGCCTACGTAATCAGACTAAAGGGAGTAAAATGGAAACAAACTTACCTCTCATGGACTCGGTGTATCGTTCACTCCCGGGACACAGGGGACCATGGAAAGAGGACGGCATGTTGGTCCTATTAGGCCATGTTCCTGGAAAGTAGAAAGCATGGTCGGTTTGTAGTTTTTGAGGTTAGGGACTTAAGGATGACTTGAAGCTTCTGTTCTCGGGAACATCATCAATGCTTTCTCGTCATCGTGTAACAAATGATAATATCGGAATGTAAAGGCAGGTTTATGTTGTATGTGTAACTTTTTGTTCAGACGACTATCTCTAATTAATCGGCCCCTTGTCGTCGAGATAGGCGACGTAATAATGCGCGTATCCCTTTAGCACTAGAGTACACTCTATAGTACTGATTCTATTTGATACTAGGTAGCTTTACGAAGGTCCGTGAATATTTTGACCCTGGCCTTGGTGAGCCCATGCGTATCATTCTAGTACATCTTAAAAAGGTCGAAAATACCTTGCCATTTTCCTAGGCTGATTGAATGAAGATGGTAGATAAAGAAAGAGAAGAGTTGTGTTTAAAACTACTTTTTATATATAATGTAAGGACAGCTAATAGGTTGAATATGTCACGTAAATGTATTGAGGAAGCGAACAGACACCATTATCGTATGGATCGTTTGCTTCAGTGAGATTATCTAAAACCCCTACAAAATAAAGGGATCTGGGTTTTTTTTTTCGTTTTGATATGGCCTCAATCGTTATGTATTACCTAGGTTCTACAGACTTATATATGAATATAGCATATTAAATAGGGTGTTGTGCTGTTTTAAAGTTGAAAGGCTAATACGACTCATAATGCATTCGATTGTTAATACCAGGTCATCACACAACGACCTGATAAACTGTGGAATTTAGATTGTTACCATAATAGCCTGCCGCTTTAGATATTTAGTGTGAGAGAAACGAGCTGTCTATTGTAATTACTCTTTTCATAACACTGTAGGTCTCCATACGGGAATTTAGCTTTTGTTTGGCGATGAGTCATTGCTATCATCTACCTACCTATATATTAAGATTTTACGAAAATATTCCGAAAGGAGGGCATAGCGAGATAAATGTCGAACAACTTTCCAAATTATCTTATTTGTATAGGCAAATTGTGTCTTCATAATGTTATATTACCTAGTTAATTTACCTACTGCTTCAACTATTGGCACAGTTCTGTGAGTATCACATCACTAGCCAATTTAAAATCCCGTGAGGCTTCTATAAAATCATATCGTCAACACACAGTTGGTATCAAGTTCATTACGTGAAGAATATCTGTCTAATTGTTTGATACAGAGGGACCAAAAGTTTTTCAAGCATTGCGGTAATCCTAAAGGGTATCACGTGACATATTCTCTGGACTCTTAATGTCATGAAAACAATCCAGTAAATTGTCTACCACGATTAAGTCTCATCTTAGCAATAGTGTATGTATATATTCATCATTATATGAGTTGATTTGGTGGATGGGACGATAAAAGGCGTTTCTTAGGATGATGAGTAAAGACGATAGAGGTTTTCAAGATATCTTCTCACCCCCGAATCTCGCTATGCCCCACTAATAATCTCTGATATACTCTGAAAGTCCTAGAGATCATGCCTTTCTACCTACTTATTGCCTAATCCCCAGTCACGTAGCCATTTAGTCTCTTTCCCCTTCATTCACTCTCCAACCTCCTGACTCTCCTTTCAACCCCCTCCTCAAACTCACTCACTCCTCTTTCCAAGACCTTCATCTCACCCGCTCTCAGCCTACATACAACTCTCCTCCTTGATATCTTCACCCCTGATCCCTCATCTTCATCCTCACTCTCCTCATCATCCACTAGCCCTTCTACCACTCCACGAACAAACCATCGATCGTGGCTAATCACGACAACCGCGCCCTCCCAGTCACTCAATGCTTCTCTTAGCGCCGCCACAGTCTCGTAGTCAAGATGTGTAGTCGCCTCGTCCAATACCAGACAATGCGGTCGTTTCCAGAGTATACGTCCCATCTCCAGTCTCACCAGTTGCCCACCAGACAGTCTGCGAACAGGAACATCTGATGCTAGACGACCGGGAAGCCCTAGCTGGGCTAGTAGCCCACGGATCTCTCTCTCGTCCAGCTCGCCGTGAACTTCTTTGGTCAACAGAGCTAATCCCGTCAACTCCGGTTCCGCGCGCCCCATCTTCTGCAACTCTTCCACGGCATGCTGGGCATAATACCCTAACTTCAAGCGCGGATGCTTCGTCAACGTCCCCTTAACCGGCCTCGTCTCCTCAACCAACAGCTTAACCAGCGTCGACTTCCCACTTCCATTCAATCCCAACACACCCACCCTATCCCCCATCCCCACCGTCAAGTTCACATCCCTAAGCACCAATTTCTTCTCCCGGGGGTACGCAAACGCAACCCCCTCCGCCGAAACCAGCGCCCCAGGAAACCTCAGCTCCGGCGGTTCCGGCACCGCAAACTCGACGCGTTTCTCATCCCTCGGAACATCGATCTCCGCCCTCCTCGTAGCATGAAACCCGACCAAATCCCTATTCAACTTAAACCTGCCCCCCTTCGCGCTCGTCTCCAGGCCCCACCTATCGTCCAATTTCTTCTGCCTCGACTTCGCCTGCCTAATCTTATTCTGGTCATCCTTGGCCTTCCCCTCTCTTAAATTGCGCTGAATAGTCTGCTGGATATGTTCCTTCTGCCTCTCCTGCCCTTCCTTCATCTTCGTAAGATGGATTTTCCGCTCCGCGCGTGCGGACTCGTAGGTTGGGAGGGAGCCGTGGAAGTATTCTAGGTCTTTTTCTTTGATGAGGAGGAGATCCGTGCATAGGGAGATGAAGTCCCGGTCGTGGGAGACGAGGAGGAGGGTTGGGGGGGAGGGGGAGGTGGCTAGGGAGGTGAGGTACCGCTGTAGCCAGATTATGCCGAGGAGGTCGAGGAAGTTGGTTGGCTCGTCGAGGATTAGGATGTCTGTTTCTTGGAGCAGGGCGGCTGCGAGGGCGGTTCGCATTTTCCAGCCCCCTGAAAAACTGGAGACGGGTTGGCTCATGCGGGATTCGGTGAAGCCGAGACCTGCAAGAATCTTCTTCGCTTTGGACTCAAAATCTGCTAGTTTTGAAGGTTCTACTTGGAGTTGGAGGTCGGCTAGCATATCTGCCGCTTCGCTTGTCTCCTTGGCTAGCGTCTCTGGTGAGATGTCTTCATCTTTCTCCTCATACTGCTCCTTAAATTTCGCGATCTTCTTTTCCATCACGATCAAGGCTTTTCTAGCCTGCATCCCTCTTGTTCCACTACGAAGCCTAGCATCTTTATCCTTCAGGAATAGCTCTTTTTGTAGACGTTCATGCTGAACTTTGCGGAAGGCTCTTAAGGCACCAAAGGAGTCACCACTGTCAATACCCCTGGATAAAACTACACGAACTAGTTAGTGGAACGACTAGGAACCTCAAGTGACGATACTAACTGTCAATTTCATGTTGAACTGCATGTTTTGCCGTGGCTCGTTCAATGACTTCCTCCAAAACTACCGGTCCTTCAGCATTTTCAGGGGTAGAGGTCGGATCTTCATCGGTATTAACATCCCCAGCATCAGTCTGCTGTAGGATAACTACCCGAGTTTCCTCTGGTATGCCGGGAATGAGTTTCTCGGCTATTGCTTTCAATAAAGCTGTAGCATTTTGTAAGCCACGATTCGTGTAACACCAGGGTTAGGGTTGGGGTTAGGGTTGAGACACTTACTAGATTTCCCAGTACCGTTCCGCCCGATCAAAGCATACCGTTGTCCAGCCTTCAATCTCAGCTTTGCATTCGTCAGGATCTCTGTTCCTTCAACCTTCGCCTTAGCCTTCCCTTTGGCATTAGCCTTGGCCCCTGATGTGACAGTGATGTTCAACCCTTCAATGTCAAGCTGAAGATTTCTATCAGAAGTCGTACCTAAGAAATAGAGAGTGGAATATGTACCTCTCGATAATTGGGAATTCCGATATTAAAGCGAGTTTGCTTCGAAGTACACAGAATAGTTGTTGTGCTCTCCGCTTCCATGGAAGTCATGATCGCGACAATTTACTCGAATACCCTTTACAACTTACTAATATGAGGCTGAGTTTCTGATATCTGGAAAGGGGAATTGATTTATATTTGACTTTTTTCCATATTGAATACATTTAAACTGCTACATCCCATTTGGAGAGCGTTCAAGCCATAACGCATGCAGTGAAATGAGTGTTTAAGATCGCGCTCTCCTCTAGGTCTATACGATCCGTACGATGGCGTGGTATTGCATTGTTAGCTGCATAGAGCTAGCAGTAGCGCGGATGATTCATTATGGTTCATTGTATCATCTTCATGATTGGTCAATCGTATCAATTCTGGCAAGGAAGGTGACTCACGCCGACCGTTTCCAGCAAAAGCTATCAATTATATTCTCTTGATAAGGGGGATAATGTAAGTGCTAAAGTCTCCGGGATAATATGATTCTAGCTGATCTATGTGAATTCGATGATATTAGCCTTGGGGTATTAACATGTTCATGCAACAGACCGATCTACCAACACCTGCAAACGAGATTTATCCTCCGTCTTGACCGTCATAGTACCACCTGGGGGCAGCTCTACTATTGTGCCATCGATGCAGACCTTTCTCCATCTGTCATCTTCTTCTAGAGTAGTGATCTTGACGACTCTTGCCTTGTCATACCCGACCCCTTCTTCCTTGCCGTCATCAGTAGTCCATTTCATATCGACGTGCTTTCCTCCGTTATATGCTTGCATCATAATCTCCATAGTCTTCTTCCCGCCCACGACACCGAAGTGAACGAGTCTCAATTGACCGTCTAAAGGTTTGCTGGATGGCGAAATCGTGAATGTCTTCTCCAGATTGGAAACCATAGCGATTAGGATATATGCGTGGCGATCTCGGTCAAGTCTCTGTAAGTGGGACCCATCTTCTGCAGAAAACTCAACGACGGCCTTATATGGGTGGCTCTTCTTGAGAAGTTGCTGCCCAACCATCTTGAAACGCTCAGCGCCGAATTTCCTATACTCTGGCGTATCGCTCTCCCAAACTAACTGGCTATGAAAGCCGTAGCTAGCAACGATACCTCCGTAGAGGTAAGATACCTCATCTGAAACGCAACCGCCGCCAGTATCGGAACTCTCGTAGGTAATAGTTTGAGAGCCAGGAGGGAATTCTGCCTTGAAGGAGGGCAGTGGTGCGGCTTTACCATTAAATAACGTGCGTAAACCTCGAACGAGACTAGAAGGCTCGGGGAATTCAGGAATCTCATTTGCCAGCTTATGTTGTGAGTGGAAGTGTGCATTTCCCGTGCCTAGTGGCAATATCGCGATTAGGGGGAGATTAGCGGGTTCTTCTGCCGGTGGTCTGGCATTGAGAAAATCAACGACGCCGCCATCGCCACTAAGGAGGATGATAGTATGTTGGAATGTGGCTTGACTAGGACTTCCAAGCTCGCTAGCGAAATTGCGTATAGTATTGGCGCGTTGTGTGATGACGAGATTATAAACACCCGATTTCGATCGTTCCGTCAAATCAGCCGATTGTTCTAGGGCATGAATGCCTAGATCACGTAGAATGATCCGGAGAACGGAATTATAGAACTTTAAAGCGAGACCCGTTCCGGAACCGATTGATACGACAACATGGAGATGCCGTGATGGCCCGCTTTGTAAGTACTCCGGAACCCCTTGACTAATGGATGGGTGCTGTGGAGCGCATGTGCTCTGAATTCTCGATAAATTAAACGATGGTCCTAGTTGCCCGGTCTCTTCCTTTAGACTATATATGTCGTACGAATCGGGCTTGTCTGTGTCTGGTGGCCGTCTTAGAACGAAGGCGATCTCTTCAGATTTCACAGATGCGAGATCGCTGCCTGAACCGACTCGGCCGGTGTCGGCAGTGACACCGAAATTGCTAACAGACATGTCGTGTTTGATGCTTTTTCAAGGACAATCCATGAATATGTTCCAGTTTTCATTAACGATGAAGATGATGAGAGGTGAAGAAAGTCAAGTGACCCATCCATGCCTGGGAAGTTGGGAGTTAGGGAAGTAAGGAAGTAGGGAAGGAGCATCCAGGTAACAACATTGAACCTTGGAACACCAAGGTACCCAGGTACATACTACAGAAGTGGACGGAACATTGGAAGCTGCAAGGTCCAGATTAGTAATATGGTAAAGGCAGAGTGGGGTTTGTGATACGCGATACGGATAGTAGCAGTCAATTATATTAAGTCTTCCAGGCTTTCAGGGGCTTCAACGTCGTACAAACTGATTAATAAACCGGGATGCCTTCATAATGTGACACATTATCCAAATTGCATAATCTTAGGTCATTGTGCGTTATCTTCGACTCCGTAGGGCTGAGATCAAGGTGTATAATTGGGTGTAGCGGTGGGGCATTTGATGCTGGTCGCGGGTACGATCCGAGGCATTGGGTACCTATACCTAGTAGGAATTCACTTTCATCATGGGATCATACAAAAAGCAAAAGGGGTATTATTTTTCTGTAGTTACTTGGGGTACTTAATTCAACCATCACATTCATGAACCCTGACCCTGCTTTGAAATCAAAATCCCTATTTTTGGTGCTAAATTGCTACCATCAATCGATCCACCCTTAACGCTTCTTCGCCTTACTCTGGGGACCCCAATTCTCTTTTGGGTTTATCTGGTATCTGATGAGACCGGCCTTGGACGTATCTCGTCCGAGATTCCGGTCGAACACGATTTCTGGCTTGTTGACCTCGTTCTGTTCAGAGTCCTTCGCAGTTTCGTCCTGGGTAGTTTCCTTCTCCGTAGCCTCGTCCTTTATCGCTTCATCCTTCTTCTTGTCGAATCCGAGCAATACGTACGCGGGGCTGGATTCTTGAACCTTATCGACATTAATGGGATGCTGGCGAACCCATTCCCTCATAATATCCCAAAGAACCGACCAGGGTGCATCTGTCTTCAAACTACCTGGTTTACAGTGGCTGCGAGTGACGTGATAACCCAGATGACGTAGAGCGCCTCTGAAACTATCTTCATCGGGACAGATGCAGTGCACTATACGTGACATATCTGTCGGATGGAAGTAGAATGGGTAGGGCTCAATCACTGCATACTCATCGTCTTTGCAGCTTGCTAGTTTATCCTTCGGAGCTGGGAGAAATTCTTCGAGCGCTGTTTGCAACATCCCTTTGATACGTGGCTTCGTACCATAGACGTCGTCAGAAGCGTTGGGTAACTCGTCCAAGACCTTCTGGATAAAGTCGGTAGAATGGAGAGGTCCACCATACATTGGACCTGCTAAGTGCATCTTCGAGTTACACTCCTTGCAAAGTTGGTCGGTTGTAGGTGCTAAAGCAAACCCGTGCTTATAGAACATACCCACCCCTGATTTGTTGGGCGCCTTTCTATTGCGGGCTAAGAATTGCGTCTCCCATGCCCCGCATCCTTGGTCGCAGTTGTACACGACCATAGTTTTGCCTGCAAGAAACTTTACCTGTGCGGGTGACTTTTTGACCTTGACGAAGATTCGGACGTAGTAGTCGATTGATAAACTCAAGAGGGGTTCTATAGCCAATCCATATCGTGCTGCTGTTGTAGCAAGACTGTGGAGGATTAGACGCAATCCGACTTCGTGAGAGTGGAACCCCTTCACAGGCAGGCCACCGTATAGAGCAAATGTCTTTTCCGGGTAACCGTTTGATGCAAACACTGCCGAGTCCGTGCATGTAACACATAACAAACCACCATCATCTCGGATGGCATTGATGGCTGCATCGAAGAAAGGAGCAGCAGTACCGTAAGGATCTAAATCGATCACATCGTACTTCTTGGGCTTGTTCGGCTTGTGGCCACCCTTCTTGTTTCGGTGCTTGTCCTTTGCGCCGTCGTCGGCTTCCTCTTGAGTAAGCAAGGAGTACATGTGCGCGCGGGCGTCGCCTACAGTAGCGTTCACTTTAGAGCTGACACCATTATGTTCAGCATTGCGCTTGATGGCTTCAACAGCCGTAGGGCTCAAATCGTTTGCTGTAACTGAAGTGACGAATGGCAATTCCTGGGCATATCGCAAGGCTCGGAGCCCAGTAGCTGATAAAGCATCGAGAATAGTGAATCTATGACCAGATTGTTTAGCTTCGGTAGATTTTGACTCTTGTTCCCTAATCGGTTGCTCTAGAGCTTGGGTGGTTTCGGGTATATTATCGGATGTCGAATTACCATTGGTGTCTTCCGATGCTTTCTCGTGCGGTGTCTCTTTAGGTTCCTGATCGTCGCCGTTTTGTTGGACTATGGGTGTCTTAGCTGCTTTATCCTCATTACTTTCAGATGCATTAACAATAGACGTATCGCCCTGTGCAGCTTCCGCCACATCCTCTTTCTTCTCGTGTTTCTTGGAGCTATCCCTACCGACATCAGACTTGTCACGCTTCCTTTTAGATACCCTATCGGCATTCGCAGGACGTCTCTTCGCTAATGTATCTTGACCGTAGGCTTTGATGGCGAGAACAGTAAGGTCCCGATTGAATTGTTGAATTGGATTGTAGAACACTTTTTGTTGTTCTTCGACATTGAGTGTCTTGTCCGAGGCATCTTTCGCCGAGAACGGAACTAGGATTCGGGCCAACCCTTCCTTTGCTTCCGTAAACTCTTGTCCATTTCGTGTAATGATTGAAATTTCGGTCGGCGCAGCCGAGGTACCGTTCTTAGTTTTCGAGGTCATTGTGTGTATGGCTTGGAAATAACACGGTTCGATAATCAATCGATTTACATGCTTGATTGTCGATCGATAAGGAACTCGCAAGAGAGGGAATATCATGCGATTATCTCTCAAAGAAGTAGTATGAGATTTTCCACCTGAATTAAGGCAAATAATTTTCGAATTATTCGAGGATGTCGTAGGAGGCAGGTGGTAAATAGAAGACAGTAAGTTTGCGATTGATCTTTTTTTTTCTTAGTGGGGTTTATCCAAGCTCTATTTAAGACCCACTCTAGCTCCATTCAGTGCAGGGGTACATCCCTAGCGCTGCCTTAAATTAGGGGATCTTTTACTACCTAACAACCTTGGAAGCATCCCGCCTGCCTGTTAATGGCATTGCAGAATGCAACTTCCTATGACTTCATATACAGTAGGTATATAGGAAATCACGATACCTTTAAAGAATGATTAATTAGAAGTGGCTACCTCGTTAGCATCTTATTCAGTGGCTTATCTTATCACCAGACCACAACCGTGGGACCTCCAGACTCGAACTTCCCCAAGTTATCCTCTAGGCATCATTATCACATGTCATTTTTGGATCTCATAAATATGAAGACCATCCCAGTTTAAAGGAAGAAAACAAAGCCTTCTCAATATGTTATTTCGACTTGTATTCCCATCTTAATATATTTCTGAGAAACATTGAAAATAGAGAATGTCTATAGAACAGCTCCTGCTCGATCAATGATCTTAGACACGTCCGGCCCTTCTACGGCAATAATTGCAAATGCTACGTGAAGCAACGCCATTCCGTTAAAGTCAGAAACATAATATTACAACCCGAAGAAAATGAAAGTGCTTCTAGAATCAAGGATACAGATTTCCATTCTTCCTAGGTGTTCACGGACATCGAGGCAGGTTAGCAACTACCTAGGTAACATATTCCCTCCTTCAAGCCTACCCGAGACCAGTGATATGATATAGTCACCTGTATAACCTCGACAGTAACTTCCGCGATTTCTCGTACGTAGAGAAGTCATACCCAAGGTCATGCCATGCGCTTCAAGTCGAAGCAATTACGGCCGGAAATGACATGCCCCTAGGATATCTCAGCTCTGGGACATCACTCTCTCTTCTTGTCTTTCTCGTAAATCAACTTCACTCCCTCTACCTAGACCTATATTCTGGAGATGGCTACCACTACGATCTATCCGTCTAAAAACTCGAGCTCCCATCGTTCTTCTATCCCCCGACTCAACATTGACGCAGCGATGTCTTCTCAGCCGGCTCCGGCTCCAGCCCCTGCACCACCATCCCCCAAACCAGGCAGCAGTCATGGTAGCAATACTCCCAAGAAGCCCGGTGACCCTAAGAAGGAGACCTACCGACTACTCTCCCATAATGAATGGGTTCAGTTCTGCAAAGGCATTGGCGTGTTCAAAGACGACGAAAGCGAGGAGGTGGTGCGTCCAATCAGTCCGTGGTGGCCGCCAAAGGGGTATAGGGACGGTCTTTATCAAGACGTACTCGTCGAGAAGACCAAGTTTACCTACTTTTTCCACATCGTGTCAACAATAACCTGGTTCTTGATGCTCCTTCAGATCGCGATGAGTGCCGTTTTGACTGCGTTGGGCTCTGTGTCAACCTCATCTAGTACCAAGGAGGGAACAGCAATCGTAAGACGCTCTGAACCGTTCAATGCAGTATTGACAACTCCTATTTCTAACCTGAAACTAGACCTCCATCGCTGCTATGAACACCTGCGTTGGCGGGATCCTAGCCCTCCTGCACAACAGCGGTCTACCCGCCAGGTACCGCTCGGACAGGAACGAGTTCTACAAGCTCGAAGAGCATCTAAAGTCCATCATCGACACGGCTCTCGTTCCCGCAGACCAAGACATCAACGAGGTTCTCGCCGACTGCTACACCATGTTCCGGGACGCCAGGCAGACTGTTCAGAACAACATCCCGGCATCCTATACCACGGCACCTAGAAGCGATAAACGACTCGCAGAAAGAGCTTCTCGGATGATCGATTCGAAGAAGTGAAGTTGGTTCCTTTCATTCATATGAGATACCCCTGTTGTCCTAATACGCTGAGGCCTTGTTTGATACCCTGATACCCCATCCTAATCGAATCACTCGATGCATCTAACTCAACTTGTTATCCCGGGGAAGCATATTAACTGATCGAAGGAGAGATATATGGGACTGTACTTGTCTGTTTGATTGTTCGCATTGTATCTTAGTCGTCTGCTAAACTATTATTGGGGTGTAATAATCGGGTTGGAGGTTATGCAGAGCATCTTGGTATTTGGAGTTGAGTTAATAGGTAGCAGGCCCATCCATCGTCCGCCTTTTAGGGTAGACGCGAGAGGCATACCAAAGGCGAAGGGTGTTTAATGCAGGACTAATAGTCTAGGCATAATTGACCATTATATTCTCGTCTTCGGGTGTCTATACCTACGCAGTGCTGTACCCCTGTTTTGCCGGCTACCTGCATGAAATTAATATGTAGCTGTCTAATTGTTTAGACCATCGCAGATCATACCGAGTCCGACATCGCTATTCATAATCTACTATTGTATTCGTACGTATCGAGATCTAGATTCTAGGTCGTAAGCCGTATATGTAAATGCTGTAGCCAAGCCAAGCCACAAAAAAACAAAACAGTCAGGCTCGCCGTCAAAACACACCCTCAATCATGAATCCGATCCAAGCACAATGCATTATCACATACACACGCCCCTGGCGTCACTATTTTACCACGTATCCGGTCCAAAATGGCTTCCATTCGGCACTGTGCTATACGCACAGGCCTGCCAGTCGCACCCTTGTTTATACACCTCGGTACCCCACCAGCTGAATCCGTCCATCCAGCCTGGGTAAATGAACCCGAAGAACACGATGACGATACCAAAAGCGAGCCCCGAGTCAAGTGCCGCGCTGAGGGTCATTGTGTACTTAGCCCACCAGCCCGAGGCGCGGTTCTTGATCAGGTAATTGAAGATGTAGCAGACGACTGCCCAGACGGAGAAGTTGAGACCAGTCGCCGGCGGGATCCAGCTCAGAGATCCAAATAAAACGGGGAGGTTGATCTTACGGACGATGCTGGACTTTTTCTTGCGACCGTAGAGCCACAGCGGTATCGGGGCGATGGCGCCGATCAAGAAGCACCATACGAGCGGGCGGTATGTGGCGTTTGGCCCGAAGAACTCTGCAGGTCCGACAACGCCCCATAATATGGAACCGTTGAAATGAACCCGAGCGATCGGGCAGGTGAACCCGTTGATAGCTTGAGGAGTGCATATCCCTGGTACGTTTTTGAACATCCAGTTCAGCACGAAAATCTGCGTGATCGAGGAAACGATCGTCGCGACCATCTGCACTGAGAAGAGAAGTCTTGGCGGGATCTTCATATAATGTCCCAATTTCAGATCAGCTGCAAACTTGATGCCCTGTGCAGATGAG
This sequence comes from Annulohypoxylon stygium, assembly GCA_003314315.1. Lineage (NCBI taxonomy): Eukaryota > Fungi > Ascomycota > Sordariomycetes > Xylariales > Hypoxylaceae > Annulohypoxylon > Annulohypoxylon stygium. Next base: position 872,622 of record QLPL01000004.1, on the reverse strand, counting down.
ATGTAGCCGTATGTCACGAAGACCATGTTAGCGACAGGTCTCCCAGGGAACACGACGCCGCAAATGAGTTGACAGATGAGATAGATGCTGCTGTGTTGGTTTGTCACCGCCATCACGATACCGATGGGTATGAATAGCACGGCACATATTCCAAGAGCAAGCAGCAAACCATACCATGGTAAATGAATCGGATAGCTATTTACATGTTAGCGAACGAGCGTTATAGGAAAAGTACAGCAACCTCACTATTCGACGACAAAAATTCCTATTGCCGTCATCGATACACACGTCAAGAGATACCATGTGATTGGCGCATCCTTATATCTCCTCATCAAGCGGTTGTGGACATCTTCGTGGCTCAAAATGTTGTCGAAAGTCGAACTCGATCTTGGGATGCCGGGTTGGTCTCCGTTAGGGGCACCTCCGTTATTTTCGCTCTCGAGTGGTTGGTACGTTGGTCTCCCATCTTCTTCTGCTTCTTTTAAAGAACGCTTCCACTGAGTGTATATATCCTTGCCATGCCAGCAGGTAGTATGTGTTAGGAGCGAAGCCAAACCAGCGAATTGAAGTCCGTAGCTGAGGACATAGGTAATCGGTAGAAACACTCGACTATATTTCGAATACGCTTCTCTATCGAAGAGGAAGTCGGCTGTCAAAATTTTGCTGACGTCGTATATCTTTCCAGTGTTGTCGAAAACCGACGATGAGAGAATCGGCATATAAGATGAGTAAAATAAGTTGGTATAATATCCAATTGGCGCAATAATCCACATCACTATCACCAAGCCTCCTATAACGTTCATGGCGGCCCAAAAAGGTGTTAATAGAGGCGATCCAATGTACGCAATCTGGGCCCAGTCGAATGTGAGCGGAAACAGACCCAAGCCGGAAGCTACTCCAAAAAGATTCGCGACTACAGGATTATTCGGGGCAAACCAAGTGATCACGTTGAAATAACTTAATGCTGGCATCAGTAAACCGGGAAGGAAGTAGAAACAGAAACCAGATATCCAAACGATGAAGAAGAATCTCCATCTGCTTATCGTCCACCCATTTGCGGGTTTATTCTCTTCTTTATGCAAAGTTGTAAACATGGCAGCGGACATTAAAGTGCCTGGCCAAATCATGCCAGCTGGGCGTACCAAGAAACGCCTCGTCAGGCCAGCAAAGGTATATCCCAAAATTTGGGTAGAGAGGGTAAGTAACAGTTGATATGTGATGCCGACATCTTGTTTATAGAATTGGGTCTGCTCGACGATGACGTCCGTCGCGAACGCAAAACCGAAAGATACGTTACTGCTCACATATACGCAGCTATGCTCTTTTTCATTCCAAGAACCTTGAGCTAGCCACAGGCGAAGGCGCCCAAGCTGACTCCTCTCTTTAAAGACGGCTGGCGCATGTCCGTCTGGCCTATCTATTCGGACGCCCTCCTCAAACTCTTCTGGAGGGTCATCCGGTCGTTTTAGAAAGAAGTCCCATAAAAGACCAAGGGGATGGACAAGAAGCAATGCTATGACAGGTGTAATCGAAACGCTAGGGTATCTCAAGGAGAAGAACAGATTTGTGGAAGAACCAAGTATAGAGAATAGGGTAGACAATATCCACATGCGAGGTGTATTTATAGATAGTGAGGTATTATCGGTTGGAGAGACCGAGGCGCGGACTTGAGCGTAAGGAGAATTATCAGGAGGATCCGGGTCGGACCCGTCGTTCGCATCTTCTGAGTCATCTTCGTCTTCAGCAGCTGAGCTATCCGATTTTAGGTTGGGAGCAAGGTCGATCACCAAAGGCCTTTCGCCAATACTAGAGCGACCTTCGGGGCCGTCAGCTACTGTTGATCCTCCAATCTGTTCAGATTGACTCTTTCGTCTTCGACTCAAGGAAGATGCGCTCGTTCGGAAAGTCGTCGATCGACCAGTGTCGACGGAGTGATGTCGCCTGGAATGGTAGATGTCCGCGCTAGTTCTTCTACTCGACGACACTAGGTTATCATCCTCATTTTCACCCTCGGTATCTGAACTACTAGTCTCGGGATGTACAGGCGCGGCTCCGTAAGAGCCAGTTCCGAACCCAGGCGAGGAGCGAATCAGGAGAGGGGCTTTCGACATGATCCTCGAACCTCGTCGGTTGTCGACGGTATGGTTATGATTCGCCTCCTCGTAGTCGAGTTCGAAGTACTGGAAGTCATGGCTCGAGCTCGAGGGAGAGTGAGGTGAGCGAGGTGTGCTAATAGGGAATACGGGAAAGTTGGATTCAGGCGACACGGAGGCAGCAGTATTTGTATCTTTGGATGTGGAAGTTAGCGGCGTGGGTTGCGTGGGGTCTAAGACTTGGACTGGATCTGCGTCTGCGGGTAGGCAGGGTTGAGCGGAGCTTCTGCTTGTGTTGGTGTTGATGGGTCGTAATGGGAGGATTTCAGATTGGTCATTGTGGACATCATCTTGGGGGTCGAGGGGGTCTCGAGGGTCTAATGGCATAAGCGATAAATTATCCCTGCTTTTTGAGGAAATCGATGGCATTTTTTTGGTCTAACGTTACGTAGCCAGCAGCTGCGATGGCTGGTCATTTTCCACTGGGCAGTCTTGATCCAGTCAGCCAGTCCAGTCGTATCCTGCACGGGAAGGCGCACTTTTGCTTTTTACACGAACTACACAGGTAGTACCTCCGGGGCTACAAAAAATGTAAGTCTAATAAGTGGATTTTTCTCAATGAAGGTTGCCGCCGAGCGGGAAGAGTGGAGGTTCGAAGGTTCATCTTAGAGCTATCCGAAGTACCCCTACTCCTGCTTCAGTGCTAGGTGCTTTAGCCTGCACGTGTATGCAATGATACCTCCTGGGCTGTGCTATGAGTACTTTTCGAGCCGTGCCGGGCAAGATCGGCTGAGCCGATAATGTACCTGATAAGTTTCCGATTTCCTAATCGAATCTAGACTTGAACCTCCAAGTTCAAGGTCGAAATAGAGACTTTGTACTCCTGTGTATTTGGTGAAAAGGAGAGGCGTACTAGGATATAAGGCTAATAATTCTGCATTTTTTAAGTACCACGGCAGAACTCGAAGAAGAAAAGAAAAGCCACAAAAACCAAACGCGGTCGTGGTACACAAGCTCCCTTGTAAGAGGACCCAACCAAAATCCATGTTGCAGGTCTAGCAGGTCCAGCAAGTCCTACGGCGTCGGAGCACGCTAGCTACTAGAAGCACCAGCAAGCATCAGCACGCTGCAGCTCGCCCAACTTGTTATGCAGAACGGATGAGGCGATGAGGCACCGGACCAGGTGCGGACCCAAGAAGGGACGCTGTTAACCACTAATCGTATTTCGCTTAGGTGGATCTTCGTTGCATGTTTATGTTGGATCAGACAGTCGTACGATCAAAGATTGATTGATTAGATTACGATGGATAAGATGAAAAAGATAATAGGCGTAATAATGCATATACTAGTTCTGTACGAAGTGCGAAAGCCGGACGTGAGTTCAATATTAAATTCGAGTACATGTGCACAGTGTAGCATGCAGCATGCCCCTATTTCAATGTTCCTTTTGATACAACATTGTACTAATATTGGCGTTTTTAGTTTAGTGCAGCTTCGGCGGGCTAAAACGGCTATAACGAACCATTTAGCTCGATGAGAAAATAGTATGGTATGGCAACTGCTAAGTACGGTATGGCACGGTATGGCACGGGGTGCGGTGGAATTAAGGTGGTAGAATTGAAAGTTGCACAACTTGATCGACCGGAGTTTTAGTGTCGAGTTAGTTGGACATTTGACCTCCATTCGACCAGGAATAAAAATTGACTATCTGCTATCGAGATCCATCATTTGTTCGACACAGTACCTGATAACACCACCAATAACGTAAATACCTTCGTCGAAGTGGTCGTACGTGATGTGTTACTAGGCGGATGATGCTGTGGTAGCGATCATACATACGAAAATTCTCACCTTCCAGCCCTATCCCGAGTTTAGTGGGGTTTTGTTCGGTCACCGCTCGTTCCGAATCACAGCTTCCGATCCAACCGTCGAATTAATCCACGTTTCATCCACCACACAAACAAACGGAGACGGGAACGCGGATCAACCCGATGATACCTAGATGATCTCATGACACATACATAGTGCAGAATATATGTCATAATTTCTATCACTTTTTTTCTTTCTCATTTTTCATTTTTGAAGCATATCACAGGGGGCAGACATGAACTCAGCAGCGCTTACTGCTGCCAAGTCGCAGTTACGCTCGTTTATGAAACAGCAGCTAGCCAATATCTCACAAGATTCCATCGTAGCTCAGAGTGAGTCTCTTACACGGTCCTATATGACCTTACATGGCATAAATAGGGGTTGCATGTACATATGAGCAAACTTAGTTGACCAGAAGCGTAGGCTCAAATGTTTTTCTTTCCTTATCCAGATTCAAACCATATGTGGATGCAAAAAGAATTGCGGTCTATTTATCCATGCCAGGTGGAGAGGTCCTAACGGACCCCATTGTTAGACACGCTCTGTCCTCGGGCAAGCAGGTATTCGTGCCTTACTTGCACAAGTCTGGTTTGCAACCAGGCGACGGGCCGACTAGGCTGATGGATATGGTGAGTCTAAAGGATATTGAGGACTATGAATCTTTGCAGAGAGACAAGTGGGGAATCCCGAGCATAGATGCTGCTACGATCCACCAAAGGAAACGAAGTGTGGGCGAGCTCGATGGAAAGAGGTCTGAGGATGTTTCTCTCGATCTAATCCTCCTACCTGGCGTCGCCTTTGATATTGATCCACAGTCTAAGGTTATCCGAAGGTTGGGTCACGGCAGGGGCTTCTACGATTATTTCCTTCATCGATACATGTTGGCTGCTTCACCGGAAGAGAGAACATCAAGTGGTCGACCAGCTGTATTACTATATGCCCTAGCATTGAAAGAGCAATTCTTTGCTCCGGCTTCAGGGGAGTCTGTTCCTGTTGGACCTCATGATCAACCGATAGATGGCCTGTTTCTCGGAGATGGCCAAATCAAAGAATCTGAGAACGCAAATGGCGACGCAGAATAGAATGAGTACATCTTGGCCAACTTCGGGTATCCATAATCATCTGATATTCATAGGCAGTGGGTTTAGTGCGAGTATTCGTGAAAGGGTAATGTCCGTGAATCTAGCTTCCAATCTCGACCCACGTCCTTCGATATTTAATTCTTTCATACGGCTTCTTGGATTAACGAAACATTGTCTCCCTTCAATAGAATTTGCCCTAGGAAGTTATTAGCTGTGTATGACTCATTTAGACGGACGAGTGAATCTGATCATACCTAACGGTCTCCGCTTCTCCTCCGGGTTCGTCTTCGTGATCTGCTTAACCTCGACCGCATCGTCAACAACAAGATTCATGAATTCGTCGAATCCCTGTTTGTGTATTTATTAGCGATGACACGGAGTAAAAACAGATATAAACGTCAAAGGAGTTTTTTACGCACTCTGATCTTGCCCTCGATTCGGATTGACAGTTGCTCGTACAACCAGATCTTAACGGTCGCGTGGGTCTGAAGAAGCTTGAAGATGAAATTAATAGGCGGGAGCAAGATCTTGCGCGAACCACCGCCACGACCAGCCATTGTGATGTTTTTTAAAGAGAAACCTGTGTCGGAATTGTGTGGTAGGTCTGACAGACAAGCAGCGAAGTTCGAGGAATGTATCAGAATTACGCGTGAAGGTCTTAGACGTGTCTGTTATCAGTTGGATTTCCAGATGCTTGTAATAGAATCCGACGAGGCAGAAAGAAGCTTATTAGAAGGCTGAAGCACCCAGCAGTGTAAACTAAGCTAAAGAAAATATTAAGTGGATTAACGAAGTAGCTAGGGCGTGCCTACTAGATCCTTGCTATGATTCACTAGCCACAGTTGATCGACCCCTCCAAGTCAAGCCACAATGAGACATCTAGGAAAGCTCCATCCACTATTCAGGCTCGGGCAGGCTCACATGGCAACCACAGAGCAATGATGTTTCCTTAGATTATTTTCTTGGCCCCTCTTTCTCTCCTACGCCAACACGTATAATAAAACCTTTTGCACTTAAAAGAAATCGGAAAACTTTTGAAGCCCTACGAGTTTCACCTTCCGCTTTCACTATTAGGATTTTCTCTACCGTCGTGCATTTTCTGGCGCCGGTGCATCTTATTATCACTTTTTACTCTGGCTACAACTGCTAATCTTGCGACCAATCCCGATTGACGAACTGCCCGCTCCTATCGACTCCCGTGCCCACCCCACGGCCGTTGTCCGATCGATAGAAGTTGCGCATCATGGCCGCCAACGATGCGCAACCGGCTTTCGGGCCGGAAGAGGTGCTTCAGGCCATGTTAACCATGAGGGGTGGGGCTGCGGAAAAGAGAAAGAAAGAAGCACACGAGTATCTCGAGCTTTTCCAGAAGTCGGTCAGTATTCACAATCAGGCTCAGTCATGGATGCCAATCTTAGCACACATCAGTACTGACCACATCACGGTATATAGCCAGCAGCATGGACCACGAGCATCACGATATTACAGTCGAATGCCGAAGCAGACGTCAAGTTATTTGCAGCAACGACGCTCAGAGGAAAGGTTAGTCGCTCACGAGATCACATTGCGTCATGGCAGGCTGGGCAGGCAACGAGGCTGACTGGAAAATGACACAACTAGATTACCTATGATCTCACAACCCAAGTACCCGCAGCTGAAATTCCGGCTGTACGAACTCAACTACTTGCTCTCCTAAAACGGTATGCGCCGGGACCGAAGCCGATAAGAGTGCAACTATGTGTATGCTTGGCTATCTTGGCTATACAGATGCAGGAGTGGAAGGATGTTCTTCCCGTCGTGGTATCATCCCTCGGTGATGACGCCGAAAGCCACACCTGCATCTTAGACTTCCTCAGGGTTCTACCGGAAGAAGTGACCGAAGGACGCAAAATCACCTTGACAGTACGTGGACCGACGCAATCTAATACGTTTAATGCGAAACTTGCTCTTTTAACCCACCGGCGATGTTTCGTTGCGATGATTACGGCTCGAAATGAACTGCGATCTAATTGATTTTCGTTTAGGACGAAGAACTTGCCCAGAGGACCAGCGAACTGCTAGAACAAAATGCTCCGCAAGTCGTGCAACTCCTCATTAACTACGCCCACTCATCCCGTAAGATCAATCTAATTCGACAGGGAGGGACTCTACTAATATGTGAGAACAGCTGCTTCTGCTACGAATCCTCAGCTTTTCGACTGCATTACGTCGTGGTTGCGCGAAGTTCCCGTGAACGACATCGTCAAATCACCCCTGCTAACTATCGTTTTTAACGCGCTCGAGGCCGACTCCTCTTTCCAAGCTGCCGCAGACTGTATCTCGACCATGGTCAGAGAGACCAAAGAGATTGACGACAACATCGAAACCATCCAAGTACTACTCCCACGAATTATTGCTCTACAACCGAAGATCCACAAGGTAGTTGAGGAGGAAGATCTCGAGTCTTACAAGGCTCTCACCAAATTACTTGGTGAGGCTGGATCTTCGTGGGCTGTTGCCATAGCTCGCGAACCCACCCACTTCAGACCTTTGGTTGACGCCATTCTCGAATGCGCTGCTAGAGATAAGGATAGGGATGTCATTGAATTCACCTTCGACTTCTGGTACGACCTTAAGCAGTACCTGGTCTTGGAAAAATACATCCAAGCACGCGTGAATCTTGTCGATGTCTATGCGAAGCTTGTCGATGTCCTCCTTAAGCATCTAGAGTATCCCGAGTCTGAATCCGGTAACGAGAAAGATCTTTTCGACGGAGATAGGGAAGCGGAAGAAAAGTTTCGCGAATTCAGACACCTTATGGGTGATACTCTTAAGGACTGCTGCGAGATCATGGGTGTTTCCGAGTGTCTCTCAAAGGTTCACGATGCCATCAAAGTATGGATGCAAAAATATGCCAGCTTGGCGAATGATACTTCCGTCCCTCACTGGCAGCAACTAGAGGCCCCCCTATTCTCCATGAGAGCTATGGGTCGTATGGTTACTAAGGACGAGAACACGATTTTGCCACAACTCATGCCTCTTCTAGTTCAAATGCCGGCCCACGAGAAGCTACGTTTTGCGACTATCATGGTCTTGGGCAGATACACGGAGTGGACTGCAGCTCACCCCGAATTCCTTCATCCCCAATTCAACTACATCATAGAATCCTTCAACGCTAATTCGAAAGAGATCGTGAGGGCCGCCGCGATGGCGATCAAATATTTCTGTACTGACTGCAAGCATCTCCTCAGCCAACAGGTTATCCAACTTCAGGAATTCTACAATATGATTCTAGATAAGCTCCCAGAGCTTAGTCAAGAAGAGATCACCGAAGGAGTTGCGACCGTCGTCTCTGTTCAACCGAAGTCCGAAATCTACAAGCTTCTAAAGCTTTTCTGCGATCCCCTGATCGAGCGATTGATGACCAAGGCGAACAACGCAGCAGGCAAGGACGACAATGAAGGGAAGCTCGCAGTTGCTGACCATCTTCAATTAATCACGCTATTCGCTCAACAAGTGGTGATCCTTCCTCCTGTTGAGCGTGGTGAGGAAGATCCTGCCGTGAAGTACTGGCAGGAGGTATTCCCAATCTTGGCCAAGGTTCTTGAAAGCTTCCTCAGCTTCCCTCCTATCTGCGAGAGGGTCTGTCGATGCTGGAGATTTATGGTAATCTCGCACCGAGGCGCCATGGCACCTATCCTTCCGAATATGGCAAACCAGCTAGCGAGCGGATTCGCTACATCGAGGCAGGGATGTTTCCTATGGGTTACCGGCGCGATCCTACGCGAATTTTCCGATGACCGAGAGCACGTAGACCCAGCTATGACGGAAGACATCTACGTTTTCTTCAACGCCCAGGCCACCAATGTCTTGCGCTTCATCACCGAGGTGCCATCACTAGATCTTCCGGACGTCATAGAAGATTTCTTCCGCCTAGCCGTGGACGGACTCCTGTATTACCCCCAGAAATTCATCCCTTCGCCCCTATTCGAGCCCGTATTCGAAGCTGCTTATTCTGTTCTCGTCCTTCAGCAACGTGAGCCCCTTTCAGCTACTCTTCATTACATTCGCGACGTTCTTGGATGGGGCACCGCATACCCGCCGTCATCCTATGAGCATCTTTCGGCGGCGGAGGCTCAGGTTCTAAGAGAGGCCGTAAAGCGACTCGTAATAAAGGAGGGAGAGATGCTAGTCAAACGTTTACTTGCCGGAATGATGATCACCTTCCCGAAGGACTGTTTTGCGGACGCTAGTGGCGCTCTGCTCACGTTATTCGAGATATTCCCAACCGAGACGACAACATGGGTAGACCACACACTCCGATTACTACCTGAGGGCACTGTCACGCCGACGGAGGTAGACCGTTTCATGGTCAAGATTAGAGACAGACTCTCTACCAATGATTCGGGGGACGTCCGACAGATACGCTCGATCCTGCAAGATTTCACCAACACCTATCGACGAAGATACGTCGCGCCTCGCGACGGTTTAGGGGCACTCGAAGGATCACGATTTCGGTTCTCGGGTAGCTTCTGAGATAGGGTAAATGTAATGTTGACTCTTTCTGCATTAACTAAGGTGGGACAAACGAATTTCGCAGGGGGGTTCTATGATGGGAGGTTCGATATGAGGTGTTAGACAACGAGATGCTGTATGATGGCCAAGGGATGAATGATTTGGGACTTGTTTATTAGTCAGGACGTTCCTGCAGCTGCGTAGGCTGCAGAATTAAAAAAGTAGATAGGTATAATCTCAGTTCGTTGGGTTCGGAGCGGCGGTGGCGTAGATTCGGGAGTGAGACGGGATGCAAAATGATACCTAACAACAACAGTAGTTCTGCTATGATTGCAGATCGTTCAAGGCGGATCGTCGCCCAGAGATGAGATTGATTGTACATATGCCAGCATTTACCTAGCAATATCTATTCACAGCTTTTGCGATGATTTTGATATCGGCCATCTTGGTAACGCCAGAAACCTTAGTAGATCCTATGCATATCTAGTAGCAAAAGCTTTTCTCTTATACCTTATGAAGTGAGCATAGATTCTTTGTTTGAGCGAGTAACATGTCATAAAATAGGATTTTGATTTCTCATCTCTCATTTTTTCATGATGTCTCACATTCTGTCCTCAGACTTGTCACATTGTCTTGTCATATTTCAGCTTATACGATGATGACAGGTGTAAATTCTTTGATGCACAATGAGTAGTTCCATTTCTAAAGTGCTATATTCGTCGGGGATAATGGTACAGGGAGAGGACGATGCAGTCTTGTAATAATCTCCAGATAATCCGGCTCATTGTCCTGCGTAATGATCCCATGCCTGATGAAAAAATCAATCATCACTAAAGCACAATTCGTCTTGAACTCACCCCGCAGCAACGCATCCCTTACCTGCGACACATCCCACAAGTAAAACTCCTCCACCTCGTCATCCATCGGCTTCGGCACAACCGTCTCGTCCACTTCCATGTCGTGTACGTACAGTACCCCGGGCACCGCGCTCCCATCCTCAATCCCCGTCTCCGTCATCCCCACATACGTGATCGTGCCACAAGCTCGCGCCTTCTCGCGGATCAGCGATTCTGGCAGCGACGCCTCCTCCGCGGCTTCGTGGACCAGGCACTCAAGCGCCGACTCGTGCGCCGCTATGCCCCCTGCAATCGACGAGTCGAGCTTCCCGGGGAACGAAGACATATTGCGACTACGTCTCGGAACCCAGATCCGGAGCCCCTCTCCCCCCTTTCCCTCCCCCTCACCCTTAGAATTGGATCGCGTGTACATCGTCAAATGCGCGCCCAAGCACGCGATCCCGAAGAGCGGGGCCGCTGCCCTCCGGACCCGAACAGTGGGGTACTTCGCGCCGACGATGCGGTAGTCTTCGGTCGACTTGCTCTTGTTCAGTGACTCGAACACTCCGAGGTCTTTGGCGCGCTGGACGACGGCGGCGAAGGCGGCGTTGCTGGCGCCGCGGGGGTCGGTGCCGGAGGGGTCGAGGATCTGCACGGAGCGGGGCCGGGCGGTGGGTGGGCTGAGGTGGAAGTGCGGGGTCCAGGGCATGGCGGCGATGACGGAGGGGTGGATGAATCCGTGAGGACGCGGGTCTGAGGGCAGCAGGAGCTGCCAGTAGAGAGAGTTGAGGGGGTTGGGGGAGGTGATGGGACTGGAGGTTTTGGGGAGGTCGATGTAGGGGAAGCTATGGTGTGTGAGCGTCGTGCTCTGCAGATTAGGCCAGTGAGGTGAGAGGTGCGACGTACTTGTCGCAGAACTCGATCAGGTTGAGGTAAGTTCGGGGAGGTAATGCCATCTTGCCCCTGAGTAATTATTCGGTTGACCCCTGAATTTGTTTACCTGGTGTGCTCTACGTAGATATCAGGCGGCCGAGGTCTCGGTTCCCTGTTCAAGCTTATACCAAATTATTAGAGTTTGTAGTCATTAGAGTCATTAGAGTTATCAGAAGCACTTGAGGTTAGATTTACATGAGTCACTCGGCGTGCAATGAGAAGCTGCGTATGACTGAGGTCGAACCTTATAACCCGGTAACAAAATGAGGTTTAAAATGACGCACTGCCGGATTCCTTAAGGTCAAGTATAATCAAGGTAAGTCCTAAGGAGGATTCTATCCAAGAATTCAAAGTTAAAGGTGATTGCCAAACGATGATTGGAAGATTTCAAATGAGAAAGTATAACTCGTGAAGACTAATCAAATATGCATAATTCTCCCGTCCAAGTGGGTTGTCGTTTTGCAGCATTTGTATGGATCTGTCGCCTTATGGAGAATGAAGAATAGTAGTCACACCGAAGATAGCGTGAGTATATTCCATCAGCCCGTACAAATCATAACCGGAATGTACCTAAGTACCAATCCACACCGACGGCTACCTACCTCAATTCCATCAATATAAAACAATGCCTATGCACGAATTTTTCTAAAGGGTGAAAATAACGATACAACATTTTGAAACCATCGTCTACATTTGCAAGACGAAGAGTTACAAAATACGGAGCACTAAAAGACTAGAGCTAGCTTAGGTGAGTTACATTATTAATACAGATGGTACATGGCAGGGCTAGAACCCTCGCAGCTGCCTCGATAAGCTGAATTATTTTATCCGTTTGCCGTTATAGGATAAGAGCAGGAAGGACAGGGAGCGATAAACAAGCCACGAACCCCACCAGACCACAAAAAATCTACTGTATTAATATGGTACAAAAAAATTGATGTCACTTGCAGGAAGATTTGCCCCGCTTAAGTTCCATCTGAGTGTGGCCTGTTAGCCCGCAGCCCACTGCCCGCTGCCCGCCTGTGAATTTCTTGTACCTTTACCCCTCCTCAAGACTTTTTTTGCCCCGACAAATTTTCCTTTCCTTCGACACAGCAACAGCAAGGAACAGCTGGTCGTCGGTGGTTGCTTGCGACTTTTGCACTTAACTGCTTCGTTTCTTTCTTTTTTTCCATACTTACATCCGCTAATCGATCCTCTCTAGAAGAAGATCGTTGGTGATTTGTATGACAGAGGAGTGCAATTAAGCTCACTTCCATCAATACAAATCTCCCACTTCTACCACCCCGCCTTCGCGCATTCATCACCATCGTCAGTTGAATAGAAAACACACATAGAAAGGTTTTCGCATCAATACCGCCAAAATGGTTAAGTAAGTTCATTTTCTTTCATCTATTAAGCACTCACGATCAATCACATCGTCGCATCTAGCTTCTCTTCATCAATGTCATCTTTGCGCGCAAAGATCCATCCCTCACAATGTCCAAAACAACAACCCCACCCGGAGATAAGAGCTCCGTTACATCCATCCTCACACACCTTCAACCCATACTAACATGGCCTTGCGAATAGCTTCACCATCGACGAGATCAGGCAGCTTATGGACAAGCCTACCAATGTCCGTAACATGTCCGTTATTGCCCACGTCGACCACGGCAAATCTACTCTGACCGACTCTCTCCTTGCCAAAGCCGGTATCATCTCCACTGCGAAAGCTGGTGATGCCCGAGCTACGGATACGAGAGCTGACGAGCAAGAACGTGGTATCACTATCAAGTCTACTGCCATCTCTCTATATGGTAACCTACCCAGCGATGATGACATCAAGGACATCGTTGGACAAAAAACCGACGGTCGAGATTTCCTTATCAACCTGATCGACTCCCCCGGTCACGTTGATTTCTCATCTGAAGTTACTGCTGCTCTCCGTGTCACTGACGGTGCTCTTGTCGTCGTCGACACCATTGAGGGTGTCTGTGTCCAGACTGAGACTGTCTTGCGACAGGCTCTTTCTGAGCGCATCAAGCCCGTTGTTGTCATCAACAAGGTCGACCGTGCTCTTCTTGAGCTTCAAGTCTCCAAGGAGGATCTATACCAGACCTTCCTACGAACAATTGAGTCTGTGAACGTCGTTATCTCCACCTACCTCGACAAGTCTCTTGGTGACCTCCAGGTCTACCCTGAGAAGGGAACCGTCGCTTTCGGATCTGGTCTTCACGGCTGGGCTTTCACCATCCGTCAATTCGCCATCCGATATGCCAAGAAATTCGGTGTTGACCGAAACAAGATGATGGAGCGTCTATGGGTAAGTTAAACCTGCCTAGAACTCGGTGTTGTTCTATCTACCTCGCTCTACAATTTACTAACACCTAGACTAGGGTGACAACTACTTCAACGCCGCCACCAAGAAGTGGACCACCAAGGGCACCCACGACGGCAAGCAGCTTGAGCGTGCTTTCAACCAGTTCATCTTGGACCCTATCTTCAAGATCTTCTCCGCCGTCATGAACTTCAAGAAGGATGAAGTCACCACTCTTCTCACCAAGCTTGACCTCAAGCTCCCCGCTGAGGACAGGGATAAGGAAGGCAAGCAGCTCCTCAAGGCTGTCATGCGAACTTTCTTGCCCGCTGCCGACTCTCTCTTGGAGATGATGATTCTCCACCTTCCTTCTCCTGTTACCGCCCAGAAGTACCGTGCCGAGACTCTGTACGAGGGTCCCCCTGATGACGAGGCCGCCATCGGTATCCGAGACTGTGACCCCAAGGGTCCTCTCATGCTTTACGTCTCCAAGATGGTGCCGACCTCCGATAAGGGTCGATTCTACGCTTTCGGTCGTGTCTTCTCCGGTACCGTCCGATCCGGTCTTAAGGTCCGTATCCAGGGCCCCAACTACACCCCTGGAAAGAAGGAGGATCTCTTCATCAAGGCTATCCAGCGTACCGTCCTCATGATGGGTGGCAAGGTCGAGCCCATCGACGACATGCCTGCTGGTAACATTGTCGGTTTGGTCGGTATTGACCAGTTCCTGCTCAAGTCTGGTACCCTCTCCACTCTTGAGACCGCACACAACCTTAAGGTCATGAAGTTCTCCGTCTCTCCTGTCGTCCAGCGATCCGTCCAGGTCAAGAACGCTCAGGATCTACCCAAGCTCGTCGAAGGTCTTAAGCGTTTGTCCAAGTCTGACCCTTGTGTCTTGACCAAGACCAACGAGTCCGGTGAGCACGTCGTTGCTGGTGCCGGTGAGTTGCATCTCGAGATTTGCTTGAAGGATCTCGAGGAGGACCACGCCGGTGTCCCTCTTATCATCTCCGACCCTGTCGTCCAGTACCGTGAGACCGTTGCTGGCAAGTCGAGCATAACTGCTCTGTCCAAGTCCCCCAACAAGCACAACCGTCTGTACATGGTTGCCGAGCCCATTGACGAGGAGCTTTCCAAGGTTATCGAGGAGGGCAAGATCGGACCCCGTGACGATTTCAAGGCCCGTGCCCGTGTTCTAGCCGACGACTTCGGCTGGGATGTCACTGATGCCCGAAAGATTTGGTGTTTCGGACCCGACACCGTCGGTGCTAACTTGCTTGTCGACCAGACCAAGGCCGTCCAGTACCTTAACGAAATCAAGGATTCAGTCGTTTCCGGTTTCCAGTGGGCTTCGAGAGAGGGTCCCGTTGCCGAGGAACCAATGCGATCCGTCCGATTCAACATTCTGGATGTTACCCTTCACGCCGATGCTATCCACCGTGGTGGTGGTCAGATCATCCCTACCGCTCGTCGTGTTCTGTACGCCGCTGCTCTGCTTGCTGAGCCTGCTCTCCAGGAGCCTGTCTTCTTGGTCGAAATCCAAGTGCCCGAGCAAGCCATGGGTGGCGTCTACGGTGTCCTAACCCGCAGAAGAGGTCACGTCTTCAACGAAGAGCAGCGCCCCGGTACTCCTCTTTTCACCATCAAGGCTTACTTGCCCGTCATGGAGTCTTTCGGCTTCAACGGCGATCTCCGACAAGCTACATCCGGCCAGGCCTTCCCTCAACTGGTCTTCGACCACTGGCAATTACTACCCGGTGGATCCCCACTGGACAAGACCTCCAAGGTCGGACAGATCGTCGAGACGATGCGCAAGCGCAAGGGTCTCAAGATCGAAGTACCCGATGTCAACAACGTAAGTACAATGCTCCTAATGATCTTAAATTTATTGATACTAACAACGGAAAATAGTACTACGACAAGCTATAAACGAATTCGCTCAGTGCTTGATAAACTACGACCTAGTGCCATTATTGGCGAGTATCATGGGACGACTCGGCGCGTTGCATCTGGGTTTGTCGCATGGATAATACGATCCTATAGTAGATCGAAAAGGAATGACCTGCGGCCGTGGATACAGAAAAGCTTCGCAAAGGCATTGAACGCGAGACATTCATTAGCTGTCGTACATCGGGTTTGCTTGTACCATGAAGAACTGAATTGATTATGATCTTAAATGAAATTTCTTTCCGTGAGGCTGTGATATGGGTGTCAAATGCGCCATGACTAATGCTCCCTGGCTTAAATTTAGAACAGCACATTTTTCCCCATGGGGATTTGTATAGCCTTGTGTTACAGCCTCATGCATAGCTGGTAACTTGAGATCTGAACTGTGAGATTGCCGAAGGATAAAACCAATGAGGGATGGGATAGCCCATCTTCCCGTAGAATTCAACTTTCAATAACTCTTCTTTGAAAAAGAGGATTATAAAGGTTCTAATAAGCTATTTTGATTGGCCCTCATCACCGTGCATGACTGAGCCATAATTTTTGAGGCAGTGCTGGTGAGTATAATCCAATCAAACACAAGGCACACTCCAAGGCAGCGATGGCATCCCAAAATTCTAGAGTATATGTTTGAGAGGGTACTATGCAGCTAATAGGAGAGAAAATAGCTTGTGCCTTCGCGGAACTCGATGTTTATCTTGGATCTACCCGTATATATCTTGACTGTCTAGCTAAGCCGTATTAATACTACCTAATTACGCAAAAGCTCGCTGTCGTACCCTCATAGGTCCTGGATTAACTAAACTGTAGGTATTAATGAGATACATTTGAACAAGTGTAATTCCTCTTAGGATCAAGGTATCTTTCTAACAGTAAATAAGTTTGCGTAGCCACATGTACTATTAATATCAAGGCCTTCTTTCAACTTTAGGGCTTAAGGGATATCTACCACGACGCAGCGAATAGCGAAGAAGAAAATATATGTCTTCCCAATTTTAGGTTCTTAATAGAGAGGGAAAGGGCCACGCCTGTGGGGGCTGCTGAGCCGTACTTTTTCAGGCACTGCTCATCGGGATGCCACCACACATCTCACTGAATGCAGCGGTTACACTATATTAGATATCTGCTTTAATCCTGAGGGTATTGACAGATATAGCCAATAGTAAAGAAGAAAATATATGCCTTCGCAATTTTAGTTTTTTTCAAAGGGGACAGGGGTAAAGGCGCTGAGGGACGAAATGCCTTAGCTGAGCCGTAATTTTTGAGGCACTGCTAAGGCATATTTTGAATTTGACCACACACGCCTCACTGTATCTCACCGAACGCAACGGTTACACTGTGAGACTACCTAACGATATTTCTAATCCTAATGGTATTGGCGGGTATAGCCAATAGCAAAGAAGAAAAAACATGCCTTCGCAATTTTTTAAGATTTGACAAGCTGACGTGAGGAAGTCCTACATCCTGCTAAGCCGTAATTTGTGTGGCGTTGCTCGCTGAGGCATATTTCAGGACGTCCAATTCAACCATGTCTCACTGAACCCGACGGCTGCATCATGTGTAACTAATGATATTAGATAGATACCTAGGTACCTACTCTGATCCTAATCCCAAAGCAAAGAACAAAAAGGGAGGAAATCAAAATATGCAGTTCAATACAATACAATACGATGGCGCCTTTGCTAGCCATTGCCATGATGATGATGATGATGATGATGATGATAAGGTGACAGTCCTTCTATAACGATGAATCTCCCATTCTCCCTATAATGCGAATGAATCCTTATTACGCCTGTGTATGCAAATTTACTACTAACTTTTGTGGTGACGAATGTCACTCCTCCCATTCTCTCACGTATCGTACTCTTCTCCTGCTCTCCTTTTTCTAGCCCGTTCTATACCCTCTTTCCATTCTTCCAATCTCCCCTTTCTACCGTCTGCTTAGTACCTACCTAGTAGGTAGGTGCGTAAGTTACGAAGACCCCAAAATCTTCGCGTAAGCATCCTCTACTTCCCCAGCCAGCTCCAGTAAAGAGACAATAACGATCTGGTGCGTGAGATTGGGCAAGCGTTCCCTATGCAAGCCGATCCACTCCAGCGGCGGCGTCGCCTCACCCATATCCCTCAGCTGCGGGGTTTCAATAACAGGCGGTTCTAGTGCCGTGTACTCGTACTTCGATAACGGAACGTTGACCTCCGCCGTGATCTTCTGCTGACCCTTTTCGCCGCTTTCGCCGGTCTGTTCCGGGACACCTGTGACTTTGATCGCGGACATGGCGGGTAACTCGCGGCCCCAGGTCTGCGCGAGCGCTTTGCTGTGGTTGGCCCACATGCCCCGGATGTACGAGATGCGGCTGTAGTTCCAGCCGACCTCGACCTTGCCCTCGAACGAGCTCTTGAAGATGTACTCGATGTTGCGGCTTTCGGGCACCTGCCACGTCTGCATCCTGGCCTCGACCTTTGGAACCTTGAGAATCGTGCCGCCGCGTGAGCCAGTGGCGCTAGCCACCACATCCTCGACCGAGATCTCGCTGACGGCCTTCGGAGCTTCGACGTGGCGGACGCCTGCGAGGCCTATACGCAGTTGTCCTAGGGTTAGGCCAAGACTGCTGTGGATGCGCTTTTCTTCCATGTTAGCGGCAAATTTGGCCTGCGCGTTGAGCGCCTCGAGTTTGAAGACTTGGTGGTCTGAGAAGGTACTTGGGAAGATGCCGAGATTAAGCGCCTTTAGTGTAACCACAACGTCCGTATCGAGGGAAATTGGCGATTCGGTCTCGGGTTTGTCAGCGTGTGGCTTGCTCGAGCTGACTTGTAAAGTGGGAGGTTGGGTCGAAATCGATTTTCGTTTCATGAATTTCTCGATATCCCGTAGTGAGGTCTCGTAACTTGCTTTTCGCTCTTGCATGAGTTTTTGGATAGCTTGCCATAGAGCAACGCTCTGCGCGGCCGATGTCGTGGTGCCAAAAATTTGAACGGCTTCTCCGTCGAGGTTCGCTACAAGCCTATCGCCAGAGGCGTCCTTTTCTTGGCGTACGTTGTACATGAGGAACTCCATCTTGGTAATGTCCGCAACCAAGAACGCTTGGTAATCAAATGCCGCCTTCAATTTGAATTGACTGAAGCTAATTGAAGCCTGGATCCTCGGCGTTTCGTTTAGTGCTTCTTCTCGTTCCGGCCATTCGATAGAAGTTCGCAATTTGAAGTCCTGAAGAGCGACAAATCCGCTTAATCGACCGGTACAATCGGCACCGATGCTAGCAAATCCCAGACACAGATTTTGTTCCCAATCCGACGTCTTTTTCGACGAAACCCAAAACTCGGTTATAGCGAATTTAGATTTGCCAAGCGATTGGCCAAGGTCCACGAGAACATCTAGCGAAGCAATCGATATTGTAGCTGTCCAAGGGAACGCCGCTGTAGCGGCAACCTGTTGGTATCTCTGTACAAGATGACCTTGCGCTATCGACTCTGCCGTAACCGTTGATACGGGAGCCGTGCTGGACCTTACTTCTCTCGGCATCCATATTTCTCGGAAAAGGAGGAAATCTTGAAGTTGCTTAGCATTGATAGCCACTTCCATAGGGCTTACTTTGAGGATAGCAGAGACACCGCTCGTGCCACTGACGTGCTTGCTGTTCATCATAGATAGCACAATCGAATCGACTTGGAAGCTACCTGTGGACTCTCTGGAGTAAACATGTTGCACGGACATGTGGAATCCAGTGAACGTGCCAGAAATAGCGAAGAAATTTCCGTGGTCGGCTGAGTGGACAGTATTCATGGTAATGTAAATATCTTCGAATCGAGCCGTAGCCGCAACTCGGCCGATGGGTTGGCAACTGAGGGTAAATTCTTGCTTGCAGATACGCAACCCCAGATTCAGTTTTACACGCCCTAATACTGCACTTGGATCTGCTGTGAGAATATTATTGTCCTCATTGTTGGACTTGGGCTTATCTTTATCCTTCTCTGCATCCGTCTTTGGCCTTGTCGGTGAAATGGGCGATTCGGGCGCGTCGTCGCCAACCACCTCCTTGATACTGGAGGTGATATCCATAATGAGAGGGACGATAGTTGGGTATAGAATATTTCGCGATGGAGCAATCTTGATCTCTCCATACAAAGTCGGGTCTTCTATGCCGTTGTCTCTATATTCGGTCTTCCAAGCCAATCCAGGAGCGCAGAGTACCATGCTGCTACCGGTTTCGTCTGTACTAAACTGTCCATATTTTCCGGCCAACGTAGGCTTTGACCCAGTACTTGGGTCGTCTATTAGTCTTTTACCCGAAAGGTGTACCACAGCTCCAGCAAAGTCGGCATCGATTAAAAGCGATTCAAGTCTCCTGCTACCAAATAAGGAACGTCTAGTCTCAATTTCTTGACTGGCTTGCTCTTTGATTATCACGACCGGCTTTTCCTGCATGACAATGGGTGCCCAATGTTCCGAAGCTTGTTGAACATTCTTCGCTGATAGACTGATAGAATCCTGTAGGTGGGCCGCTGGAACGATGAAAGCAGACGTCAACCGTAGATCCAAGGATTTCCCCACTGCCTGAAAGGCTAGTCGGCGGGCATCAGCAGTCGAAACAAAAGCAATATTGAAAATCACCTCTGGTAGGAGTGCTGAATTCGGTGATCGACGAGATTTATCTTGGCCTGGTGGAACCATCTGTAGTTGGAAATCTTCGATGGTCAACTTCGCCGAATTTTTCTTGCGAGTAGCGAATTCGATTCTTTGGAATGATAACACCAGGTCTTCTTGACCTACCGTAGGCTGGGTAAGAGGAGACACAAGCCAGCATACTTGGATATTCTTTATCTCGAAAGAATACATAATGGAAGAGAGGAAAGAGTCCAAGATATCGCTTTCCGTTTCTTGTTCCTCATCATTAATAGCGATGCGGGGCTTCGATTGTCTCAACTTCCGCAGGTATTCAAGTTCCCGCGAAGTATCGAGGTCCTTGATTTTATCGCCCATGTAGCCGAGAACATCTACAGACGTCGAGACAGTATCTGACGAAAGGTTTATCTCAAAGGCGTCGGATTTGAAATCAAACGACCTAACCTCTTTCCCTTCCTCAGATTCGCGACTTGTGGCGGTGATCAAAGCGCCAAAGGCAAGATTGCCGCAAGATTTCATTCCCATAGCCTCAGATCCTTTTTCGATATTGAACATTATCTGGTGAAGATTGATATGTACCTCTGGTTTTTCAAGGATGACCCCTTCGTCTAGCTTGTTCGCAACCTGTATCTGCACCGTATCCAGATGGAATGACAGACCCGCGCGTAATTCGTCATCCGACTTGATTGGCGCGGTACCAAATATTTTCAATCCAGCGAGGCTACCATGAACGGTGTATGTTAATTTTTGATCGCTAGACTTTGGCGATGCCAACTCTGATGTTGGCTCCGCCGGCGAAGCTCCCGTGGAGCCGAAAATTTCATCGACATGTTCTTGTATGATCTTAACTTGCTCTTGAATGTCATTGATAGCGTTCGAAATCTCTGGTCTGTTGAGTGCAGTAAGTAAGCTATAGACAGCAGAGGCATCTAGCTCTACAAGTTCGAGCGAGAATAGCGCAGTGACCGAATGTTCCTCTGGAGACGTGTGACTTGTTATGCGGCCATTTGTCGGGGGTATTTCTAATAGTGAAATGCTACGAGGCGTCTTGTTGACATCGATCTGCATATTATGAGAGTTCTCCTTGATATCAAAATCAAGTATCATCTCTTTGCCAAAATTGGCAGCTATGTTTGCTCGCGCAACAACACCGGAGATAGTATAGGTAAGGGAACGTAATAGAGGTAAGGTGATCGTATACGAGTCCAAGAACATCGCCAAATTTCCTTGGATTGTTGATAGCCGCCCTCCCTTGGGCTCTTTAGGTTCGGGAGACGGGTTTGAAGGAAATCTCTGGCTAAGGGCATAGAGCTGCGCTACCTCGTCTTTGACTAGCAGGTCCAAGACTTCAGCTAACACGATCGGATCTTGTCTAACAATGAACTTGAAGTCTTGACTGCTAGCCGCCGCTCTAATAGTATGTATATCGGATTGCTTATCAGATTGTACATCGTGAACGATGATAACGCTGGGATGTTGAAGTTTTGCGGTAGCGAGGGCTTGCGAATGGCTTTTGATCTTAGCAGTAGCCGATTCACATCCTAAAATAAGATTCGTATTTGAAGAGCCTCGCGCTCCGTTAGTTGTGAGAATGGATAGCTTTAGATCGCTACTTTGCAATCTAGAGCTCAGATTAATAGCCTCAAAAGAGACTGCGCCCTCTCCTAAGACGCACACCACATGGAGTGGACGAGATGGCTTGTGTTCTGCTATATCTTCTTTTTTAGTCTTCGGTTCTTCGGGCTTTGAAGAATCTGCTTTCTTGTAGAGTCGTAGAATATCGTCTGCAAGTTCACAGAGTTCCCAATTGGTCTTGATCCATGCTTCACCACAATACACATTAACTAGTGTTAAGGGTTCTCCAACATCCATCGGCTTTTCATCAGGTATTTCAACACCGTTGTTCTTCTCTTGGACCCTAACAGTGAGTTCTAAGACAACAATCTCATTTTGTTTCGGGCCGGGATCAAGCAAAAATTGCATCTCTTGGATCCTTGCTATGACCATCCTAGGAATTTGACTGGAGGTATTCGCATTTGGTTCGGGTGCTTTGCCAAATATATTGTCTAGGAGTACTGCGTGTCTCGGGTCTTCAAGATCCCAGCTGCGCCATCGCTCAAAGGCTGCAGTGACCTGGTGTCTTGCATCTTGTGGGTTTTGCGAGAATCCAAACAGACAATCTCGCTTTAAGCTCTCTTTAGCATCAAAATCGAGAGTAGACCACATTTGGCGTAGTCTTGTAACGAGTTTCCAGGAATCATAGGTTCTCAAGTGCTGGTTTGCTGTCCGTAAAATAGCCGAGGGACGAACGACGAAAGAGGCGTCACTCGCTTGCTGCCCTTGTGTTATGACACGATATGTGAACTGTTTTATACGTTCATCCCCTGCAGAAAAAGTGTCCGAGAAGAGTAATGCTGTTTCGGATGCAAGCATGCTCGTCCTGTGAATTAATGATGCGAGGTACTCAACCTTGCCGGAAGCTGAGGATGCGTGTACGCCACCGACGTCAACATCTATATACTGCACCTCTTTTGAGCCCATAGAGACCATAACTCTTTCTATCCTGGCTAACACCGCAGCCTGCGGCATCTGGTCTAGATTTGTGAGCCTCTCAGCCGCAGATAGTTCCATAGAAGCAAGTCGGAAGTGGAACGACAACTGGGAGCTACCGGCAATAGGATTTCCACCGGCATCTTTGGCGGGCAGGCCAAATCGCGTGGCCAGCACAAGTGTCTTGAGTGACACGTCATATTGGTCTTGTGGCTCTTGGGAAGAATCGTCGGAATCAAAATTGGAATTCAAAAACCGTAAATTTGCTTGTGGTAATCTTACGATAATATCGGTAACTGTGCCGTTTATTTTTGTGTCCTTCTGAGCATCAAATATATCAGTTACTGCTCCAATTTGTAGAGTATCAAGAATGTCTTCGGGGTCAGAAGGTGAAAAAGATCGTATTAGCGAAGCTATGAACCGCAAAGACGGTGTGTTTAGAAAAATGCTGATGCCGGAGGGAAGCTCAAGGAGTAAACTCTGGTGGGCGTGGTCTTGACTTAGTTGGTCGGGATGGAAGTTTTCCAAGCTGAAATCGGAAGAACCAAGAAGATTTTCATCTTCGTTTTCTTCGATGCTACGTAATACCGCTTCTTTCGCATCCGGTCGGACATTCTGCAAGGGAAAGGATGGGGCAAAATATTGGCTGGAAAAGGATATGCTAGTATGGTATGGGTCCCTCCTGTCCCCGTGTTCGCCATAAGCATTCATCGACGCTGAATAGTGTGAAGCAGAAACCGGCTGTTCATGAGGATGAGTCGTCTGCCTCGAATCGTCTTTTTTAAGCAACGTGGGACTAGCAGTACGACCGGACATCCGAGATTGTTGAGCGGTTCTGATTGAACCTGGCCGTAATATACTGCCATTGCTTGAGCTAGCCAGCGAAAGAAATGAGCTTTTCCGACGAAGTTTTGCAGAGTGATGTGAAGAGCCCAAAGACAACATCGACCGATTATCAGCGACTGACCCCGACGAAACTGGTTGAGGGACCGAGGGTACGCTCTGTGCTGGGTTATCAACAGCGTCAGGCACGAAGTCGCCTAAGAGACCTGGGAGCAATAGGAAATTGGTTCGGTGCGTTCGCTGATCATGGCGTCGAACTAATTCTTGTTGTAAATGCCTCTCCTGTGCGAAATCGTACTTGCGTCCGATTAGTGCGAAATGTATATTGGTTCGGACGAATACATCTGTATCAACATGAGAGCGAAGTCGTGATCGACGTCTTGTCGCGGATTCTGAATTGACGCAAGCGATTTCGAGATTAGGTACCTTGACGTCAGCACGCCTAGAATAATGTGTTCTAGCCCAGTCATTGAACTGGACGTCAATTGTCCCCGTGGAAAACAGGAAGGCTGCTTCGTCTACGTGCATCCAAACATGAACCGATTCAACAAAAACTCGCAAGAACGTCACATCGTACATGATTACAGATGAATAAGGTATCAAGGCATTTTCATCGTCGTCCATAGAGAAGCCGAACGCTTTTCCTCCGCGTATCAGGCTGCCTATAAAATCGGTCGAGCAATCACCCGAAATAGCTCCGACTTTCAAGTCCCAATTGCAGAGATACGTAGGCTCAACTGGCGGCAGGCCAAATAGGCGATGTCCATAGATGTTGATACCGTCAATGAATAATTGGGTGCTCGGTATAGCACTCATCGGGCTTGTGGCGCCTTCGTCCTCGTCCGCAAAAGAAAGGCTCAGTGGGCTAAAACATAAATCAAGATCCATGTAATAATTGGTGAAACGGAGATCGATTGCTAGAGAAGCAGCCTCTATTGGGATATGACGTTTGGGTGAATACATGTTCGCAGGTAGGAAAATCTTTGGATCATCAGTGCGGATGCTCAATATGACATCCATGTCATTTGACTTCTTCTGTGGAGGACGATCCGTCGACTGAGAATCTGGAGCCGCTTCTTTAGTTCGTAGAGATTCCTGGTGCTCGTCTAGGGTGTTAAAATGAACGTGATCGCCGAAGTAGTTGTCTTTTAATTGCAAGAAATATCTAACGAGAAAGCCGTAGAGGAAAGCAGTAGGAGATTGACCACTGACGTCAAGAACTAGAGTATCAGTGTTCGCAGGTGAAGTCGTTGAGTTATAATGGTATTTTCCTTCGAGAGTTAGACTTTCAAGGTGCCCTATCTCTTTCGAGGGCAAGAACGTCGCTTGAGTATTCCATGGTGGGACGTGTAAGTCGACGCGAAGAGGCTCTGCCGTGACTTGGAATGGTATCGCATTTGACGGGGGCCGAAATGTGTCTATCGGTATGCAAGTATCTGCCACCAAGCATGGGCTAGAAATTACTAGATATGTATTTTCCTCAAAGTTTGTGGGGTCATTGACGATGTTCATATCATTGACATTGAGGTAAAGCTTTAGGCTGCGAAGCTTCAAGTTCAAGAGGTATTTGAAAGGGGTAAAATTAAGGTATTCCGAAGGTGGCCCGCTGCCCCAATCGTCAATAAGGTCTGTGAGCAGGAATATGTGATCTCTTAAAATGAAAAGTTCGAGGCCATCACTGTCGATATTAAAGCGCCAGGTTCGGAGGGAATTCCACTTAAGAGGGGTAGACATATCGCAGGATATTTGTTGACGCCCAGACTTCCATAAGAGTCCATGATTGACGCTTGTTGAGAGTTCAGTCGCGGGAAGGTCAATATTCAACTTGTTCGTATATCCAGTTGGACCAGCGAGCATGTCCATTATATACGAAATAGTAGCATTTGGCGCAACTTTGATATCAAGCCACCCAGGGGGCCGCTGTTCTGCTGCTGTGGTCGCAGCAGACTTTCGATCACGACCCCTTTCTCGCCCACTCCCCTGCTTGCGGTGCTGCTGTAATGTGAGAGCTGCCCCCCTCCATTTCGAGTTTTTCGAGTCTTCGCGCGTGGGCACTCTCAATGTGACTTCCTCTTCAAGTTCTAAGTAGAAATTGAATCGTGTAGGTACCCGGTATGCGCCGAGCGGGAGTTTTTGTGCGGGTACTGCATCTTTACATATACCCGGGAAGAACACCTTCTGCAGTTCAGCCCTCTGTCTATCTGCCCAAGGTCCGTAGTGAAGTGTGCCGCCTTTCAATGATAGACTAATCGCCCAGGCCGGAGCTGTGGTCCCATTGACGTGTTCTAAGCTGTCGCCTTTGGAAGGGTGTGACGCGCTTTGCTGTGTCACCCTCCCAGGAACATCCCAGAGTATTGTGAGTGTCGCCTCGGGACTCTCAGCCACCGTGTTTACACGGGCATACTCTACCGACGACCATCTTAGTTTGTCATCTTCATCGTCCTCGTTAAGGTATCGGGAAAGGCCTTGCCATTGATTAGATCCTGGAATACGAGCGTCTACCGGCTCTCCCCCTCCGCCGTCTCGTGAGGTCGCCGAAAAAGTATCGACAGACCTCCTCCAAGACGGGATCATGTAACGTAATTGACCGAGTACTTTGCGACGTTGTGTCCGGAAGAACCTTCGGTTTTGGATAGGATCAGAGTCTTTAGCTGTCTGTTGGTCTTTATGCGCCTTCGAGAGTTGCTCGTCCTTGAACCCCTCATTGTCTCTCATCTCGATCATGGGCTCCTCGAGTTGAATTTTGAAAAGTTGTCGGTACGGATCCGGGGTTTGACAATCGGCTGCGTCGATTTCTCCTGACAAGGATTTAGCCTTTGCAATCAAGATCGATTTGGTATTCTCATTGCCCATAACCATGGCAGCCTTGTCACATCTAAAATGTATTGGGAATATTTGCAGCATGAGAGGAAGATCCTGCTTCTCTCCCGTCTCGTGAGCACTACCAGAGACAGAATTAGAGCTGTATGCCCTCTGGTGGTGTGTTTCGACCCCATTCTTCTCATCGGCAAAGCCCAGACCGTTTTCCTTATGGTGTTCTGTCTTCTCCTGGCTTTTGCGTCGATATCGCAGTTTGGAAGAGCCATTATTGAGGCCTTCGGTTTCGTCGAGGGTATGAGAGGGCGCAGGCGGTGGAGGGTTCTCGGTCATCGCATCGAGCATAGAATCGTATGCGGCACTCCGGTTATAAACGAACCATTCCAACCCGGAAACGACAACGTTGACACGGCAGGGAAGCTCTGGTTGTTTACTAGCATCCGGCACAACACCATCTCCATGCTTCCCGGTATTTTTTCCAGTGCCAACCCCAACATCCCGCACCCTACGCAACCAATATGACCATGTGATGTGCCCATTTTGGATAAGGATCGTTTCGTTATTTCCGTGATATCGAAGGCCGGTGAAGAAAACTCGTCCACCGAGCAAAGACCACTGCAAAGCTTGAATATCGATATAGACCCGATAGGCGTGCCACGTATAGGCGCGAATAATATACGAGATTATAGAAGCGAATACTCTGTTAAAGTATAGGAGGAAAAAGATAGCACTTGGAGCGAATTAGGCGCGTAACAGATAGATATATAGATATACGAGGAACTTACAGGAGACCGCAGACAATGATGTAAGCTAGGAATTGGCTTTTGTGCAAGTCAGTTTTGACAATTTTCAATTATTTGATGAGGTAGCCAGCAGTGATATGACTCTACCTACCCATTAAAGTCGCGCCAACCGGGCACGATGGTATGAGCCATGATAACTTCGAGACCCCCCGACCCCCCAAACACCCCCTACGATTTGCGACGCCTAGGTTCTCTCCAAGATGTTACTTATTGAAGGCATCGAACCTCCAGCCGCGGATTTTTGTCGGATTATAAGGCCTCCACGGAGGAGCATTGGTCCACATTGGACATAGGTGGTCTAGATAGCCGGCTCGAGGAAGTTGTCGAAGTTTAGAATTCCGAATAACCTATCGCCAGATTGATTAGAAGGTAGATCCCGATCCGACGGTACTTGGTACATAATTAGTACATAATTAATAGCAAAGGAAGGCTAGATCTGCATGACGCGCGACCGAACAGGGGTTAGACAATAGACCGGAGTAAAAAGCATAATTGTTATTGGCGGATCTCCTTTCCCACTAAATCCGCCGTAGTCTTGTATTGTTATCGATAAGAAGGCATCCACATAAGCTCTCATTTAGGTCATTTAGGTTGCATTACGATGTACGTTGCGGTACGTACCTTTACTGGGTTCATGGGATTTCGAGTTCTTGGAATGATCAAATGACATTTTAGAAAGCTCCCAAAACCCTCCGAAACCTTTTACTCCTCTTTAGAACATTCAATTTTCACGCGTCGCTTTCCACAACTTTGACAGCACAATAGCTTTTGACAATGCGCTTTTGAATCGTTGGTCTTTGGTCCTTGATGTAGGCAAACAACGCACCTTTCCCGGCGTCTGTGTCTCTACCCGATAACATGGCTGGAGGTACTGGCCAGAAGTTCACCACGGCCACCACCGTTATCGCCGGTGTCTTCTCTTTGGCTGCAACATTCGTATCTATTGTGTAAGATATATTCTTGCCCTGTCTATCTGCCTAAGGACTATAAGTACTGATATCTTCGTTGGAATAGCTCAATATGGCTTCAGCTGTAAGCTCCGGTCCAACTATCCGATTATTAAACCAACCTACTTAAACGCGTATATAGAAAAAATTATCGAAAGCCACTCCTGCAACGATACGTCGTACGCATACTGTTAATGTGAGGATAATATGTGGGATCATCTGATGTTTGTCTGACATCGTCACCAGGGTTCCTATTTATTCGATAAGCTCGTGGGTTAGTATGGTGTCCTTATCAGCATCAGCGTTCTTGGACCCTGTTAGAGATATATATGAGGTACGAATACAGCCTACCCATTAGTTTTTCGGGATTCTAATTCGACTACAAGGCTTTTACGATCTACACTTTCTTCCAGCTCCTTATCAACTACCTCGATGGCGAACGAGCTCTTATAATCATGGCACACGGGCGTGCCCCCGTACATCACCTATGGCCACTTAACCATGTCTTAGCGAAGGTCGATATATCTGATCCTCATACATTCCTGGCAGTAAAACGAGGGATACTTCAGTATGCGTGGCTCAAGCCTATCCTAGCCTTTGCCGCGATCATTATGAAGGCAACAGGCATATACCAAGAGGGGTACATCGGCATCTCATCAGGCTACATGTGGAGTGGGATAATATACAACATCAGTGTCACAGTCAGTCTGTATTCGCTTGGTCTATTTTGGGTCTGCATGCACAATGACCTAATACCTTTCCGGCCCGTTCCCAAATTCTTGTGTATCAAACTCATCATCTTCGCTTCCTATTGGCAAGGGTTCTTCCTTTCCATTCTTGTCTGGTTGGGAGCTATTCCAGATGACGTTCAGGGGTATACTTCGGACAACCTTGCTGCTGCCATCCAAGACGCTTTAATCTGTTGCGAGATGCCTGCGTTTGCTATTGCACATTGGTATGCCTTCTCCTGGCATGACTATGCCGACAATACCGTGTCTTCGGCCAGATTGCCTGTCAAATATGCCGCGAGAGACGCCTTCGGAGTCCTTGACCTGATCGAAGACTCCAAGCAGACCTTCAGAGGCGATCAGTACAGTTACAGGGTATTCGACTCTAGTGGAAAAGTTATTGCACACGAAGACTCGAGTTCTCGTTTTGCTAGGCTGAAAGATGGGATGAGATATAAGCGAGGAGGTGAAGCTAAGTATTGGATTCCCAAACCAGGCGAGGTCAGAGGAGAGATGAGCGCAAATACGCCACTTCTGAACTCCAACGGCGGCCCTAGTGGTTCAGGCAACCCAACGCCGAAATTTCAGCACGGCTCTACAAACGAAACTGCACTAGATCCTGACGATGAGAACCTGTACCACAAGGCACGAGAATTGGAGTTTGGAGACTGGAATGTGAGTTTAACCAACGTGTTTGATAGTTCTGTTGCTAATTCATCCATAGTATCCTGTCGTCACTGCAAACGTACCAACGAGAGAGCGCTGGCTCTCTAGGCAACCTGCAGTGTATCAATCAAATACAGGGGCGTGGCAAACAACTCGGACTCGGTCGTCCCAGAGCATCAGTAATAAGCCTAATGAGCCAACATCCCCGAGCGCCGAGACCGTTATCAGCAAAAAGAAGAAAGGTAAACAAAAGCAGCATAAATCCGCACCAAAACCCCCACCGGAACCTACGGCCGTCGTTGCAGAAGAGAGACAAGCAGAAGGCCCTCTAGGCGCACCCCTCCTCTCAACGTCCGATCCTCAAATCTTAGAGGAAGAAGCCGAAGAGGAAGACCCGACATTTAAGATAGGGGAACCGACATCCGAGGAGGCTACCCCCGGAGGACAAGGGGAAGAGAGACAACAATGGGGAGGCGACGGAGCAGACCGCAGCGCGACAAGTCCGATTTTCAGCACCGGCGAAGACGAGTTTCGCAACGTGTGGGGCGGCGACCGCTTGTGATTTTTTTGAGATTGTGTTTTGTTGTCGTCCTTTTGCGCCGTAATTATTAGATACCCTGGATTTTCGCGCGCGGTCGTTCCATACCGGTATGTAACTAGAAAGCAAAATGAAATATTGAAAGTTAATACCTTAGCTATGTGCTTTTTCAAAGTATTCCCGAGTCTATCACATTTACGTGAGTATAAGGTACCTATGTATACCTGAAGCATCGGCGAAGTCCGGTCCTTGTCATTCTGAGTCCTCATAATCAAATTCCAACTCCTATATCGAGGAATTGGAATCTGTCACAACTTACATTGAGAAAGCTTCTCTACAACACTCAGCTGCTCATCTAGAGTAGCTTCTTTCCCAATTTCAGCCTTCTCCATATAACAGCAAGCCAAGATGACCTCTACGATCTGTTCCCCAGCGTGATGCTTTAAACTCGCCACCGCCGCATTATTCTCAAGCAAGTCATACAATGTCGGTATATTAAAGGCGAGAGCGTCAGGCTTGCTCGCTTCGACCAATTTCTCGGCTAAACCATCCATGGTGAAGGTTGTATGGACATCAACCAGATGTTGCCATAACGCAAGCTCCACGAGTAAGCACCCCAGAGCATAAAGGTCGAAGCGCTTCTGATATGTCTCTCTAGTTACACCTCTAGCTTGTGGATGTCGATACAGTTCAGCGCTGGGCTTGTTCTCGGGAAGTTGAGTGAATGCCGCGGCAGCATTCGCCGTGTCGGGCCGGGCATAGTCATATCCCATAACCAATGGCTCAGAACGCAAAAATTCTATATTCCGAGATCCTTCGGGTGCCAGAAAAATGATGTTTTCAGGTCTAAGACCTTTATGCATCCATCCAGCAGTATGAAGCTGAAGTAATGTCTCGGCTAGAGCTCGAGCGATTGTAAGTCGTCTGGTTAACGAAACCTTCTTGTCTTCTGACATAAGCTGTGAGAGACTTTTTAACCCCCAGCTGGTAGTCCCGCCTGGCAAGGAGAATATTATAGCGTGGCGGCCCCTGTCTTCCCTAGGGTAATACCCAATGCATTGAGGTGACCGAAATGATTTGTGAGACAAAGTCATTAAAAGAACAGCTAAATTCTTCATCTGGGCTCTGTGCTTATCCCAAAGTTCACCTTCGGCAACTTTCCATTGGACAATGACCTGACTATTATTGCTGTACTTCGCAAATTCGATGCCTTCGAATCGGAGTTCCGCCCCTGACCATGCATTCAGGGTCCGTTTTATGACTTTCAATGGCGGCATGGCATTCTGAATTTGTATCGTTACGGTTGGTTGAACTTCATCTTCTCGCCGATCCGCTCCTAGTGTGAGTCTAATTTGTTTCACGTAGGCCGCAGCTCTGATTTCTCTTTCGTTCCTACTCAGGTTCATGCCATCTTCGAGCATATTCTCGAGTTCTCCGACCTCTGTTGTGGTTGATGTGAGAGACACCAAGTTTCTCAACAAGCGTGCGTCTTCAGCATGACGGCTCTCCTTGTCTTCGGAGTCAAGAAGCGATTCAAGCATGTTAATAAGGCCATGGATCTCACTGATTATCCCCTTTGCTTTATCCTTGCCTGTGGCAGCCCAACGCAGTCGTTTCATAGGCCCATTCTGGGCCTGTATTATCTTTCCACTGGT